>CM068837.1:115038590-115638590 GCA_028554795.2 Sinohyriopsis cumingii | reverse complement strand
TTAAAAGGAAATAAAAATATTAAAACAGTTATGTATGTGACCTAGAAACAAAAGTAATCATGTCAAGTAATTATGTTTATAGACTGCTAATCCACCAAGTACATACTCATCAATTACTTGTATTGCTCGTCAGTCTCGTCGCTTTATTCCATCAATGAACTTGACGAAATTGCTGTCTTAACTCGAGTCTTTTTCCACAGAATTTAGAAAGTTAAATGTATGCGAATATTCAGTAGTTCTTTGATCACGTCTCTGTTGACTGTTTCAGAACCTGAACCTATTTATTAGTACTTCAAGTATCTTAATTCTCGAAACAGTCATGCAGGTGACTGGACTATCAAACTTCCCCAAGTGATGCAGAGAAAAGAGGAGTCGTGAGTGGGGAAGCTACGGAAGGAAGGCGGAGAGAGTTGAGGAAGATAGGAGAGAGAGAGAGAGAGAGAGAGAGAGGGTAAGGAAACAACGAAAGCTGGATGGAGATATACATTAAAGAAAAATGTGTACAATATAGTAAGAGTAGACGTAGTGTGACATGAGAGAAAGATGTGAGAGAGAGTGAGTGTAGGGAGTTAGTGAGAGGAAGGAGAGAGTGAGGGTATGGAGAGAGAGAGAGAGAGAGAGAGAGAGAGAGAGAGAGAGAAGTTATGAGTAAATAGAGGGAGAGTAGAGAGAGAGAGATGGAGAAAGTGCTGCAAATTGCTGGTCTTTCAAGGTTACCCCGATGGTCTAGGGAGAAGATCGGCGGAGAATGTGGGAGATAAGAACGGAAAGCCAGAGAGAGTATAGAAAGAGAGTAGAAAGAGAGAGGAAAGGGATAAAGAAGGCGATACATGAGAGAGCAATGAGTGGAAGACAGAGAATAAAGAGCAAATGCGATTAAATAGATTTATTAGAGAACGATACGAGAGAGAAATTGAGTAGGGAGGTAATGAATGTATATGGAGAAGGATATATAGAGTAGTGACAGAAACATAGTGTACGGAGAACGTTATATATGCATATATTGAGAGAGAGAGAGAGAGAGAGAGAGAGAGAGAGATATCAAGAGAGAGAGAGAGAGAGAGAGAGAGTACTGGGGGAGTATGATAAAAGCGATGGTAAGGGGAGAAAGTGTAAGTGATTCACTGTCGGGAGAACATGAGAGATTGGGGAGATATATAAATTTGTGAAATATAGAACGAGAGGAAGGAGAGAAACTATTGACAGAGAGAGAGAGAGAGAGAGAGAGAGTGTATGGGGAGTCAGGGTATGAAAAGTATGTAGAGAGTGTGGGAATATGTATAGTGAGCCATTAAGAGGAATATATGTATATATCAAGTGACATTATATACGTAGTGAGATGAGGAAGAAATAGAACAGAAAGAGAGACAGAGATAAAGTAGAACAGATATATAGGGAGTAGGGAGGGATTTATAAAATAGAGAGAGACACTGACAGTATGGTGGTTGAGCGAGTATGAGGGAAATTATGCATATATGAGAGAGAACGTGAGTGTAAGAGAGAGAGAGAGAGAGAGAGAGAGAGAGATAAATAGCATGTAGCTTGAGTAATATAATAGGTAACAATTAAATTAGTAGACATAGAGAGGAGAGAGTGCGAAAGAGACATATTATGAATTGGAGGATAATTGAAATACTAATAAGACGAAGAAGAAAGTTTTTACTGTTATTATTTGTATTATTAATATTATTATTATTTGTATTATTAACTTGTGCTGTAAAACACACGATGAAGTAAAAAGAAAAAGTGAAGAGCAATACGACCAAAACTAGGAGAAGGAATTACTTGGACGAACATTTATATCAAATTTTATGGTGCTTACGTTATATCTTACACCTCAGAGATGAAGCCTGGCCCAAGTATCTAACTGTTCAACACCTTGTACCTAGCGACCCATGACATACATACAACTTTCCAGCACGTTGAACATATCAATACATCACAACCATTGAACTGTTCAATACGTTGTTGCTAGCGACACATAATATGTGTCCAACAGTATAACATGTTGTACCTAGAGACACATCACAAAGTATAAAACTATTTGTTGAACATTGAATCAACTATAACATCCTCAAAGTGCTATAACTTCTATTCAGTTTTGTGTAGATTACTTTTTATTACCCTTCATCTACAACACGTGCAACGTTTACATTTATGAAAAATATTGAATTTTGTTGCATAATTTCAGTTGATATGTATACATTTATTTCTTTAATAATTTCGATTGCATAGTTGTGACGATACCATCTTAAGCAATTATAATCTTATCGAAAATTAATGTAGGCATAATAAATTCCTTTGCCTGCAAAATCAGTTAAAGACATGATTTCTGGCTAACAATATGCATTCAAGCAAAATATTAAAATTCACACTAGGATACAACTATAATAATGATGTTCCTATTGATTATTTATGCTTATCTGTGCAGAGTTTAAGAGAACAATGCAAAACGCTTCATGGATTGTATGATATACGGTTGATCTTTAAATGAAAGGGTAAGATACGCTCCTTTTTATTTGGACCATTTTTGTATAATGTTATCGATACGTGACAAGAGTTTTGGGTTATTTTGCATATTTGCAATTCTGTCTTTGTCACCTCAGTTACAAAATTTACTTCTTCAAGTTTACTAGGTAATTTCCGATAGTTGCAAATTCAGCAAATTTCTATCACCTTAAATTTACATATTAAATATTGTTTAGTCATCTTATTTTGTAATAATATAAGTACAATGAGAATTTCCGGCTCACTTGATAGTATGACTTAAGTAACTTACTTTATTTTGTTGTCTTCACATCTTCCCCATTTCTAAATAACACTGTATTTGTCTTGTGAGGTTAACTCCACGCCAATTCTATCGCATCGGCTTCCTATAATATATGTTTGTTGTTGCAGTACTATAACTGTATTAGAGCGTACATTAAAGCACCCAGTTCTTCGTCAGTAATTTATATCTTATGTATATTCATGATTTTATTGCACTATTACAAGGGTTTTCTTGATGGAAACGACGCTATTTATTTTGCTTGCGACATACATTCATTGACAGTGCGCATGAGTATACCTCTGGCTAAGAATTTACATCCATTTGATTTAAATTAATGACTTGAATGTTATAATATTCGCATTTACTGTAAATATCTCACATGTGAATTAGCCCATTTCAAACAGACTTCCTTTTAAACAGACGCATATTGTTGTTGTTCTTATTATTATTATTATTATTATTATTAGTAGTAGTAGTAATAGTAGTAGTTGTAGTATTAGTAGTAATAGTAGTAGCAGTAGCAGTAGTTTCAGACGGGATATACCTTTCTCAACCACTTACATGATTTTTTCATGGACCTGGGTTACTATTAACTAATTTTATCTAGCCTTCATTTTGTATTTGAAGTTTTGTCCCCCGTTCAAACAAGAAACAGGAACGTCCGGTGCGTAAAATTATAGTCGTGTGCTGGTGAGAACAGAAATTGCAGCAGTAAACAAATGTAATAAACTCGAACTTTACATGGTAACATCATTCATTATGATAACTTTGTTTTAGGATAAATCAAATATCGAGCAAAACGTGACTAAAGGATCCCGAACATATAGATGTAATTATATTATACTGTCAGCATTCCACTTTGGTGATCTGATTCGTTTGTTGAAAATCCACATCAAAGATGACCATAATTTTCGACAGAGGAACGGACTTGCGGTAACAACTAAATGTGGATATTTTGACGGAAAAGCATACTAGTTGTAAGTTTTCCGTCAATCATGTCGTTAAATAGAATCAAGAAAAAGAAAAAGTAAATCTTCCACAAATAAAGTAAATGTCCCTACTTTTCACGATGGTGACCTTTCCCACTAGGGAGGACACGATATATTCTAATGGATATGTGTTCTTTATCACAGGCTAAAATAGTTCTGTATCATAAATATGAAGTTATAGGGGCCGGAACTATATTTAACTATATCGTAATCTCTTCCTGTCCGTTGTAATGTTTCAGAGGCAGTAATATTTATATCCTTTGACATCACAAAGTTTTTCGGTGATATCTCGTTTCCTTGAAAGGATGTTTGGTTCTGGATGAATGACGTGTATTTCTGCAATCAAATTTGCAATTAGTTTTTCTTTTCATAGAGCTAGATTATAACATCTGGCGAAATACTGTATAATATATGATGTATAGGAAACAATGTTAGATTGTTAATTTGTCAAAGACGGAACAACTTGACAAGGAGAAGAACTAATATTGGACTGCGTTTAAGGGAGATAACACTGCCGAAAACCATTGCTAAGAGTTATGGTGTTATCATAAACATTTTCGCTGATCAACACAAAATATGTTCTAGAGAATTAGCATAATTGTACATGTTGCCAAGAGAATACACTTTTCATGATGGTCTTGCAGAAATTTCAACGCTAGGTAATGCACAAACAGCATACATACACACATTCTTATATACATACACACATACATACATACATACATACATACATATTTCTCGAAGAATACATATAGATACATATAGCTGGAATATAAATTGATGACTCCAATAGAAAATTGTTTATATGAGAGAGGACTTCTAATACGACTTATGCAACAATAAGATAACCTAGTCGGATATAATGCTCTTTCCTATCCAGGTAACTTGCCTATACATACAAAGAAACGAAGATTTTATTTTAAGCAGATGAAATTAATAGTGATACGTATTTTGTGTAATTACGACGGACGTGTTAATAATGGAGCCCGCAATATATATTTCTAATTCGTGTATAATAAACAAGAAGGAAAATATAAATGTTCACTTTGCCAATTTCTGGAAATCTCATACAAATGGAATGGTTAAACTTTGGCACATTTCTGGCGCACTTCCTCTCCGCATGCTGATAATGAGATGCATTATCTGAACGAAAGAGTCTTTGAAAAGTTCTCGGAGTAGATTCAAAAGTATGACATTTATTTTACGTTAAACATACATATGAGAGCAGAGTAAGCTAAAAGCTTGTCCCCCCCCCCCCATACCAGCTATCCAGTATCCATTCAAAGAAAAATCACCTTCATCGGATATGGCATACCAAGGACGGAATTACCTTCACCGTTCATGATATCACCTACACACAATATAAAACAGCTCTGACTAAAACGCACACAGACTCCAGGATATCACCTACACACAATAAAACATAGCACTGACGTAGAAACATACACACTTCATGATATCATCTGTACAAAATATAACACAGCACTGACGGAAACGCATGTACACCTCATTATATCACCTGATGGAAAAGCACACACACATTTCACGCTATTACCTGTGTGCTATAGATAAAATAGCAATGGCACAACATCTTGCTGTTGTTCTAGGGTTTAACGTCATTTGTCAGCACAAGATATACTATACATGGCGGCCAGTATAACTGGTGGAGGAAGAACCCTGGAAAACCTAGGGAAGAAACACCGACCCACGAGAAGCTACTGGCAGGCTTTCGAACGTACCTACGCTAACCGAGCCATGAACTCGAACCCACGCAGACAGAGGTGAGATGGCAGTGATCCGGAAGGGTGAGCGCTTTAGACCACACGGCCACTCGGGGCCCCTGGCAGAATATGATAGTACTGTACTCCTCATGTACACGATATAATATAGCAATGGCGGAACGCATGCACACTTCATGGTATCACTTGTTCACAATTTAATACAACGCTGATGGAAACGCATACACAGTTTATGTTATCACCTGCACACAACATAGTATAGCATTGATAGAAACACATACACACTTTAGGCTATCAAAGCAAAGGGAAAAAAGCTAAACTAGAAATGTAATTGCAATAAGAAAAGTTCACTGTTAAGTATATTTGGATAAAAAAAAACGCGATTATGACCTCAATCTCCGTGTTATACATTCCTAGCCTCGGTTTTATTAGAATTGTAATATGTACGTATTTGCTTCGATTCGTATACTTTGTCATAAAGAGTAAATTGTAATTGTAATTGAAAGGTGTATGGCCTTGCTAGATTTATCCCCCGACGAACTATCTTTTCATCATCTTTTGAACGAATATTCTACAATGTGATTAAAAGCAAATCTGCACCGTATTATGTTACGTGCTTAGGTTCTAATAAACAGTAACAGAAAAGAATGAAAACAACATGCTTTGAAATAAAAAAACAAATAATTGTATTCCTTTGCAAACAAACCAATGTAAAACAATGAAAAAATAAGAACTTACGGTCTTAAGAAATCAAATCAAGAAATAATTAAATTTTTAAAGTTCTAGTAATAAAATGTTCTAATGAATTCAAGTTCGAGTCTCGACGAAAAATCAAAATGAAAGGCGATGACGTATAATATAGATGAATATACAGTTATTTGCTGATCCACAAACAATATTCCCGTGATTGAATATCCGAATAAAATTTAAAGAAATGTCTTTGTCCGAAAATAATGTAGAATCACTCAAATATTACCAGGAAAATAATTAATCTTTTAAAATCCAAATAATTTGAATAAAAATTAAAATGTTAGTCCAAACTGGTCACAACGAAACAGTTTCAGTATCCAGTTAATAAGACCAAACTTATAAATATCTCTCTAAACCTTACGTTTAAATCTAACTACTGGGCAATTTTGGAAAAACCACAAGTACGAAATAGAGACTGTTTAGAATCTAAAATCACATATGACCTCGATAAACACCAATCAGTTTACTCCGAGAATAAAATAAAAATAGAAAGTTATTTACTTGTTTTGGCGATTTCGGAATCAAGGTCGAGAATTAAATAAAAAAAAAAAAAACAGAGTTTCTTGTATTAGTTGTTTATGAGCAGTCAGGTCAAACTGAATTTTCTGGGGAAAAAATGTCAAATCACCTAAACAAGATTGCTTTACTTTGACATGTAATGAAATTAAAAATAAATGATTTAAAACTTACAAACAATTAAATTAAATTGAATATAAATTAAACCAAATATAAGTACCACTTCTTCCATAAAGAAAAAGAAAGATTTATATGATTTCATTTTGCCACTGATTAATTATACTTGAGGTTAAAAAGAACTCTTATAACTTATTCAAAGTGTACATGAATAATACATTTCTATTCAAGTTTGACAAAGTTCATTACTGCAAATGCTTGAGCTATTATGTATGAAGGGGATTACCGCCATAATTTTATATGTGTATTATCTAATCTTCTCTGATGTATTATTGCGAATGGCTGCTTGCAAGTGCTACAGTCATAATTCTAGTAATGAACTTTCCATTCTTCATTGATGCAAGCGGTAAAGGCCTGCTAGCAAGTACTTAAGTGCTTAAATCTACTTTTCTTCTACGTCATTGTATATTCCAATTTGCCAACTGCTGAATTGTTTATGTAGTTTGCTTGATATATTTGGATCTGAAATTAATTTAATACGTAAGAAGATCAATACAAATTTTATATGTATTTTCTACGGATGCGATTGCATTCTGTTAGTAAAATAAGACCCTCGCATCCACACAACATTTTCAATAAACTGTTTAACGTTGATAAGGCTGCTCACACACCAGACTGTTACTGCATCCAACCTAACCACTCCGTATTAACATCTTCATTTATCTGTGAATCTGTCATCATTGTATCCTGTTTAAAATATAAGTTAATATTGTCAGAAAACAATTATGTAATTAGGCGGGGAAAAATTAAAGCGATATACACTAATGTGATTAACTTTTCATAGGAAATATTAGAGAAAAATAAATATTTAACGTAAACCGGCATGCATAGAATTAAATATTGTCATACAGGTAGGAAATTATTAGGAATAAAAACCTGGATTGTCTTGTTACATTGCTCTTATATATTTATTTGCCAATCAATTTTCTTTTCACTTTCACAAAAAGAAAACATGAATAAATAAAAGCTTTTCATGTAATGTGGCTTTTGGATTGGACTGACACACATATTTGAAAATTATGAGGAATTAAAGCTTTAATTTCTTGATTGTCTGAGACACATTCCCTTTTGCCATTCCATATATTTTTGTAAATTACGCCTCAGTCATCATCATCATTGGCGACTCAGTCTCGAAAGACCATTCGAATAGCGCCATTGGGGTGTTGTCTGCTGTGGCTGTGCAGGCCTATACGTGAGTGACAGTCCCTATTGCAGTTGGTGCAGACATACTGGGAAGTCTGCGTTACTGTGGTTGCTGCTGCGTTCTTCTTTCTTTTACGTTACTCTGCAGCCATCTGGCCTCTCCTCGCATCAGCGACTGATATGCCATTGTTTACCGTCAGTCTCCAGGTGTCTCGGTCCTCTGCCAGCTCTTCCCAGCCATCGGGTGAAACGTTGCATGCCTTCATGTCCCTTTTTCATATATCTTTGAAACGGAGTGAGGGGCGTCCGACTCTTCTCATGCCAGTGGCCATATAGGATGTCCTTTGGCAGCGTTCCACCCTCCATGAGTCGGACGTGTCCCAGCCATCGAAGACGGCGTTTGCTCAGCAGGCAGTACATGCTGAGGGTACTTGCACGCTGTAGAATCTTGCTGTGTGGAACACGGTCTTGCCAGCTGATTACGCCTCAATAACAGACAGAAAAATTCACAATTATAATGTGATCATGAGATAGAATTTTTTTATTCATATTATTGACTCTACAATCAAAGAACACATGTTATGTAATAGCCCGTCGTTATCGTAGCTACACAGAAACTAAAGAATGGGCATGAAAGTTAATACATACTTTCTTCAAACGTCTGGCTGGTCCTAAATAAAAAAGCGTGCCATTCAGATACCCATTTTAGCCTCTATGACATGGTATTTAATTGAAAGACGTTTCCTTATGTATATTGGATAGTAAGAAATAATGCTACAAATCTGACTTCTTCCAACTTTGTCGTCATGCAGTCAGCTTGAACATATTGAAATCGCTACTTATTATGAAGGGATTGTCCTTGCAACATGAGGTTGCCATTAACAGACACCTTTTGTTTCTCGGTTGGTTCTAATTGAAAAAGTAGAAATCGAACCAAACATATGGCCCCATAGTAGCCATTTTGAAACTCCTTTTATCGTTATTTCTTCTAAAGAGATGGTCAAATGTGTATTTGGTCGTAAGTGAAAATTATACTGATTGGACTTACAAACTTGAGGCTGCAGGGTTGGTCTTACTGATATGAGATTTTCACTTAAGCACTTCTTGAATGAAGGAAATGATACCGATTTGGTCTAAATACATACTCTAATGAAAAATAAAGCTACATTTCGTGACTAGTTTTAGTTCCGGTCTATAATCGGTAGTACAGAAAATATAGGACCAACCTGTCAGAAGAAGCCACATACAGATTTGTAGGATGGGGGTCAAGATATCAATTTCGGAGGATGAATTAGGACCATTTACAGTTATTGGAATAACGGTTTATTTCCAGAAAGAAGTTGCAATAAATTAACACAGGTCAATCTGATCATCTGTTCGTGAGCGGTAGCTCTAATGAGATTTGTGTCAACTTTATTTTGTTGAGGGAGGTTTTGATTGGGGCGCTGGATGTTGTATGTTTTATTTATTAATATGGGTTAAAGGTTATGGATGGATGCGCACTAGCACCACCCCGTAATCTATCCGACCATGTGCAGCACAAAGCGACGTCATGTTTTACATGTCACGACGTCTGGTATCTGTGTTAGGGTTTTCTAGCATCGTGTCTTATACGGCGTTCAAATATGACCCGTAAGGTAAATTATTTCGTCTGTTTTTATTCCAGAATAGGCAGGAATGAGAGGGGAAATCAACGTAGGACACTAAATCAAAGATTGTAGACATAAAACAACTCACTCGTTTTGTTGCGACTTGGATCACAATAGACATAATGCATTATTCAATTAATTGGAATAATGAATAACTAGTTAGAAAGATTCTGTTCGGGAAAAGCATAGCATCACATTAAACAAACTCCACAGTTTGAGTGCACACTTAAACTCATGCATATTTTGATTGCTTAAATTGTAGAAATACAACATATTTCAAAGTAGCTTTAAAATACAACTTTTTGGCGGAGGTAATTTTAGTTTGAGTGATCACTATAGTAGAGATATTTCATGAGTAAGGGGTCTGATTGAGTGTTAGATGTTGAACACAATAGTCATGAGAGAGAGAGAGACAGACATACAGACGGAGACAGAGATTATTCAAGGTTAAAAGATAATACAATCTAAATAAGATACATTTTAAAAATCTTCCACCATCTCCTATAACGAAGTAATTTTCGTTGTCTTTCACGTATATATATTATAAAATAAACAACAACAACACGTGGAATGTGCGACCGGTTTCGCTTTAATGCTTCATCAGACTGAATTAAAACTGAAATCAATAGCATTGCTTACGTCATTAAATATGTTGTTTCTAAGTGATCAATGAACAACAATATGATACAAACAAGATTACGTCATAGCTTACATTTTAACCTAATTATCTTATACTTTAACGAATAATTTACATGGAGATGTTGCATAGGCAGCAAAGAGGTATGACAAAATTATATAAAACTGAATCTTAAAGATAAATATATCTCTACTTATAACTATATATATATATATATATATATATATATATATATATATATATATATATATCTAAATTAATTATTCAATATAATATGATTAATTATTTATAACATATTTGATAGTAAGTATTATGCACACCATAATTGTTTATTATATAAATGGAGTTCTGACAAACTATTTAATATTTGTCAAGAATATATATATATATATATATATATATATATATATATATATATATATATTACATTTATTTATTACTTATATATGTAATAAATGCGCATTATACATAATATAAATACTGGTAAAACTGTTTATCAATATGTAGCCATAACTGTTGCAAACCAGAGGTTCATATCACATGAGACTGACGGCGCTGTAAGTTGCATTTTATAATTTGTGTAGTGCTTCTGGTGACACGGGACAGAGTTTGTTAATTTTACTCTGGAGGTTATTATTAGTCTGTCCATGAGTATTACAAGGACTTTTACTGGCTTGATAGTGAAGAACCTTTGACTAGTTTACTTTGTCCCGGTATGTTTGCTCCTTTGTTTAGTTGTTTTTATACAATTTTACCCTCAATGTATCAATCCATTAGATGAAATCCGACAATGAACTTTGTTCATAAATTACAATCTGCGGGTAAACTGGCTAGTTTTAATACTGAGTCAAGTGTACTTTTACACACTGAGCCAATTTAGTGTAATTTTACATAAGTAATCAATGTAGCGTAATTTTCATACTGAGTCAATTTAGTGTAATTTTACATACTGAGCCAATTTAGTGTAATCGTACATCATGAAATCAATGTAATATAACTTGACATAATGATGCATTGAACTGTAATTTTACATACTGAGTAAATATAGTGTAATCTTACATGCTGAGTCAATGTAGTGTAATGTTACATCCTGCGTCAATGTAGCGTACTTTTACATACTGAGTTAATGTAGTGCAATTTTACACATGGAATCCATGGAGTGCATTTCATATGTCACAAACATACATGCATTTAAAATGAGAAATACACATGAAATTATCTAAATTTCCACATTTTCCTGATGAAATAAAACTTGAATGCTTATGAAAACAGAAATCATTTTGTTTATACTAGAAGTAAATGATTTACTATGTATATAAAATCAGTGGAAATGTAATGGAGATGCAATATTCATTAGATTTTCAGTTACCTGTGGTACCCACTTTGGAGAAACAAAACTTGTATTCTCTATCACAGGTAAACCAGAATATGATAATGTGTTGAAAGATTCAATTTTTGTTTCAGTCAGAACAGTGTTCTGAAAAAGATAAGTTATGTTTCACCAAAGTATGCATACATTTGTCTACATGCTCGATCAATGTGAAAACTCTATCAAAACTTAAATCATCGTTTTGACCTTTTCCACAAGCGACAGCATTAAAATAAATAAATCAAATTTCAAATATTCTGGCTGATATGATGTGGCTCAACTGTTTACACAGCAATATAAGCAAGAGTCCCTTGAAGGCACTGATGCTCAACTGGGAATCCAATATAATAATATTTCTTCCTTTAAAATCTACTATCTTAAATTTAAGATAAAATATTCGCTAGATACATGTAAGTGCAGTGCACTATTTATTTTACAAACGTCTTCACACACACACGTATAACTTGTATATCATGGAGTGAAATGCAATAAACGTGTTTCAGATATTGTAACAATATAGCCACAGGCTAAGTCTAATAAAACAAATTAGAATCATTGTTTGGAACGCGACATGAATTCACTTAAGTATTATTATTCAAGGAATAAAACAACAATTCATCATAAAATTTGTATGTACTGAAGACTCGTCTTATATGACCACCATTGCGCAAAAGTAAGGTGACCTTATTAGAGGGTGGCCGTTTCATTGGGGGGGTGGGAATATTTTTGAGAAGTATATCTATGCGTATGTAGCAAGAAAGCAGCATGTAACTAAAAAGCGTTTAATATATTCACTTAAATGTAGTAATATTATTGAAAGTTCTTTTTTACTTAGGAGTAAGAATATACTTATTTCAAATGGATATACATGTCAATCAATAGCTCTTGATTCTTAATCATACAATGCAAGTGGGGTTTTGCTGACACACGCATTCCAAACCACTATAAACGTTATTTAAATATTGTTACAAACATTGCTTGGCATTTAGAATCAGTATCTTCCCACCTGATCCATTTTCCCACTGCTGCTGAATATTCACCTTCTCTGTTATGATATTGGTTAGTTTAGTCCTTCCATTTTCATATTTTTGGGCAGGAACTCCTGAACACTCCCCACTGACGATGTGTAGAAAGGCTTTACCTGTTTTGTTCTGAGTAATAAACTTATGTTTAAGTGACATGTTAAAGTTTTGTTAAGATGCAGTTAAAACTTTTGTAGAGTAGAAAAATAACTTTTTCATATAGAAAAAGTAATACAAGTACTAGTTTTGGGTCTTTGTCTGGTAACATGCTTTGTTCATGATAAATATATTTTACTCGTGTGAATCCACAAAGCCTATACTAAAGTTATGTTGACGGGTTTATGATCTTGACAATTATATTCAGTCACAATAATCAAAGGGAATAACTCAACAGCTTTGTGAGGCCCAAAGCTCTATCACAGCTTTGTTAAGCCCATTTCCTGTAAACATAGGTATTTATAGGCAATGATGTAATATTAAATGTGATGATACATATTATAATCGACCGTACATTGTCAAACTCTTATTTCAGTAACAAAACCTGACACTGGGAAACATACATTGGTAGAGATTATCAGACTACTGCCTTTATTGTATGAATTAAATATTGGTGCCCAATACAGATAACATGTGGTTGCATGTAAGGCCTAAATGTAATGTTTTTGGTGTCTAAACTGCATCATCAGATTGATAGGCTCATATGAGGCCTATATTTGGACGATGACCAAGTGATAAATAAACTGGCCATGAAGAAGAGGTAACCACTGATGTGGAGATTCCAAAATCAATTAGTTCCTTTTTCAGAACTTCTTCACAAAAGTGTTGATATGCTGTGGGTCAGATCTGCGAGCTCTTCATACAAAGCCAGTTACATGTATATATTCCAATAAGTATTGCAATGAAATCCCCTTGTTAATCCAATCATCCATGCACTAGGAACATATACAAATTTCAAAGACTGCTATAGATCCTGGTTGGATGCCTAATGAGCAATATTTTCCTTAGAGCTAGCTACAATCTGCATGGGACCAACCGGACACCTAGCAATTCTTCTAGCTATAATTCCATGTCAATATGACATCCATTCAGGAGAAGTAACAATAAAATGATTTGCACGACTGTCATCATTGCAGCTACACTGGACATATGAAGGAAACCCTGCAGTTTATTTAGTGTCAGATTGGTGCACATTTCATTTCGGACCAACTGCAAATCATACAAAATCTTTCAACAAAATTTCCATGTCAATAAGACCATCCATTCAAGACGGGTAATGCTAAAAAGATTTTCATGATTGTACAATGGTAAGCATATTGATGTAAAATTTGCACCATTCTCATTAAGGCCAAATGGATGTCATAGGAAATCATTTATATGCTTAATAAACATTTTGTTTTCAGACAAAGGTCCAGGAATGGTGACTTACCCAAAAATAATTATCACAAACCTGAAATAAAATTTCACAAGTCCTAGCTCCAATTCCATGTGTATACAAGGACCCTATTTTTAACTATTTCTTGCGCAATGATGATGCTGCTGTATAAAGAATTGTTTTTAATATAATAAACTGACTATCGTGTTTATTTAGAGATGAAAATATTTTGTCCTTGCAATAGTTTTCTTCAGGTCCTGATGTCAATCATTGTCCAGTTACCTTATGCATGACCTATTTACTTATTACATCAGAAGTGTTGATGTTCATTAACCTCTGAAGCATATCTTCATACAGTTTCTCTTTATACCTATCATGTTGTTTACAGGTGCTGCCTAATGCACCTCACCCTTGATAACTCACGCACAACGTGGTCCACAAACATAGACCTCACTATAATCGAGGCACGTGTTCAAGAGAGATTGCCTAAATTGTTTATAAAAATCGTTTGACATCGAATAAACCATGGTTGTGGAGGACAGTCTTTAGGGGACTGGGATGTTTCATGATTTATTCCTCATTTTGCAATTACGTCGATAATGCTTTTTTATAATGCGTTTTTCTAATGTTGTTCGTTATTCTGTTTATATAACATTTATTTTCAAAATGTCCAAATATGACAGATTACACTAACTGATTTCAATAACCATCATGTGTACGCCAAACATATGTGTAGTATATCAATGCGTTTTGTTTTCATTTTCAGTTTGGTTCCTGTAGTGATATTTAATAGTATCCAACCATATGAGGAGTCAGAAGAGCAGGGAACTAGACTAACTGTTGATACACCACCAAACACGATACCCTTTTAACAAAAACACACGACATTTATTTGGTAAGACAATTGTTTACGTAGAAACTCAATTTTTGTATTGTTCAGTTTGTACAATACTGATGTCTAATTTCATTGGAAGTAATAATGAAACTTCGTATCATCCTTAAGGATTTCTCTAAATGCTGTTTCAAGAAGTCTCATAAACTCGCTTGCCCACAGTGGTCCATATATGTGAAATCAATCTCTTTATTTAACGAAGTATTCATTTTGCATTGCTGCCTTGTTATCTTTGATAACATTTATGAAAAGTCAGTTAATTTAAGGTAGTTTATGTTACATACACAATACAAATTATAAATGTTCGATTGGTCAGATGAAGTGAGTTCACGCGACATACAAATATGGCCGCTACTGTTAAGTTTGTAGGATTTTCGTGCCTTTTAACATTTATTTTATTCCACATCCTTTTTATTTAATTCAAAAGACATACTTAACGTGATAAAATAAAGGAGACCAGCTTTTAATTCAGTGCAACACTACAGCAAATACTTCAGGAAGTCAGTTATCAAAACATGCTCGGCACTTAATTAGGTTCTCAGAGAAATGTTCGCAGACATAGCTGTTGTGGTAGATTGACGCATTTTATTTTCATTACAAGAGGTCACTATGCATTTATGAATATTAGACTTTAAAGAAATTAAAAGATAGAACTAGACCAAAAATTTCAATCGATAACAAGATTATTTAATTTGTATTTATTTATTAAAGTACTGCCTCCACTCGTAGTTAAGTGACATTTTCATTGATCAAACGTTCCTTACATTTCGTTAACTGTGGTGTACTAGAAATGTCGTTTCGACAGAAAATGTAAAAACATTGTATGGCTTTTTTTAAATTTCATATTTCATAGTGTTGATTAAACTTCCCAGGTCCAACCTACCGTTTTCGATGATAAAACGAGTGATACATCACTGTTTCCGTTACCAATTTTGATTGCGTTTTTCTTCATGTTCAACAAATAAGGATATCTTTCTGGAGTATTTTGGGGTTTAAAAAACGGAAACCATATCTGACCCCGAATTATAAGCGGGTTCACGAGTTATGAAGGTACAAACTATCGAGGGAATTGTGTATATTTAAACAGGATTGCATTACTTACTCAAGTCTTTCTCCCGATATAATTTTTTGCTCAGTATTTCCTTTCTATCTCACCTTTACCGAATGCTGAATTTTCATCAGAGACTTACAAACAAAAACATCATTGATCACTTTGGATCCATGTATTGAATTTAACACCAAAAAAGAAGACATCCCATATTTGGACTACACTCTAACTATTACACTGTAAAGTAATCAATTCATACCCTGCTTTTATTATGTACCTCAATCATGCACCATTGCACTGGTCAATATGACTGCATAACAGTTCTGGTCCACACTAGTGTTTCTTTGCTGTATTTGTAATGCTTCGTTAGAACGTGTAATATTAGTCTTTTTTAATAATTAGTTTTAATAAAATCTTATTTTTCAAAGCAGCATATATCAAAAGTAAAACAATATGTGTGATACAGGGCCATATAAACGGTATTTGTGTCTTACCTCAGTATAATCAACTGTATATTAAAGCATAGTGAGCGCTCATTATTGTTTTGGTCATTCAGGCAATATGTTCTCCATTCATAAAGATATAGTTAGGATAAGATCCATTCATTCAGATAATTTGGTGATTACAATGATTTCTAGATGGCTGCTCTAGTTGAGGTTATGATGTCCAAATAGCACCATTTTCATGTACCGTTAGCATGACACCCTCTAAGTACTTTTGGAGGAGTAGTGATGCCAGATATATTTGGAGGAGTAGTGATGTCAAATATATTTGGAGG
Source organism: Sinohyriopsis cumingii (assembly GCA_028554795.2). Taxonomy (NCBI): domain Eukaryota; kingdom Metazoa; phylum Mollusca; class Bivalvia; order Unionida; family Unionidae; genus Sinohyriopsis; species Sinohyriopsis cumingii. The sequence goes on along the minus strand of CM068837.1, from coordinate 115,621,739 downwards.
AGTAGTGATGTCAAATATATTTGGAGGAGGACTGATGTCAAACATCTTTGGAGGAGTAGTGATGACACACATCTTTGGATTAAAAGTGATGCCAAACATCTTTGGCTAAAAAGTTATGCCAAACATCTTTGGAGGAGTAGTGATGTCAAACATCTTTGGAGGAGTAGTGATGCCAAACATCTTTGGAGGAGTAGTGATGCCAAACATCTTTGGAGGAGTAGTGATGTCAAACATATTTGGAGGAGTAGTGATGCCAACATCTTTGGAGGAGTAGTGATGTCCAACATATTTAGAAGAGTATGATGTCAAACATCATTGGAGGAGTAGTGATGCCAAACAACTTTGGAGGAGTAGTGATGCCTGACATCTTTGGGGGAGTAGTGATGCCAACCATCTTTGGAGGAGTAATGATGCCAAAAATCTTTGTAGAAAGAGTGATGCCAAACATATTTGAAGGAGCAGTTATGCCAGACATGTGAATGTTCATCACTTATGAGGTCTTCTTAGTTATGACCAGTACCAAAAAGAACTTAATGTAGAAAAAGTGTTCCAGATAAGATGATTCCAATATTAAAAATTAAATGCATGGGAGGGTACTAAAACCCTACTTCTTTCCTCCTCTGGAAGCGTTCAAAAATACTATATCACAAATGAATATCAAATTCTCAAATTACATACACTTTGCCGAGATGCATTCATAATGATATATTTGATTACCTTTTCATTCTGTAATCCATCTGTTGGACCAACTTCAACAATTTTGACAAAGTTTGACAAAAGATAGAAGACCAGCTATCTAAAAAAGAAGGGACATAATTTTGTCATGCCTGCATTTTATTTGATTAGAAAATAAATGCATAAGTGGAAAGTAAAACAAATGCTAAACTAATAGTCAATCGATGAAGATTGCTAACTTGAGTTTCCACCTTGCAAGTTTGACAAAATATTATTTACAAATAACAAATTTGTATTTCTAGTGATAATGCTCAATTAAGAATAAAATACATGGAAATAAAATAAAACAAATCCTATAGCATATGTATATTTGAAGTAATTCATTAATGTATTTCACCTTTTATCAGTCAAGCCAATATTTTCACTTACTATATGTACTTCCAAACACGATGAATCCATTTGCAAAATGCACTGTAGATATGGGCCAAGACAGACTGTAAGGAATAATAATAGAAAAAACAGCATAGGCCCTGATCTGCTAGTGCTTTATATTGTTTGCATTTGTCCTTAATTTATACTTGAGTATCATGTAATGCCTGTTTTGATAGACCACTGCTATGAGACGACCTGTTTTGAAAGATCACAATCTCCGTGCAGATATTTAACGATTGTATAGTGTTATGACTTGTCATGAATGACCATCTATCTTGAAACACCATTATTTTTGGTACATGGGGAGGTCCTTTAAGACAGGTTATACTGTCTTACCTATTTCAACTAGGAAAGACATAAGACCATCCCACTGCTATGTAATTATTGTTTTTTATAATTTCAACTAAGATTTACAGTGATTGGTAACTGGCAAACTTGTAAGTAAACATACATATGTTTATAAATGCAAAACTAATGCAACAAAGTTACAGAGTGGTACAGTTTCTTTTAAACAACAAAGTTATCTGATACTATTTGTCAACATTAGCATGTTTTAATTAATTTCGTTAAAACTTCAAATGACTTCAGCATTCCTTGGCTACTATCACAATTTAAAATAAATGAAATTAATGTCAATATAACTTGAAAACACACCACATGCTTGTGTCAAAATTTGATTCCATCAGGAAAAGACACTAGTGTAAATATAGTCCACCTAAAAGAATTAGATCTCAATTTTTGGAAAAGTATAAATATGGGCTGCCACGTGTGTAAGATATTCCTGAAATTTGCTATCTCGTTATCTTGTCAGTCGACCGTAAACACACTATACCACCATGCAATTTACTTTAGAGATTAGACGTTGACACAAACAACATATCAGGGTGGATGTCTTATATTGTAGGACTAATCCATGCCATGCTCATGCAGTGAGATATTTTATTTCAAATGGTCACCTATTGTGCCTTATATTTTGTATGTATACTTAGAGTCATTTTGGATATAACCTTGCAATTGTTTTATAAGGTGTACGACAATGTGGTCATGTAGGTGTATTAAAATAAATAATAATTGGTGTTCTGAAATGTAATACTAAAATGCTTTCACCAAAATTGATTAAATCCTGATTGTTTCATGCTATGTTATAAAATTCCAAACAAAAATATTGATCACTATGGCGATATGATATTTGATTTGTAATAACAAATAACTGGGCAGTGCAATTTGTTTTTCAACATTGTTATGTATATTTAATTTAATTATTTGTTTGATAGATTTAACAATTTTTGTTTATTTAATTACATGCTAATATAATGTAATATTGCTCTCGAAAACCGCGTTTATGTCTGTCTGAAATGATTGACCTTTTTCATTTCTTTCATTGTAAACAACTAATGCACACACACACACACACACACACACACACAGATATATATATATATATATATATATATATATATATATATATATATATATATATATATATATATATATATATATATTCTCTCTGAGACTAGATTAATATTAGGAAAATTATTAATTAAAGAGGCAAATATGTTTATCTGCTTCAAAGTTTTGGAGTTTCTTAAGTGAATTATACATAATCCAGGTTAAAGTTATGCAAACATCAGGATCATTATAGAAGGTTATTTTCCATTGAGTGATGGGTTTTTCCTTCTTCAGAAAATGCTAATTGTGACCTTAGGTAAAGTAGAGAACTGTGTGCTTTAACAACTAGCATTTGTACATTGTATGATGCAGTGACCAGTTGAGCAAACTGCTGAACTCCAATGTTTATTTTCTCTGGAAATACAAAAGTGCTCTGATAAAATTCTTGGATAGAGACATTAACTGAATTCAAACCTGGATTATATTACTGTGATTCAATACAAGACTGTTGACACATCATCACTCTATAAGCCATTACATACACAACATCGCTTTCTGTTTCAGATGTATTCAGGACCTATACTGGGTTTTATTCAGTACTTTAAATAATTAGGACTTGTGCCTGTAATTCTTGTATTATTTTGGCATTTGTTTCTCATTTTAACTTCATTTTCTAGAGAAATAAATTATTTTTTAAATTTTACAAAGCTTCTTGTCTATCATTTTTTTCTGTTACTTATTTTAAGAGCATAAACACGTAACAACGTGTAGTACTTTTGTTGTGATATCAAAACACATGAAATTAAATCCAGTTCATATTGGATCCCATCTTTAGTCTTTCATAGTCCATTCCTGTGTATGTAATTTAACACTGATTGTATAATGTCTTTCATTTTAATTCCTACATACTTCATATTTTTCCAAAACAAATATGTCGTTTTATACAAGTAAAAGACTAAACAAATGGCTGTCAATTGAGATTGATTTTAGTTAAATTTTACATCATGCTAATCATCATTTTGAAGAAATGTTACACGTACAAGTTAAGAATAATACTTACTGTATGTTACTCCTCTATTCTATTCATAGCTGAACATCCAAACAGAAGATGAAGATGCATGTGACTTATTGTTCATACAATATTACCTTGGTTCATCCTGAATTAGTATGTGTGTATGATTTAGATTTTTAATGTAGTTTTAACAACTTTACAGTCATATCGCAGTGCCAGTAGTGTGTGTATGTGCGTGTGATTTGAACTTTTAACATAGCTTTAAAATGTTTTCAGTGTTATCGCTACGTTGTCTGCAGTGTGACAGTTTATAGTGATGTCTAGCACTTGGGCATCATGCTGCAGACATGCAGCATGATGTTCCACCCAGTCATATTATCCTGACACCAGGCTGACCAGTCCTAACACTAACCTCTTAATGCTGACCGTGAAGCGAGGGAGCTGTTAGTACCTATTTTGTAAGTCTTTGGTATGACTCGGCCGGGGATCAAACCCACAACCTCTCGCATCTGTGATGGACATTCTAACCATTAGGTCACCGAAGCGGTCCCTGGATTAGTAATACTATAATCCAATATCAATTTGCTTGACCCAGTGTAATGCCAAAGTGCCATTGTCAAAAATTGATAGCAATTGATAATTGTCATCTGGAACTTTTGTAGACCACTCAAACATCATGGTTGAATGAAATTTGTTACAAAAATATTTAATTTTAAAAATAAAATTCTTTTAAAAAAAATTATATCAGTAAATGTCCTCATATTACCCATGTGATTCGTACTATACTAGAGTATGTATTCACTGATACAACTGGGTGTTAATCACACCTGGCTGCTCCGTTGATATATATACAATCATATGATTACCCCCTCCATGAATTAATTGTTCGTAATAATATTAGTACTAACATGATACCACATAGCTGTGCGCAAACAAGGATAACTCTAATATGCTTTCGGAAATTAGCGTTAGGCCCGGAGATCAGAACAGGTCATTTGTTTGCACCATACCCTGTGTTAAAGTAATAACGTCTTGCATGGAATTATTGGTTTTTGTGTTAACTGAATAAATAAACCAAATCTTGTGTATCTGGCATTATTTTAATTGTATTGTATGTTTTAAGGTAAGTACACATACATTTCTAGAAAAAGCACCTATTTTTAAAGATAATTTTGAAACTTGGAGATCATGCATATTGCATGAAATTGAGTTTTGAATTAAATGACTAGATATGTAATCCAAACTGGAAGATGCACAACCAGCATAACAAAAGTAGTAATGGTACATAGCGACATAATTTTCAAGCTCGAAAATATGTTACACTGCAAACTTGTATAGACTTACTGACTAAAAGTGGCACACCATATGACAAATATATAATTTTTCAAAGGCTAGATATCCAATTTTAATAGGACTGATCATCAGCTTACGAACTGGACTGTTACATTGACGATGTTCACCACCAACCTATACAAATATGAAAATATGACTTAATCCTTTGACATCTTGATGAAGTAGGGGCCCCGAGTGGCCGAGTGGTTTAAAGCGCTCTTCGTTACGGATCACTGCCATTTCACCTCTGTCTGCGGCGGTTCGAGTCTAAGATTCAGCCAATGTGGGCATGTGAGAAAGCTTGCCAGTAGATTCTCGTGGGTCGGTGGTTCTTTCCGGGGTTTTCCGGGTTCTTCCTCCACCATTAATACTGGCCGCCATGTATAGCCCATCGTGCTGAAAAATGGCGTTAAACACCACAACAACAACTTGATGAAGTATTGTTAAGTATAGTTTAAAATTTTAGTTTGCTACTCAGTGTTTAGGAAAATATATACGTGAAATTGAAACAATGGACAGTAATGAGCATTTTGCATTTTTGATTCTCACGGATTATACTTATATTTTGGAATAAATCAAAGCGACATGAATCCTAATGCACAATCAGAGGCAATTTGCTCCAATACCGTACATGGGAAACAATTTGAATACATGTTTCAATTTTTTTTTTACTTACTCATATAAATTCATTAATATCTTAACTTGTTTTTAGTTTAAGGTATCATACAAAGTTTAAGGTATCAGAAAAAATGATCCCAAAATAAGGATTTACTGGCTGTTTCATGCAAACCTTGGAACAAACATGGCATAACGTCTTGGAAAAATGTAGGGCAATACGTACTTATACTTGAGAATAATTCTTTAGTAATCGTCTCATAAGAGAAAATGCTAGTCTTCTGGAGATAACTTGAATTAAAGACTTAGCAAACATTGCTGGATACAATGTATAAGCCATCTTGAATATATTGCTGCCTTGTACAACAGTAATGTTATAAATACACTACAAACATATGTTATATTACTTATTAAAAATAACATATTTAAGTTTAGACTAATCCTGCGAATCCATAGTACAATTGAACAAAATATATGTAGATAAAAAATAGTTTTGAGCTTAATGTAAACGAATAGAGAGAACTGAACTCTGATGTCAACATTTGTCACTGATGTAAAGCGTGAAACATTTTAGGGTCACTCATTTTAAAATTTGCTTGGCATATCTGTTTTAGCATGTTTTAGTATGGAGAAATACAATATTCAGGTGTGGACATTTTTAGTATGTACCTTTAAACAGTGACTTCCTGGACAGTAAAGATATTAAAAAGTGGAAAAGCTATTTATCTTTCTTTGTAGTGGTAGTGAGGATATGATGTCATACTTTATGTAGAAAATTGGATCACAACTCGACTACAGTAGTTGTCTTTGTAATTGGATAATCGAATAATTAGCTTTACAATTTTTACAGTATACATGTTTTATGCTGGATCAATTGTAAAACTTAATAGCTTTGTTAAGCTTGATGTTCACAAAACAACGTTTATTGTGAAATGGTAAATTGTGTTAATAGTAGTTTTATTACTCGACACTTGCCTGCTTGTAAAAGCTATTCCGTTCGTTAGCTAAAATGGTTAAGTAATTTTAGTGTTGTAGATTTTATTTGATGTTTAGCTTGTAAGTACTAACAACATTTTCTGGCAAGAGCCCATGTACAGTGACAACTGAGTGAAAACGGTGAAACTGAGTTTACAATTTCCTTATATCAGAGTTTAATGGCGGATTTACGGTTTTACAATTTCCCTAACATAATTAGTTATTGTGGACTTATTGGCATATTAAAAAACCTCTCCAAAATCATGGTATGGGCAAGTATAAGAACAGAGTTAAGTGCTGCAAGGTAAACGGTGTTGATAATACTTTTTGTTTCACTCTCATCTTTTTATAGGTCATTTATATAACAATACAAGTTGTATTTTACATTACCTTCCCTGAGGTATTCCATTTGCATTCAACGCAAGCCATGAATTGAAACAAGGTGGATAGATTTTCCATCTAACTTCCACCTCCTGAAGTCAACGTTTGACAATTCACTTATTAAAACTGAGGGACGTACAAGGCTAATTTTAACATTTTCCATTCATGTCTTCCAACTTATAGACAGGATGATCATATCTAAGTATTTGTCCGGTGTTTTTGTCATACTGTTGTTATTCACTTTTCGCGATATTCTTGAAATCTCAAGGTAGGCCTACCTGTCTCGTGCAAATCTTTTTTTAGTGAAGCTGTTGAAGACGTAATAACTTTTCCTCTTTCTGACAACTCGGTTCTATCCATCGACAGTTGTAATTCTTGTTCTAGCTGTGACATCTTGGTGAGATTAGGGTCAGGAGATGAATCAGGTGTATCGTACCATCGATGGAGTTTTATCAATCGCTTTAAGGTAACTATCTTATTTTATGTCCTGCCGTAAAGTCCAAAGTAACAAGCGTGATATCTTTCCATAACAGTGTGTCCTTTCTATCTTATTTTTCCTCATCTCATAACATTTTCTAAAAGAGGTCCATCAATCGATCATAAACGCATGGGTAGAAAGTTTTCTCGTTGAATATTGTCTTATTTCAGATCATGAATAGTTTCTCTTTCACCATTTCGCGAGAAATGTTCCAATATTTCCCTAACCGCTTTTCTTTATCTTGGACAAAGGTGCAGTTCCTTTTTAAAACGCTCAAGCAACATTCACATACGGTTTCTATTACTTTTTGGAGTCATTTTTCTTATGTTACGTGTTTAGACTCGAATAAACTGTAACACAAGAAAGAGTAAAAATAAAAGCTTTGCGAAAATATAATAATTTATTTCCCTGGAAAAATACGGTAAAAACAAAAAAATGAAGTTACGGTTTTAAGAATCAAATCCATAAAAAAATCCAAGAATAATCCACCAATAAAATTTAGTAGTCCTAATAACAAATTGTTCTAATGATTTCAAGTTCGAGTCACGACGAAAAATGCAAGATGGAAGACGATGACGTATGCTGTAACCTGAAGTGTTTAAGTCTACATTTTCTTGTAGAAACAAAAAATATCACTCCGGTCGCGGAAATCTGAAACTTTTGTATAAAAGCTGTCGTTCTTCAACAACTTCATATGAGAACACTATTTACAGGAAAAAATAGAGTTAATCCTTTTGAATCCAAATAATTTGAAATAACTCGAAACAGCACAACATATAACCTCCAGTGTAAGAACACAACTACTGAGAATATCTCTCCAAAACAAAGGTTATATAGTATTCTAAAACGCAATAGAGGGTCACGTGATCATGTACCAGGATCTCGTCGAAATTATGTACTTGTTAAAGACCACGTGCACCCAGTGTGGCCCTGATGAAAAGCAATCATTTTACTCTAATAAAAGAATTTTTTAAAAAATTGTTTACATGTTAAATTAATAGTCCCATCCTGACCTCCACAACAACAACTCATTTTAAAATAAAAATAGAACTTATTTTTACGCGGTTGCCACTAATTTTGAATCAAGTTCAGGATCTAGGTCAGCACCTGGCGCTTAATAAAACGAACAGTCAAGGTCAAAATATTTCAGGAAAAAGTATCATCTCCAGTAAATATTATTTGCATTACAGTAGCATGTAGTGAACAATTTAAAAAAAAATCCATTAAAACTGAAAAACAAACAGTTAAATTGAAATAAATGTATATTAAATCAGATATAATTAAATCAAATTTACATAAATATTTTAATGATTTATTTATACATTAGAGCATTGGATTTATTAGTAATGAAAAACATCTCATTTGTTGGCTAAACGAGGAGGGGATTCCTCCCGTGTCCTTTCTTTGATGAAAGTTGTTTCTTTGATGATGATGATGATGATGATGATGGTGTGAACTTCTTGGGGATGTCATTGCTTCAGGGGCCAAAACACTGAAGTGTATCGTACAAGACAATCATATCTTTTTTACTGGAATTCAATAACACTGATTGTCGGATCAACCTGAATGTGGACACCACTCAAACTTGAGGTGCTTTCAAGGGACTAAATCGTGTCAGTCTTTATTTGGATCAATACAGTAAGGTATGTAACAGACATCAACAGTATAATGAGAGGATTCTTTTATGGCTGCAGTGGTAGTCGTTACAACAATAGAATAAAGAAAAAAATATTGCCGGAGAAGCAGAAATTCCTTTAGAAATGGGTTTAATTTATTCACCAAATTAGGAAACACTGGTCCTAAATCATTTTTGCAAGGCATTATCATGAACGAAGAAGTAAAAATAGTAGGATAAACCGTCTAGTGGCAGTACATTCTCTTGTTCCTATCACAATGATAATATTGAAAATGTCCCTGAATGAATTCATAATTATCCCAAAATAGAGATCTAGTCCAAGATGTATGAATAAGCACTCTTGGTACACTTTTGTGCACACTTTGTAATTCCAGTGACTAATTTGACTAACTAAATCCTCTCAAATATTAAATGAAAGACACTTCTGGTGTTAAGTATAGCGGGTGATATAGTATACTTGTATAGTGAGTGTATAATCACTCCTAAACTTCGTTTTGGATATTAGGGTGTGTGTGTTGTATTGTAATAAAAAGCGGGTACTGCATAGTCGGGTGTTTCGGACTCTAATCAGACAATTTTAATATTATATTTCCCTCACATCTCCAGACTTTGTTTAGCATGGAAATGGTCTCTAACTAAATATTTTAACACAAGATTTTCCCGTATGTCACCAGAGTATCTCTTTCATTTTAAACACATGGACAGTTTTAAAAAAGGATTTACCGTACGTTCCCATAGTGCAGCATATCGAAGGCAACTCTAATAATCTAACAATGTAGCCCGATTTGAGGTTAACCACAAGTGTCTCCCAAATGTTAACCCGATGGACAGTTTTAATATAGGATTTCCCGTACGTACCCAAAGTGTCGCCAGATTTAAACCTACGGTGAAATGTATATCTCGCTTGCCCCCACCCCCCAGGTAGTATCATAAAACTGCGTATTATTAATGTTCGCCGTAGTTTTAGGAACAACTCGCATACAAATCATATGCAAAGTTTTAGAAAAATTACAATTGTAGATATGAATAGTTCTTAGGATAAGAAGAGTGGTTAAATTCACTATTTAACAATTGTCTCATATGCACCCAAACTTTTGCGATTATTTAACTTGATTATATTTTCTCCCATGTGTATATGTGTGTGTACTTTTATATGGCGTTGTCTTATGAGTAAATATAAATTTTAAACAAAGATTTGTTGTGAAAGTTATCAAATTGGGCACATTTACTGGAGAATATCAGTTTGCATTGTCATTTTTAAAGCATTAAAACTTAATATTCGATGTCTGTAAGTCATTAAAGAAAGTCAGATCATTTTAGTTCTTTCAGCAATTAGACTCTATAGATCTTTATCGACAGTAACTTATTTCGAACCAACTAGTATTACTAAATAATGCATAAAGTGCTTTTTGTTGGTTGTTGTATGTTGTTATTGGGTTTAACGCCATTTTTCAGCACACGATAGGCTATGCCTTGCGGCCAGTATTAATGGTGGAGGAAGAACCCGGTAAAACCACGGAAAAGGACCACCGACCCACGAGAAGCTACTGGCGAGCTTTCTCACATACCCACATTAGGCGAATCCGAGATTCGAACCCTATTTCTGTTGGAGTTATTGCACTCTTTGACAGAACCTAGAGAACCCGACTGGTCCAAGAGTTTAGACGGAACTTTGTTAAAAATATTAAATATTATAGACATATGAGATATATATGACTATAGAGTTTATTGTGTTCTTCGTTTGTTTTTTTTTAAAATAGAGTAATCATCTTTCCTAACTTGTGACCGGATAATATAATCGTGTGAACGCTATTAGTTGTACAGTTTCGAATTAATTGCCAAAAAACAGTATACATACTTGGTCATCATCTGAAGCTGAATATCGACAAAACATTGTGTACCTTCAATTTGTTTCAACACTTCTAGGTCCCTCTTGATCCGACCACTGAATTCAAAATATGACAGTATCTTATAAACGCAACTTGTCATACAGGGTTCGTTTTCATGACTCGCTGTGAAACTTGATGAATATTATAATCATCTAAAAATGAACATATTTAAAAAATCTTTTCCTACATTTCTTTTGTTTACAGTTGAATTTTGTAAAATATAGTAGATATTATGGTATTCGTCATTAGACGTGTATATTGACCAATCGCTGTTCTCGAAAGTAGTTTCCGTCTAGTGATGCACTTGTTTGACAATCGACTCATCGCTGTCATGCAGAATATTTTATTCTTTTAATAGAGATCCTGTACTTGGAGTTTTCCAGAGGCCATATTGAAGTGGGTAACACGTCCACTGTAGTGCTAAAGACTTGTTTGCAATCCCATTTATCCATTTTATTTTTTCCTAGCGTAATTCTGTTACCTAATCTACAAGTCTCCTTTTCACATAACTCAAATGCTTTTTGCTCATGAAATAAATTGTTAATAATGAAGTGTAATGCCTTTATTTCCACACTGTCTTAATGTAATACTGTTGCATACTATGCCAGCTGTAGAGACAGCACACGCGATAGGGCTTATGAGAGAGGAAACTCATTAGAGATTCAACATTACACTGGCTGGCTTAGAATATGCATAGTGGATATATACATTTGTTTTTGGTAGACATAATGTAGCATTTCACAAGCGAAGTGGAAACATGATATCGTGACTAATGGCGAAGATATTTCCACTTCTCGAGTGGTGGGATGGGGAGGGTTTCATGTCTACAGTTTGTTAGTTTCATGTATCCATTCTTGTACTAATGACACATCGAATTTGTTTTTACCCTTACAGTGTTCATTGTTAAGTGAACATATCCATGTCGTTTAAAGATAAGGACCGAGTCATGTAACTTGAATCTAATGAAACCACACCTGTTGGTGTTTGGCTAGCTTAAGAATAATATACCTAAACGGGCGAGGCTTCCTCACATACGCAACAACCAGTAGATAGGAAGTTCGCCTACTCCACCTCACTCCTTTGATATTGTGCAGGAAATAGCTACCATACTTTTGAAATGTTCACAAAAGGAAAACCATCTAAGAATGATTTAGATCGCCTTAGGTTTTCAAAACACATCAAATACCGTATTTGATGGAGCATAAACGCAAGCGGCTGATCCAACTGTAGACTAGAGCAGCCGATGCTACACCGGTTAAATCAGATTCCGTTTTCATAAAATATCTTAGCGTTGAGTGAAAAATCATCTCATGCGTTGCATCCGTATTCATGAAGAAACAATGTCCAGAACGCCGCTGTAAAGACACTGTACAGCAGGCTGGTTAATTAGAGAAAGACATAGGTTTGAGTTGAGTATGTACTGAAATTGGAGAGTTTATTAAAAGTTGAGCCTCATTGTACACGGTTGGTTTAGTTTCCTCGTTTGAGTCTTCGCATGTGTTGAAAAGCACATCTTAGATCCTGATCTGTAGACACATTATTTGATGACAGATCTGAGCATGCGCTGTTTGCAATTCGGTGAGCCTAAGTGTAAATGTATACATTTAGTATTATATTTTATGAATCCTTACCAAAACGCTGTCTCAACACTTCAATAATAATACTTTTTTGATTACATTATTAAAATCATTTCTTTTAATAACGTTCCGTGGAGCACAGTGAAATGTACAATGGTTTCAGAAATTGATGCATAGGTATGGTTGACTTACTACTGAGTAATTCACATCTAAGACCCCTAGTCAGATTTAAGTCTATGTTGGGTACACATGTATAAATTACATTTCTTGTTATGACATTTTGCTTAAATATATATAGAGTATTTGCGCTTTCCGCCAATTGATCATGAAAATCATGTTCTCACAATGACTCCAACGAAATCATTTTGTGGGAAAACTTTTGTTTTGGGTTTGCGAGAGTTAACCATGTTTGATAATGTATGTAACTAAGAACATAAGACGTGTCAAGGATACAGATATAATTTTACTTTATTAAATCACAACAAAAATTAATATATAAAATTTCATATGTAAACAAACATGAAATTATCCGTCCTTATGCTACAACTAAAAGTAAGGTTATTTCCAGATTTTCATAAAATTTCTGTATTGGAAATTATCCATCAAAACTCTGTAAATGATTATTCAATACTGAATCATGATTAATGTTTACATTGAATTGGAATAAACAATGACAAATTAACACATTTTTCAAAGAATTTCACTTTGTTCAAATTACAATGAGACATATATGTCATTGACTTTAGAAAGTTATCACAACATATTAAAAGGTCTTTCTTGTAGAACTATTTTCTTGGACTCTTACAATACATATGTGTCAGCCAAGTTGATTGGCGTAGGGATAATACATATAATTGTATAGTGGGTCACAAGATGAATCATTAAAACGAACTATTAGAGTATGACAATAAGGCCATATATAAGAATGTTCCTGGAATGTTTGAAATGTAAAAGGTAAGTGAACTGAAATTTTGGCAATATGATGATGTGTGGGAGGTGATACAGAATGTATTTTATATGAAATTTATGGATGTACCATATACCTGGGCGTTCCAAACAGTTTGATGGTAATTTGCGAATCAATGCCGGTGGGCTTGCTTCTGATATATTAAGGAATGATTTCATCTAATGAGTGTGAAAGTTAAAGGAGAATTGACGCATTAATATATCTAAGGTACACGTGACAGATGTGTGGATCTAACAGAGAAGTGATAGATGAGTTGGCTCTGAAGGATAAATGATAGATTATAGGATCTAAATGAGATGAGGCGGATGAAAGGATATCAAGGAGAAGTTATGGATAAATGGATATAAAGGAGAAGTGATGTATGAATGGATTTAAAGAAGTGACAGATACATTGATCTCAAGGAGACGAAACGTTTGAGTGGATGTAACAGAGATGTGATGGATGACTGGATAAAACGGAAAATACAGAAGGAATCTATGGAAGTGACAGATTAATGGATCCAAATAGAAGTGATGGCCGAGCTGAGCTAAAGAAGAAGAGACAGATGAGTCGATCTAAGAAGGTGACATATGAATGGATCTAAAGAAGTGACAGATGAATGGATGCATATAGTAGAAGTGGTCGGTAGATGGATCGGGACTATAGGAAATGTTTTGGGAGTAGTAAGGAAGATAAAACTATGTGATATGACAGAAGAGTACAATGAACAGAGGTTACAGACGTATGTATGTATGTATGTATGTATGGATGGATGGATGTAGCTATGTATATATCTATGAATGTATGAGATAAAATTTGAACAGGACCTTACACACAACCATTACAAATTTATTAATTAATTAAGTATATATGCAGTGTATATTGCTATTTTGAATAATATATTATTTAATTTGTAATCTTTTACACCGCGACTTAATGACGCTCTTTTAATTAGTGTATATAGTTATCTTGTATATTATACAGAATTATCTTGCATATTATATAGCTTTATCTTTTATATTATATAATTTAGTTTGTAAACCTTTACAATCCTGTATAATGATACTCAGTTATTAACAAACACAAATCGTTTTTGTTAGATTATCATCTTCTATGGGGTGGATCCCATGTTATAAAAGGAGTTCGGACTGTGTTTATCCCACATAAACCTTAACAGGAGTGGATTTTAGCTAGAAAACACAACTGATATTGGAGACTAATCAATTCGGAAATTGAGATAACATAAATAAGTGAATTCCAAAACGTAAAATATGTGATAGAATGATGTTACATAGTTTACCATTTTAAGCATTCAGCTCTCATAGCATAATTATATTCAAACTTTAACTCCTTTTTGACAATGCGGTCTCTCTAGATAAAGTTTCATTCATCTTATATTCACATTCTTGTTAAAGAAAAACAACAAGTGATAGTCTGATATTTATACAATAACTATTTATCTGGCCACCTACGCTACATACACATATTACACGCCATTAAGTAAATAAACAGACAGACAAAAAGACAAATAGCCAGTGGAAGAGAGGTGCACATACAGCAACATATATAAGCGAACAATGAGTGGCTTACGAAACTTCACTGTACGAAAGTATGTGAAAAAAGCATCAGAATTGTAAACGCCTCCACAATGAGACGGCGGATTTTAAGGTTTGAGCTGGTATAGTAATTTGCAATCGATTGCCTAAGAACATATCTTTGATAGCCGTTTTCAGACGGATAATTTAACCATATCCACAATATAAACATCTTTGCTTGCCATGGTCCCGATATATTAACACTATATACACCGAGGCAGATCGAACATATATTTAAAGTGTTGTGTTCTAGTGACATCTATTGGATTTCACGAGTTGCCTCCTTTAGTACGTAATATTGTGTTCTAGTAACATCTATTGGATTTCACGAGTTGCCTCCTTTAGTACGTAATGCCAACTAACCAATAAAGTGTAACAGCGGTGCATTGTACATTGGTCGAAGGTAGTGGATGCAATTGACATAAAGGATATTTTGTAAGTTTAACATAGAAAGTATGAATACTTAGCAGAGGAGAAGCCATTACATGTTTATTTGAGTGAAAGGTATTTGTACAAACACGAACCGGCAGTAGAAAATTGCTTATGTATGAGTCCATTCATGCTGCGTGCTCCCCTTGTCTCAGTCTTGTAGGAACTGGGTGTTGAAATTTGAACAACTTGATTTTGATTGGATGCGGTGTCTTTCCAATGAAATTCACAGACCTGAAGCACATTAATATCTGCTCGATACGTCAAGGTGTAAATATGGTTAACATATGGGAACCTTGGCTAGCGAAGATATAATTTAAAATCCTTTGAAATAATCGAAATGAGACACGGTTATTTTGCAAACTATTAATTTGCTAATGCAGCAATTTTAAGTTATGCTTGGTACCCAAAATTTAACTTACTAAAATGTTACATTGTTATGCTTTTTGACTAACCAAAACTGTATCTTTTTGAATTTGTGAAATCCAAACAATTCAAAGTAAGGTTTGAAAATATCGAATGCTATTAATATAAAATTGTTAAGGAAAATAAAAAATTAAATGTTGCAAAAACGTGTTCTAAGTCAGAGGAAGAAAGAAAACCTCAAACAAACACACATGATGTCTGCTAGAATAGTATTTTCTCAATGTTCTAAGCAATCGATAGATAAGACAATGCTTGCAAAACACCAGGCACATGTACATTAATTCATGAACGAAATATATGTTCCTTCCTCGAAAAGTGAGGAGAAAATACAACTCATTCAATACACAACACATAAGTGATCTTCGTATCGAACAAAAAATAATAAAAAAATTCTGAGAACAGCAAACGGTGTTTAATAACTGTTTGTACCTATTAGCTGACTAATGACATATTTAATGCACCAAATATCTGCATAAAATGTTTTCGAAACATACAACTAAACTGTACTGAATCAACGCAAGAAATTCGGATGTTCAAATATTTCGTACGTGGCATACAGCACACGTAAAACCATTGTCCTGAGCACACCATACTCTGCTATAACGTTTTTGTTACTTTAAGTTTGAAAAAAGAAACAACACATAAGCTATATATAAGTGGCATTTGATTTTTAAAAAAGAAGACACAAAAGGGTGCACCGATATCATTAATCTGGCAGACCATGGCCAAAAATTTAATTCCCAAAGATATGCATTGTCCGTTTTGATGTCAAAATGATTGGACAGTTTTTAAGTATAAGTAACTTTAATATTGTTATTCTTTATTATCAAACCCTATGCTGTGATGAAAAAACTTCTAAAGTATACTTGAGCAGGTTTTATCAAACAGTTGATGAGAAGAAGTAATAGAATAAACCTAACGGCCCCATGTAACAATCCTTCAAAGAATTACCGTACTTAGTTGAAGATAAGAAGTAATAAAAAAATACCTAACGGCCCCATGTAATAATCCTTCAAATATTACCATACTTAGTCAGTTGAAGATAAGAAGTAATAGGAAAAATCTAACGGCCATATGTAACATCCCTTCAAAGAATTACCATACTTAGTTGAAGATAAGAAGTAATAAAAAAAGTCCTAACGGCCGTATGTAATAATCCTTCAAAGAATTACCGTACTTAGTTGAAGATAAGAAGTGATAGAGACAAACCTAACGGCCGTATGTAACAATCCTTCAAAGAATTACCAAACTTAGTTGAAGATAAGAAGTAATAAAAAAAATACCTAACGGCCCATGTAACAATCCTTCAAATATTACCATACTTAATCACTTGAAGATAAGAAGTAATAGAGAAAAACATAACGGCCGTATGTAACATCCCTTCAAAGAATTACCATACTTAGTTGAATATAAGAAGTGATATAAAAAGCCTAACGGCCGTATATAACAATCCTTCAGAGAATTACCAAACTTAGTTGAATATAAGGAGCAATAAAAAAACAACATAACAACATAACGACCACATGTAACATTCCTTCAAAAAATTACCATACTTAGTTGAAGATAAGAAGTAATATAAAAATCCATACCGCCCTATGTAACATTCCTTCAAAGAATTACCAAACATTGTCAGTTGAAGATAAAAAGTATTAGAAAAAACCCATCGACCGTATGTAACATTCCTTCAAAGAATTACCATACTTAGTTGAAGATAAGAAGTGACAGAAAAGCCCAAACGGCCCTGTGTAACACTCCTTCAAAGAATTACCATACTTAGTCAGTTGAAGATAAGAAGTAATAGGAAAAATCTAACGGCCATATGTAACATACCTTCAAAGAGTTAATAAAGTTAGTCAGTTGTAGACAAGAAGTAATATAAAAAACAGTACGGCGCTGTGTAACATTCCTTCAAAGAATTACCAAACTTAGTTGAACAGAAGTAGTTATACAAACGAATTACTAAACATAGTCAGTAGAATAAAAAAAGTAATAGACAAAGGAAAAAAAACGGCTCTGCTAAACATTCTATCAAAGAAATACCAAACTTAGTCAGTTGAAGATAAAAAGTAACAGAATACACCTTTTACACCATCTCAGATACATTTTTATAAGAATTCTTTTTAAAAATATTACTGTCATAAGTTTGATCATAAATTGTTCAGTTGTTATGGCAAAAACGTGAAAGTTTAACACGAACGTAAAACAACCCGTAGTAACGATAAAACATAAAGGGATTGGTTTGGTCGATCTGGAGAAGGTGCAAGCCTGTTTTACCCCCTGATACCTCTATCCCTGGGTATGTCAAACCAAATATAGATTAGGACATCTTTTGATCAAAAGTGACTCAATGGTTTTCGATAAGTAAATATAGAAAATGTTGACGGACGGACAATTTGCGAGAGAAAATACAAAATTGATATTACTTTACCCACAAGTGAGCTAAAAGGAAAGAGTATGAAAATAACAAGAGACATATTTGTTCTTTTTAAATATCAGCTGCTGTTATGGGGATAGAAAGATCACCTAGCTTGGCTTGGACCAAGTATGGTTTTTATGACATAGAAAATGAAATTTTTTGTCGCAGTCGCAGCCATTGATAACTTTCCAAGACAAAATACATGCACAATCCTCATTATTATGGTTGTTTGGCTCTTTGTTATTCCAGAAGGGATTAACTATCGTTCCATTCCAGCTCACCCAGCTTCCCTCCTCTGTTTGATCGGACAAACCGATATATACTGGCAAGTCTGTAATAATAATAAATATGTATATGCATACATTATTCCCACACTTTATACACATGTACATGCATATATACATGTTGATATTCCTGTGTATTTATGTATTTATGGATGTTCATTGTTGGGTGATATTTTAACGTATGGCAAGGCATATTTATTGTTTGTTTATACCGCACATCCTGTCAAGAGAATTTTAATTTTTCTAAGTATTCGAATTATTAAGGAAAGGAAACAAACATACACTAGTTGATTGGGATTTGGGGGAAAAATCAATGACAATGTGGCCTAATTTGATGATGACGTGTTCTCTTTGTAAAGTAACAAAGTATACAAAAACAATTGAAGAATCTAAAATCAAAACACCCCGAGGCTTTTCTAGTGACAGAACGTCCACGAGTATTCGATTTGACCTTTAATTGTCCTTGGCACAAAATATATCGTTTTTCAAATGTACACACTCTCAGATGTTTTGAATTTACAAACTTAATTTTGTTATTATCTTTTCTTAAATAACTTTGTTTTGCCACTGATTTTAACTCTTGTACTTGATGCCTTATTCATCTCAGGGAAAATCTGAATTCAGTGAATGACACCATGAGTTGTCATCTCAAATGCTTTAAATGGCAATACATACATTATATAGTGGAATTATATTTTATTTTATTTTACATAAAGCAATGGTTTAAATGCCAAATTATCAAACACCCTATCACGATCAGGATGCCATCGATAATAAACGACGTACTAATTTATCAAGCGATCGTGCATCTAACGCGCGCCATTCTTTAATAAAAAGGGACAAGTACATTCACAAATGGTATTGGTTGTAAAGTGACAGGTTTTGTTTCAGCAAAAATAGCTGATTTTGGCAACCAAATCGTTCTAATGAACTATATGTATTGGTCCAAGAATAGTATGTACTAGGTCATAAACTGACAGGTATATAGATACATTGTGTTATTGCAAACATGAAACAAATAATGACATAACAGATACAAAATGAGATAAAGGGAGAGTTTGAAACCAACAATGTTGAATGTGTATGTGTGATTTGGATTTTTAACGTATGTTTAACAATTTTACAGTCATATCATTACGATTTCTGCAGTGTAGCAGTTTACAGCGATGTATGGCACTGAGGCATCATGCCGCAGACATGTATCATGATGTCCCACCCATTCACATTATCCTGACACCAGGTCGACCAGTCCTAAAACTAACCTCTAAATGCTGAGCGCCAAGCAAGGCAGCTGTTGCTACTATTTTTGGAAGTCTTTGGTATGACTCAGCTGGTGATAGAAACCAAAGACCTCCCGCGTCCGAGTAAGACGCTCTAACCACCAGGCCACCGGAGCGGTCAATGTTGAATGCATATTATATTTTTCATCATAAGATGTGTAGTTCCACTTTAGCTTGCCTGCCTGTAAGGTCAAATTAGTTTAAGGGATAGATTTAAACATGTCGTTAGTAAGTCAAAAATAGGTATTTTCAATTCCTTCTAAAAAAGAACATGGACGCTTTCTGAACTAAATGCATCACTGAACGTACTGGCATCAAGTACTTTAAAATATTGCCGCCTTTAAACAATATGGTAAAAGCCCGTTAGAGGATTTCTATCCATATATTCATCTATTATAAAACAGAATTTAATCAAATTATGAAAGAAATACAGGAAAGAAGACTTTTCATGTTTGTGCATATGACACTGAACCACCATCAAATATGGTCGTTGCTGCTGATTTTGTTGTTTTGGGTTTTCACACAATTTTTCATAGGACATACATTACTTATAGTATTCCTGGTGGATGATGAACCCAGGGGAATCCCGGTTAGAACGACCATCTCACGGCAAATTACTGGCCAGATTTATCGCATACCCACATTGGCTGAGCTCGAGCTTCGAACCGAAGCTAATAGAGGAGAGATATCAGTGATCGGTCAAGACAAGCGCGTTAGACTACTCGGAAAACCGGGGACCAGCTGTTGTGAATAATAAAGAAGCTGCTTTTATGAAAAGTAGACAATCGTTTAAACTGTTTGGGAAAAACTGCTCAATAGAGTTTGACCGAATCTAGCTGATCAAATTTTGGAAGAAAACCTATCAAGTTTGTAAAAATGATGCGAATGTGCCATATAATATGACCACCATTACTAAAAACAGAAAAACCTCTAAACGACTTCGTCTCAACAGATTTAGACAAAACTTAAGAGAAATTGCCATTACATTGAGAGCCATCGGGTTTTTACAACTAAGGCTGAACCTTTAACAAAAAGGCAACCTTTACAGATCCAAACAATAAAACCTTAAATGAATATTTTATCCAACAGTGGCGGACAGAATTTGCGAACAGAATATACATGATTAGACGACTTTCTTTAAAAACCGCTCAACATAATTAAATGAAATTTGAAACAAAATAAACTGGGGTAAAGAGTTTGAAACATGTGCGAACTGTTATGATCGGTCATCAAATTGTGTCCATCCTTGCTAAAACAAGAAAAAACTTTAAGGACGAACACCACTGAACAGAATATTAGACAACTGTACAAAGTGTCATGTTATGAAGGAATCAAATGGAGTCACTTTTACTAAAAGAGAAAAACATTTAAATGACCACTTCTCCATACGTTATGAGCATAATTAGATAATAAACTTGTTGAAATAAAGACCATTTAAAATGTTTATAATGATTGTTTACCATCAAATACAGCCGTCGTGACCACATAAAGGAAAACCTGAGACAACTACAACCACATCTCCAAAACAGTTGAAAAATATT
This sequence comes from Sinohyriopsis cumingii, assembly GCA_028554795.2. NCBI lineage: Eukaryota > Metazoa > Mollusca > Bivalvia > Unionida > Unionidae > Sinohyriopsis > Sinohyriopsis cumingii. The sequence continues at coordinate 115,600,430 of CM068837.1, read as the reverse complement.
AACCAAGCGTGGCACAAAGCAACCTAACATAACGGGCTGTGCAAATTACACAGACGTACCATATTGAATGGCTGTTGACGTAATATAGATAAAACCTTTAGACGTCTTTATCTCCTAACCTGCGGGGCTCCGAGTGGCCGAGTGGTCTAAAGCGGTCACCGTCATAGATCACTGACATCTCTCCTCTGTCTGCGTTGGTTTGAGTCTCGGATGCGAGCAATGTAGATATGCGAGAAAGCTTGTCAAAAGATTCTCGAGGATCGGTGGTTATTTCCGTGTTTTTTTCCGGGTTCTTCTTCCACCATTTATATAGACGCCATGTCTCTTGTGCTGAAAAATGGCAATAAACCCTACGGCAACAACAACAACAATATTCAAACCTGCTGAAAATAATTAAATCTATTTTAGTAGAAAACATTCTTGCATGAGGACCATTCTACTTTATAGAACTGTTTCTCAGTCAAATATGGCTATTGTTGCCAAAATTTAGGAACTACATTAATTTATGTCCATTGTTGAACTTTGTGCGCGTTAGTTCGTTATATCCACAGTGGGACTTAATGTACATGAGTAAGGTGTCCGATTCATTCATGATTCATATACATTGTAAATAGACATCACTGTTCTTAGTGTTTGTGCTAGGACCGAGCTTCGATCATGTTACTGCAAGAAACCACAAGTAAGCTTATCCTCAAAAAAATAATAGAAATTACAAATATAATAAATCCCTTTAAATGTTATAAAGTGGCACTGACCAGCAATTGTGACATTAAGTGGCTCTTTTCTCGCTGGTATCATAACGGGTCATATGCTTATGACTCTAATATCAATATTGGCAGTTAAAGGAATACATCGCTATATTTATTCCTATTTTGAGATTTATTGCTGACAACGCACCTGTACGCGCAAGAAATTTTGCCAACAGCTTCTGAGTAAGTACAGTCTCAGGTGCTTTTCTCTTTTAGGGGTTTGCGTTATCATTTCTGTCATTATGTGGTCTGTGTTTTCTATAACTTATTGTGTCCGTGTGTCAGTACGCTGCTTCGATACTTGTGAGAACAATATATCTTTATCTGGACTTACCTATCCATCAGTGTATGTCTGACTGTCTCTCTGTAACGGTTCCGGTTTTTCCCAGATTTTTTATTCACATTATGTGGTCAAACATTTACATCTTTACCAAATTTTGTTTTTACATTGTGGTGACAAACATTAACAGAGTCTGATCTAGTAATTGCCAGCCAAACGCACATATTACCTCTATATTCATATACGTACCTTACACACAGTGACGTCTCCGGTTACCTAGTGATTAGAGCGTTCGCCTCCGATGTTGGAGGTCGCGGGTTCAAACCCCGGCCGTGTCATACCAATAACTTATAAAAGTGATATTAACAGCTATCTCGCTATGGATCAGAATTAAGAGATTAGTGTTAGGACTAGTCGGCCTGCTGTCAGGATAATGTGACTCGGTGGGACATCATGCCACGTGTCTTTGGCATGATGTCCTAATGCTTGACGATAAACTGTCATACAGTAAACATCGTAGCGACTGAACAAGTGTTAAAGCTACGTTAAAACTCCAAAATCACACTCACACAGACATATCTAACAAACAGTCAGAAATGGGGAAAAAAGTGTTTGTAAAATTATTAGCCTCCTCTTTGTAAATTTTCTTATTAAGTGTGAAATGTAAGTTTAATAATGGGACAATCGACTGGTCGAATACTGTAACTGAAGACGTCGTTGTTCCCAAAATGGACAAACGGACGGACACCAAAAACTTCATTCAAGCTTTGAGGAGTTTGCTGCATAGTGTCCAAATCGCTATTCGATGTCACGTGTTACATATACAGGCATTTATGATAGTCTCCGATCGTCAGCATGTATTGCTAAAAATTGAAGCCAAGTTCTTCCAGGCAATGTCACCATTCTTGCAAATGTAATTGTTACAATTGCTGTTAACTGCAATTGGTGTCACCATTAAATAACATCACTTACTGGCATTTGTGTCATTTACAAGTTCGTGCATGTTTCCAATTTAAAAATGACTCTAACTTCACTTTAGTCAATGTGAATGAACATTTTGATGTTTTCAGACTCAGAGCTTGAGCTTGAGTTTATTGCTTAAACAGTTTTGAGGTTTACTTACCAAGGGTCCGCAATTTCTTTTCTAAGTCAGATATCTGAGCTTTGGTCGTAACGACAAGTAGTTTGGCCTTTTCAAGTTCGCATGCTTTCATTGCTTCGTCGAACGATTTAAATTCCGTGTGGTGCTTGATGCAGAAATAAGAACCATCCAATGTGACATTTTCATATTGCAAATCACACGAGGTCGATGGTGCTGTAAAATGCAAATTCATAAATTCTGATACAAAAAAAAAATAAAGAAATAGAGAAACAAACAGACACGGAGGAAAGAAGAATGAAACAAATGACTGATCGATCGGTTGGTAAAACGAAAAACAAAAGAAGAAACAGGCGAACATGCGAGACAGTTCAATATTGAGGAAATTAATAAACAACACACTCAATCGTTAGGCAGGTGCTTCTGAAACGCTATGCAGTTCACTAATACAACCTTTTATTACTAAAAATACATTTCATTTACTTGGAAACTACATGAGTACAATCTTTTATACTATATGTCTACAACCTTTTAAGCTATAGGAATACATACTATGAAATTATATCGATACAATCTGTTAAATTGTATGCCTACAGTCTATTAAGTTATATGTATACAATCCCTTAAACTATATGAGTACAATCTTCTAAACTATAAACGTTAGTAAATACCCTTTAGATAATGAAGCATATGTACGATACAGTTTAATTGTCAATTAATAAAGCCGTAACAACTGCTATTATGCTGATACGTTTACGGCAAAGAAGGGCAACGACCTCAGTATTGAACAGGGGAAAGTGAATGATACCCACTATTCCACTATTAGATGATTGGAAGTAGGGAAAGAAACAAAGAAGCAGAAAGAAGAATAAAAAAGAAGAAACGAACAAAACGTATTGGTAGATATACTGGAATAAATTTGTTTTACAGAGCTAAACTTCGTTGATTTCCAGTTTTTTTAATCGTAATTGTTATTTACGCACCGATTTAAATATTAAATATGATTTAGTCTTTCATATCAATGAAGATCGAAAGATGATGTGGTCCCCTACGATGGATTAGCCCGCGATATCGCGATATCGATAAAGAACAGATGAAACAAACTTCAGATATCTACCAAGGCAGGTTTTAACACCTTTCATTGCATATAATACAAAGAAAATAATTATATATCAAGTATCAGAAGCAGTAGGAATATATATATATATATATATATATATATATATATATATATATATATATATATATATATATATATATATATATATATATATATATATAAAGAGGTAATATTTCAAAAAGATGCCTAGAGGTTTCGACCACGCGAACTTGAAATACACAGAGCAAATTATTGATGGTTTTAATTTTTCTTTGCATTTGCATATTGTGTACAGTGCCGAAAATGAAATTTAGTCACAAATGGTAGTATCTTTCATTTAATTTGCCAATAACATACTGAGCCATATTTTAGAAGAAAAAAGAGTGTCCTCGGTTTTTGTTATTAAAATGAAATTGTGTTCCGATTGAAGTTTTAGCAATTTTTATTCAATGCAATTTTTATTCTTATAATTCAAATGTGTATTATAATTTTTTTTTTTGTGTTCTAAGTTTGCAAATTCTGTAATCAGAGCTATTGTACAAGTCTGGATAGCAAGAGCTCTATTTAATCAGCAAGTTCACCTTGGCTAGCGTTTATCTGTCCATTATTGAAAAGTGCTACTAGAGCTGTGATGGCGTGAAAATTGACGTGGGAAAAGTGAATAATGCCCATTATTCCACTATTAGATGATAGGAAGTAGAGAAAGAAATAAAGAAGCAGAAAGAATAATAAAAAGAGCAAATGAACAAAACTTATGTGTAGATATACTACAAAGAAATCATTTATAAAATAGCATAATCCGTAGGAATTTATATATAACGATAAAATGTTTCCAAACAAAATGCATAAAGGTCCCGGCAACGTGAGCTTGAACTATATCAAGGGGATTGATGATGGTTATAACCTTTCTCTTCATTTGGATATTTTGTACATAGCTGAAAATGAAATTTATTCTCAAATGGTGAAGTCTTTCATTTCATTTACGAATAACATACATAGCCATACTTACGAAGAATAACGTGTTCTTGGTTTTTATTTTTAAAATGAAATTGTCTTTGAATGTGTTTCTATTTCAAATGTTAGGATTGAATTTTTGGAAATTTTTATTCAATCCAAATTTTACTCTTATAATTCAAATGTGTATCATAATTTTTCTTTTTGTTATCTAAGTTTGCAAATTATATAATGAGAAATATTGTACTATTCTAGACAGGAACACCTCTACTTTATCAGCAAGTTCTTATTTGGCTGTCGTTTATGAGTCACATCATGGAAAGTGCTAGTACAGGTACTTTGTTTCTTCTTCCGTTATGACCTGTGTAAATCTAAACTACAGGTATCTGAAAGATTGTGATGCATGACGGTAAACAATAAATCATAGGTTAAGGTAATCACTCGAGGTGGCGACCTTATGTTTGGAACCGAGTTATGAGTCTATGCATTCTAGAATTATATGAAGCAACGCCTAATGCCGTGCTGGAATAGTTTTCCGTTGAACTACATTATGAAGAGAGCGCCTTTTCTTTACAGATCGAACGCAGTACCTCTCCACTCCACATCGGTAGTAATAACACCTTAATAAAGAAGGCTCGAACTATCTGTCATCGCTCTGTCGATTTGCTTGCTTGCCAAAAAATTGGGCATGATGAAGAGAACATTTATCATCAATCATCTTCATATCACTAATGTGCCGAAAGTACCGACCTAAATCATTTCGTAGAAGTCATGATAAACATCATCTCATGACATAAGAATACAAATAAAATTAAAAAGACTAATGATGCTCCTGGTAGCAGGGTAAATAATTTGGCTATTTTACTATAACAATGACTATAAACCAGATCATGATAGTAGTAGAATTGTAGTATTCAAGTACATGACTATCTGCTAGGCTTTACGCACTTAATCATGAGATTTTGTATTTCGTTTCTTATTTTGTATTATATAATCTTCCCATTCATAAAAGTAATTCTAAGAATGTAAGAAAATGTATCGACTGGTTTTGTAATAATTTTTTCGAGTTTATAAATCTAATTAATATCGCTCTTAAATGAATTGCAAGATTAACGAGAATGAATTTTACTTCTTATGTTACTTATTTTCTTACAATTATTACATTGGCAAAAGTTAACGACATTTACGTATTCAAGACATCGTCATTATATGAAAATGATCTATACCATGCCTGTGTAATAGACCAACCATATGTATGACAATTTTGTAATACTTGCCTGTGTAATAGACCAATCCATCAGAAATATGAAAATCTTTCGGCAGTCCTCGCTGGAATGAAGAGGACAAAGCACAAAGGCGATTGTGGTTATCATAAAAGAAGGAAAAACATTTGGTCGGTTCCTCGTCACAGTCTTGCATGCAAGCTAACAAATCAGCCCCTTTCACATTACTGATTACTTCAGATTTATGTATGTTATTTTCATAGATTGTGTCCTGTGTCCAGGTCTGTTTTACTGAAAGGGAATTAAAACATGTCAGTATCATTAAGGAACTGTGTTCAGCTATCCTTACATGCATGCATGCATGCATCCATCCATCCATCCATCCATCCATCCATGCATGCATGCATGCATACATACATACATACATACATACATATATACATACATGAAATCATACTGAAGTGTGCACATATCCTACGAATATTCTGCAAATAATATCAGAAAAATAAATACAAATGATACCGTTAAACAATAATAATAATTGTAATAATAACACATACGTTTAACAGTTTAAACGTATATTTGTTATAGTCTAAAAGATCAGTGGTAAATATGTCGTTCATCTGCATTTGTTTCCGAGCCCCAAATTTCTTTTAACCTCTGCTGCTCTGCCTCTGCACTTGGTCATATTTTTGTTTCCAAGAAAATTAAGTCACTTATTTGTACAGCGGAAACCAAAACTTAAATGTAACTCATTCACTCTAATACCTGAATGTGTGCAAAGACAAGATGGGCATTTGTCATGTAATTTAATGCAATGTTATATAAAGCATGCGATATTATGGATTATATATATATATATATATATATATATATATATATATATATATATATATATATATATATATATATATATATATATATATATATATATATTTACTACAGAAGTGCACATTTCATTTGAATTTTTAGATAGGAAATAACTATATCTGAGTGCTGGTGAACAGTAGATTACAACAGTGTGACTTGCTTATAGGACAATTTGCCTTTGCCGTTGTATGATGCTATCACGTTACTTATGCAATTTAACCAGATAACATTGTAGTCATGTCAGGAAATGCATTGTTAAATTACCGCAGATAAAATTTGTCGAGGTCCAGCTACCGTTATGTAGACATGTGACTGTTGGGTTCTCATCTCCTTTCTCGAATAGATTAATCTCACATCTGTAAGTGTAGTTTTGTCCAATCTCCACTTCTGTCGTCTGATGTATCGTCCCTGATTTCGCAGGAGTTTTACAAACTGTTCAAAGACAAAATACATAGGTAACACTAACATTCTTTAATAATCCTATGAATGTTTGAAATGTATGCGATAAATTAAATTTCTAAACTGTACATTTCGGAAGAATATATAACTCTTTTGGAAGAGCAGACTTTACCACCAAAATGGGAGTATGGCTGAAATGGGGAAACGCTTCAGTTGAGTCCCGAGTCTCTAAGAGAGGCAACGGATATAAGAAGAGCAGAAAAGTCGGAGTCGACAAGTCTAATCGGTGGAGAGAGTCGAGGGGAGAGGAGGAAAGGAGTCAAGGAGGAGAAAGTGCAGACGGATGAGGATCATTGAGAAGTAGAGAGGAGAAGGCATTTGGAGATATTCGGGAGGAAGAGGAGAAGGAATTGGAGGAATATGAAGGTTACACAGATGAGTAGAATAAAAGAACAGGTGGAAAGCTCTTTCACACTACTAATCAAATGATGCAATAGGCTATTACAGGGTCGAGCGGAAGGAGAGTGCATGGAAAATTTCAATCATTCGAATACTGAATTGTCATTATATTGGTATTCGTTGCATTTCACTTGTTTTGTTCATTCAATCATTCTTACCGTCAGCATTGCTAACTGGGGGCTCGGAGTTGTACATCTATTTTTTATAAATTTGACTTCCAACCAAAGTCGAGCTTGGGTTGTACTTCCATAACAGTTTAATTAAAATCGCACCCACACCCGACACCTACCACAGTGGCGTCTTAACAACCCGCCACGCCACAACGGTGCTATAGGAATGTACCATTTAATGAGGCGTTACCTAATGTAAATTAATCTGACTTCACTGTTTACTTGTGTTTGTACAATTTCAGCACTACCTTGTACATTTTAGCGAAACTGTGCACATAGATAACACTATTAATTAAAATTGTGTCACAAATATCGTTACACATTTCAAAAATCTCGCTTGGCTATGCAAAATATTCGTTCCTGACATATTTGCCCGCTTATGCAAATATAATAGGGTCTATAATTCGGAATGTCTTTCCATGTGGAACACTAGCATTACGTAGCATAAACACACGCCTAATTTGTTTTCAATTACTTTTCCAAATTATTTGAATATTCATTACCAAATTATTTAAAGAAATTGTGATGAATACCACTGTGATTTGAAAATGTGCTTTGTGAGAAATATCAAGATAATTGGAAAAGATGCAAAAAAAAAATAATTATTAATTAAGGACCAGACTGATGTGAAACCAAACTTCAACCTCTCCAATAATCAGAATGTAATGCCTTTATACATACATTTCACGTGTTGCACAGGTGTTTGATAATTTTTTTAAGATGAATAAATACATAAAGACTTAGTTTCATTCACTTGGCAAGTAAAATTCTATATACCAATGTCATGCATCTTTCAGACAAAAGTAAGTACTCTCAATTGTTCTGCTTTTTTATTGTGTTGATCTCTTATATGATTGACGGGGAATTTGTTTAAATGTTCTCGGATTTATTTGCAATCTACCAGTCTTTGTTCTAGCTATTGACGATGAAATGGTCACTCTGACATACCAGCTGCAGGTGACACACATGCAATTCCGGTGGGGTCAATGAGGCAGTTTTGTGAGCAGCAGCATGAATCGGGATTATGGATTTGTGAAAACTAATTCACTGATATTACATTATATGACTCTGTAGGTTTGGAGTAGCAAATTTCCAACGCTAGTGAGTACATATTCCTGAATATGTTTTATTTCGCTTACTATTTGCGTATCGTGATTGCAAACTAGACGTTTGCATACATCTCAATAATTTCATCCTGGTGATATTCTTACTTGATGGATTCATCAGACACTATAGGCATAGTGTTAGATGTGGATTATCTACCTTTACTTATATATATTCGGTCCAGATTTTAAATATTGTGTCCCTCTTCATATGTATCCAACCGCTGCTAGCCTTATTTGCACAGAATACAATTTGCAACCGAATTTAATTAAATTAAAACTGTATAGCGAATGTTGAGGATATATTATAAATACAAAACCACATTCTGGTTATATTTCTAAATCGTGTGAAAGAATTAAATGTCACCCTAGATATATACATGAGCGATAACAAACGTTTTCTAGCCTTTAATTGTGTAGCTTTCGTTAATAGAAGATTGAAATAATTCGACTTGCTCACAAATTATGTGCCATATGATGTTATGACCTCAATTATGATGGTGAATTATAAGATCAGATCACAGCCATTTCATCTCATGTCTCGGGCTCGACCAATAAAGAGATGTGAAACATCTTGCCAGTAGTTTCCGGTATGTCGGCTGCTGTTACTGGCTTTTATCCTGTTTCTTCATCTACCAGTGATACTGGTCGCCATGCATAACATATCGTGTGCCGAACAATGGCATTAAATCCAAGATACCAAAACCATGAATAATGTAGTTGGAAGTAACAGTTAAAATACTGTAATAATGTGATTAAACGTGTTGTTAAATTACCACAAGTAAAATTTGTCGTCGTCCAATCACCATCTGGTAGACACATGACTGTCGGGGTTTGATTTCTTTTCCCGATTAGACCATCCTGGCATCTGTACGTGTAGTTCTGTCCCACCTCCACTTCCATGGTTTCAATTATCGTCCCTGACTTCGCAATAGGCGTTTTACATACTGTTCAATCATGCAAATATATATTTTGTAATAATCGTATGAATACTTGATATGTATGAAATAAATAATTAGATTCAAAATACATACATATTAGAGAAACCTTCTGGTAAAGTTGTATTTACAACAAAATCGTCAGAATGGTTTAGTGAGTGAATACTTGGCAGTCGAAACGTCTTCAAACCGTTAAAAATGAGCAATATAAGGTGCCATAACACTTTGCGATTAACGCTGGACATTCTATTATTGTATATTTATTTTTTAATGTGCAGGCGGTGAGAGGAATGTATTCCAAAACGAGATATTTAACCTTAGCTGGTTTATTCAGTTTTACTGTTCACCTGTCGTGTTTTACAATTTAAACATTTATTTTCAAATGTCTGCCAAAATGGATTGAGGTGAAAAAAGTATTAATTATTTTTTTCCAGCAATATACATAAAACATCTAATTCCCTCTGTTTTCTACGAACCATTGAAACATAGAATACACTTGTGCGATCATAATTAACGTCGGTGGCTTTAATCATTCAGAGCGACTTTCCACATTCACGACTACTAGGAGCATGTTGCAAATCTGTATATATGAGCAAGTGCTGGCTCTTAATTAGTTTCCGGATTGCTCGGATATTTATTAACAATGCTTATTCTTTTAATTAACAGGGGAGTATCTTACTGGTGGTCATTTGTGTGTTTTGAAATTATGTGTTATGGAAAATAACGTGACAATTGGAGAGCATTCAGCAAAGAAGCATATTTGTATCGCCTGTCTGTACTGGATTAACTCTTCCGCACGCTGCTTCTCGAAAAAAGTGGTCTAAAAATAGGAAACTTAGAACGTGGAAAATATACGTATTTAATTCAGGTCCAGTTTGATGCAATGCCATGATGCAACACCTTCAAGACCTTTTATGTAATACATTTATATAGACATGTGCTACGACGCACAAATTATCCTGTTTAGATAATAATATGCATATAAATTATATCTCTACGTAAACCTAAGCATGTTTACCTTTGTAAGATATAGCTTTGATCGCTTGTTGTTGTAGTTCAAACTTCTTGGGTTGATAAATGTAGTCCTGATTGCTCAGGTATAACTTGCTATACAAACATGACTTTGTTTCGAATGAAAATGATTTCCTGTTAAGAAGTATACCGTTGTTTTTTATTTTTGGGGGGCATGATATCTTTTTTAAATCACAACGAAAAATTCAACTAGTTCGCCATTTTCTTTCAAACAGTCTCATACAGGTGTTAGTGACAAAATTAGTAAGAAGGGAGATAAATAAAAGTCGAATATGACTCTGGGATAGTTTGGAGAGCAACAGCAAGGACAAGAATTATGGATTCTTAAAATTAATTCACTGCTGAACACGGACATTGACATCGTGTGAACGGAGTGACATGATATGAATTTGATCAAAGTAGCAAAGTTCACTTCCTGTGTGTGTACAATTTCTTTTTTATTATTTCCATATTGCATACCCAAACTGGACCTTTTCACGTGTTCTCACTGACGTCCGCATCTTGATATTACATGATTGATCAATCTTACATGATCGATATTTTATAAGATGACTGATGATCTGACATGATTGATATTGATTTAGATAACGGATCAATCTTACATTATTGATATAGTGTTAGATCAGGAGATTATATCGTTAGTTTTACATCTTCGGTCCAGACTGGAAATCGTTTTAGCTCGTTTTCATATACGTTCACCTGCTCATATTCGTAACTGCAATGAATGAAAGTTTAACAGCTAGAACCTATTTTAATTATATTCAAACTGTATAGCGAACAGAGAGGGTATATAGTAAACACAAACCACCTTCGAGTTTTATTTCCTAGTCGCAGGAAAGAACGATGTTTCTAGCGTTCGATATCAAATTCAATCTTTTTTCTTATAGCTTTGGCAACAGATGAATGAAATAATTCTATAGTTTCTACAGTATGTGTCATATAATGTAAAGATCTAATTTTTGACTTTGATTATGTAATTTATAAAGAATATTATCGATTCTAACTAACCTAACATACCGTTCTTATTTGATGAAATGTTATGCTAAATTACCACAAGTAAAATTTGTCGGTGTCCAATTGCCATCTTGAAGACACATGACTGTCGGGTTCTGATCTTGTTTGCCAAATAGACCTTCCTGGCATTTGTATGTGTAGTTTTGTCCGAGCTCCACTTCTGCGGTCTCATATATCGTACCTGATTTCACAGGAGGAGTTTTACATACTGTTCAAACATGAAAATACATCTTTAAAAAATCAGCTTCTGTAATAATGTTGCGAAAAGAAGAAAGACATTCGATATTCAATATTCAGTAAAAGATTACTTCACAAGAATAAAATAGTTCTTCGTTCAACTTGGCAAACGTTCGCAAAATTTAGAAACCTAAGTTGAAAATTAAAGAAAGGACACGAAGACAAGATAAAAATATAGAAAATTGTTAACTTCGCTCCTGTACACACTATTTGAGAAGTTCCTACGGCGCGAGCATGCCTTCTATTGATTGTTTTACAACTGGTTTAGTGATCTTTTTAATTTAGTCTAAAGGAAAATTTCTTATTCTTTTAAACTGATAATCTGGAAAAAATATGTGCAAAGAATTATTAAAGAAAGAAACAAAAGAGTACACATAAAAAATGGACGATATTCAACATGACATAACTATCTTATAATAATAAAGCATAGAATGTATGATATTTTGATTCATTCACAAAATATAACAACATGATACTGATCACTGAAATGAGACTTTGGTAAGCAACTAAAACAACTAATGAACACGAAGATTGTTTTTAAAACGAGACTATGGTAAACAAATCTAATTCTGTAAGCGTCTCTGTAATATAAACATGAGTCAAGTTTGACTTCTGTGAGGATGGAACATACATTGCAGAAACATATTACATAATATATTTTATTGTCTATTACATAAACTTTGTTCAGCGGTAGTTATAACAAGAATATCCTTTATATTAAGATGCAATTTAATCTACATGTGTTGCTTTTTCTTTCTTAAAAGTTTTCTCCACATTCACAACAATCAACATTTACTCATGCAGCTTAAACTTCAACAGGACTTAACGCAGGTTTTTTGTTATTTGTGTGGACCTCTCTCAGCCCTCCACCTATGATTAAGATGGAGAACGTTGAAGGTATTTTATATCAGTGTGTATCCGCAATGATCTATTTATCATGTGTATTTAAACTAAAATCAAAAAGAAGTTTGAGAACATTTGTATTCATTTCCGAATACGTATTCTTGTTTCTTCCCTAATCTTATTTATGGTGCAAGGGATTGTACTGCCCAGGCTGTTTTCGTTGCCTTGTTTCTTTATTTAGTGATCATTGCCTTGGATAAGTGTGAGTCCTGTGTTTGCTATAGCTATGGTGCTATGACGTATTGTGTTGCTATACAAAATATATAGTGTTCTCCAGTTTGTTTGATCAGTGCTCAGTAACTGGCCAACTAGACGATAGAGCTCTGAATCTGTTGCTATACCGTCCCACTATATTAAAGGCCAGAGGTGACATGTAATGTATGTCCTTGTTTATGGACACTTCATTTTGTAAACACCATATGATACCAAAATAACTAATCCCTGCCCTGGAGTTATGACATGTGCATTTGTCTTCTAAAATATGATATTACCCTATACTTGTGATAACAAATTTACTCGTGCAAACAAATCTGAAATGTGACATTATCTGGAAGTTTAAGAGTTTTTCTTTTCATCAACCATGTTTCCTGGTGAATTTGTGATGAATAATAGAGACAGAGAGAACTCCCGCGCGTCTAACATCATGTATCCTAGTGCATTTGGGATGAAGGATAGGCCCATTGAGCTCACTATACTTAAGAGGCTACTAAAAACGACATTTAAGACTTATGTTTTTTTTAAATACATGAAGTGATGATATTCATGGCCAAGTGGTACTGGACTTTAAAATACGTTATATGCCGTTAACCACATACATACATACATACATACATACATACATACATACATATATACATCTGCCCTCATCCACAAAAGCCGACACATTGAAGCACATGTATTTGTTCTTATTTGCAAAGAGAAATCTAGATCTCATTATTCATCAGGAGAAAGCTTGATCTCAGTATTCATCAAGAAAATCTTCATTTTGATATTCTCCTGGAGATAGCTAGGTCTGAGTCAAAGGATGTACGGCTGTTTTCAATATGGATTAGATAGACAACACTTGAATTCAATATACAGACCTAAGCCTTTAATTAATAATTCTTGACCTTTTCATGCTTCTCTATCGGGAATTATGACTTAGAGCACTGTCTTTGCATGAGTCGTCCGCTATGTACTGGCACTGTATCCATGTTTGCATAACAAATAAAAAGTAATTAGAAGAGTTGGAAACACGTTTTGTTACTTCTAAAAGGTGGAGATAATCTTTGATGATGTGCTGGATTAGTTTTTGAATAGGTACATTATTGTATAATACGCTAGTTAAGATTGACGATATTTTAATTTGAATTAAACTAGCGTGCACGATATAGATGATGTAGCCGAATCGAGGCACGTATAACCTTCATTAACGTTAGCATATATATATACATATATATATATATATATATATATATATATATATATATATATATATATATATATATATATATATATATATTCTGTCTACTTAGAATTATCAAGCACTATCCGTTAAAATCCAGGGATAGTACTTTCCATTCTGTTTGGTGTATATGTTTACTTATCTATAATTCATTATATATACCTTGATTTTTGTTATAGGAATGCGGAATAAGCGTGTAGTTAGATGATAATTAATTTTTAGGTGCATGTGTGTTTGTTACGCAAGTATACTTATGCTACCTACTTTGTGGCATCACTTTTGTTATATGTGCTTAATTGCGATGGCAACTTGACTGGTGCGTGTAGGCTAGAAAATGGGTGATGTTTATCCGCAGACCTTGGGTTCTAATCTCCGGAAAGTACGAACCAAAATTATTTTACTTGTATAATAATTTGATTTGTATTAAACATTAATTCCCCCGAGTATTATCAAACATTCTACGGTAGAAGAAACTGGAAGAACTTTCCGTCTGATTGGTGTGTACTTGTAATTCCTTCTCCCTCTCCCTCTCTCTCTCTCTCTCTCTTATATATATATATATATATATATATATATATATATATATATATATTACACAAGTAATACTTCTACGGTTTCTAATGTCTGAACAACTAAAGAAGCAGATTCGTAAATCGGATCGCAAGACATTGTCTTACTTATAATCAAAATGATGTAAACAGTGTCTCGCAAATCTAAATAGTAATATATGATGCGAAAATTAGAGTGCTTAGTGAGAAGTTGGCTATTTCAAAATAGCAAAGAATTAAAGTAAAAATTTTTTAAAATAGTTTACACGAGAAAAAACAGTGGATGATATCGTGATTCCTCTAACATCATTGAAAACACATTACTGGGCTTCGAGTTCGAGAAAATGTGGCGTAATTTATTTATCTGTTTTCATAGGCATTGCAAGGAATTATACAGAACTATAGTTGTTACTGTTTCCCATCTGTCAAATGAATACGAAATTATTTTGTTATCTCTTTTCATGTTCATAACAGACGACAATTTGAAGGTTTGTGCCAACAACAAAAACCTGTTGAATGCAAAGTCTCATCTGCTTCGCCACGGTCATAATCCAAATTGTTTTCGTAGCCACTTTGAAAAGAACACTGAAGTGCATTACAACCACCATTTCTTACTGTGTGTGTCTTAACACAAGTACATTAACTGTTCTATAAAGATTAATACATAAGTGTGTAGGAAAGTGAGTTACAGTCACATATCAACTTCCATAACCGTACAACAATAGTCTGAAAAACTGACTTAAATGCATGCATGGAGTTCCATGACCATTTATACAACTGTATCTATGTAACTTGAACTACAAGCACACAACAACTTATATAATTATATGTAACATAGTGCCTAATAAGCTGAGTGAAGTGCACTAATCAAGTTCCATTTCCATATATACAACCGTTTAAAGCGTTATGGAAACGCTACATGTACACATCAACTTCCATAACCACACACACAACATGACTTGGAAACTTTTCCACATACAAACGCGACACAAATGCATTTAGTCAATATTGCAGGACCTTAAATTAGCGTATCAAATCCAGTGTGTGGCATATTTGTCATTACGATTGTCCTGATAATTTGTAGAGGTTTTAGTAATTATTGCTTGGTTATTGGCAAGTATTCCTCAAACCGATTCATTATCAAAATACATGGTATATGCGTCATACAGAACCGTATAGAGCTAGACGTTATGGTAACATGTATTAGTTTGCAAGATGATACCTGCCAGATTTATTACAATATGGATTTAGGAAGATAGTATAACATATACATGTTTAGTAATTAGAGATATGAATAGTTATGTGTATTATTTGCGAAATAGAATTATCTTATGTCTCAGAGATCAATACATTCTTGCTAAAGTTCCATCTTGATAATTATCCTAGAAACAAATGCTTGAACTCCCCATACCATTCAAGGAAAGACTCCGATAAAAAGCACATATTCCTGATGACCCAGCTTGCTCATGTATGCTGGAATTTACTTGTTGAATTCAGCAACCAACTTTGGCCGATACTGGCGCAAGCCAATTTACTGTCGCACACAAGAAATTCGTATTAAATATCAGGCAGATGTAATTGCCAGCAAGGTCCGAATTATAACGCATTATTATTTTTTCCTGATTTTAAATCAGTAGTGAAGGTGATTAGTAGACGTAGCATTTTCCATTTTCTGAGTAGTTAATTAGGCATCAATAAACATGTAGCATATTATTGCTACTCAATGGACATACGACTTCTGAATTTTAGACAGAGAGAAGTAAAATAAAATGGTGAAATTATTATTTTAAAGTTCCTTTCTGCATCGTAATTAGTAGAATAGGAATTTGCAATTATTTCTATATATTAAGACAGATGAGAGTTTTTTCCTGAAGAGAACGGCCTTTGCAAAACAATTGCGGATGTTATGTTATAGGTGACTGAATGCACCTGATCACATCTGATGGCGCATACTAACGTAAAGAGATTGGTACATTATCCTTAATTTGTTGCTAGTATATCCTTACCAGGAGCGTGTACAGCGTATCTGATAGCGATAACAAAACGCAATAAAGGCTAGAAAACAAAATTACAACTGATGCGCGATTATCATTCTAACTTAATTCGCATACTATTGACTGCAACAAAATAAGACAAGAGTTTCATTCGTTCAATCAAAATTACTTTGACCTTTGAACTAAGTCGACAGGGTTCTTGCGTAGCCCATGTGCAAGAAATCCATAAAGTCTGATACTTGTAGAAGGTTGACAACTCAAGATATTGTTCCAAAACGATATTTTTGCAGGCAGACAGACAGACTCGCGATATCACACCAATATGCTCCGCTTTATGGAAGTCAAATCTAACGGTTGCTTTAACGTTCAGGCCAGTCTGTATAGGTTGTCTTTGTGGGTGGTTCGGAAAGGCATATATTATAACGTTCACGGGCACGCTATAGAAAATAATATATTTCAAATACCACCAAAACCACTAACAATTCCTCAATCAAACGCGTTTAGCGCCACACCTAGTCAATGTTGAAGTATTTTTTCACCACCGCTTAGCGACAATTATGAAACATAAATAAGGGAGTGAGTTCGTTGTGAGAGTAATTGTTGTTTTCGTCCTGCGTTATGTGCTGCTGTGAGTTATGAAGAGTTGAGTTGTGATCCTTTAGAGTGACATGGGTTCTAAAACGAGAGAGAGAGAGAGAGAGAGAGAAAGATGGAGAGAGAGACTTACCGCACTTGAAATTTGTAGGGGACCATTCAGCTGAGCTATGAAGACAAGTAGTTAAATAGCTGCCTCGTTCCATGTCTTCTGATACACATATATAGCGTGCTTTCGTACCCACCGCTGTTTCATTGGACGGCTGAATCGTTACTCCTGGTTTCAGTGCCGCAAATGGACATTCTATATTTTGAAACGAATGCAAAATTCAAGCAAAATAATTTAAGTTCTTTCATTTGCAATTAAAGCTCTCATATATGGGTGTTACTAACAAATTCAAAACGTCTTGCCACTAATAAATAGAAAATGAAAATATTTTACAATAATATCCTATGCTTCTCAACGAAGCTATAAATATTATTTTTTTATCTTTATTCTGCATAAAATGACGTAATCGCTAATTGCATTAGATTCCAGCAACACTTTAGTTAAAACTTGTTTTGATATTCTTAAAATCCTTAAACCACCCATGATTATAGCATGAATACTGATAATCATAAATCGTTTCAAATCCTTTCAAAACTATTGCTAGTATGTAAATCAACACTCTTATACCAATCTATTTTCGTCGGTCAATAGGATGTTCTTGCGATTCCTGGATCACTTTTATATTCATTGTTAGTAATATGCATACTATATTTACAATACTTTACCCTTTATATGACATTGCAATGGTACGTACATTGAAGCAGCTGGAAATGTTTTAGTTCCTGTCTTAGTAGAATGTATATTGAAGAGTTCCAAATCATTATTATGTCCCATATTAATTGTTTGGACACTGTGAGACCTAAACCACATCATGTCTTTTTTTAATAAACCTTTCGAGCCCTAATTTTAGATACATTTTTCTCTGTTTTATAAATCATCCGATATGTGTCTGTATGCACTGATAACCATTTAATCGTGCACATAAATAGCTATGACACTCGAATACAATAGACTAAAAGGGTGCCATGCTTGCATTATAAAATTACCACTTAATTCAACCTTGATTTCAAAACTAACACTCTTATCAAACACTGACTAAAACGCGGTTGGAATATTTAATATTTATATGGTATGCTTATAACAAGGACGTGTGATATACCTGTGTTATGCATATCAAAATAATGTGTAATATAAATTTATTATGGAGATGATAATATTACATGATATATACACGTTATGCATATCACAAGAATGTGTAATATCAGTGTTATGCATAAGACAAGAATGTGCACTATCCATGTGTTACACAGATGACAAGAATATGAATCTTGTCGGACATTAAATGCAACACGGTATAATGGTATATTATACACCATGCAAACAAAATATAATAGGAATCACATAATCTAAATCTGTACCCGCTTTTACGCATGTGTTAGTAGAATCGCCTTTGGAGTTGCACCTTTCAGTCCATGAACACTTTCTTTCATTGCAGTGTCCTACAGGTATCTGTCGAAATGGAAAATATTGCTCATTTACATGTGTTCAGGCCTGCTAAATTAGGTACGGTTTGATGTTATGTAGGTCTATAAATCAGAATTACAGCTGACGTCGACATATGCGATGTAACGTGTTTCTAAGTGTTTGTAAGTATTAGCAAACTATAGGAGGCAACTAAAAACATTCCAAAAGCAGTGGTCTAAAATTTCTTTGTCAATCACTGAATGCTAACAAGGGTTTTATACCGAAGATTTGTTTCAATAATTGATACACATCTGTTGTTGTTGAGATTATTCATTATAAACTAGTAACTTTAACAATTAGCGCCATCTATATTAGCCTTTGAAAATAAATAACGTATTCAATTTATGTGATATTAAAGAGTCAGTACGTTCAGTTTGGAGTCACAGTTGCATTTTAGCATTTGTTCTAGGAAATTATAATATTTCCTTTAGTATCAAGATACCTTTTAAAAGTACTGGTCAACGTGTACAATTGCTGCCTTACAATAAACAGGATGTACTTAAATACACTAAACTGACATTCATCGGTATCCCATCATTTCATGATATTTATAACACAGTTCTTATGAAAACAAAGTTTAAAATTGACTCATGGTGCTGTTGTAAAAGTTGTGCTGGGTATTGGGTCATGAACCTAAGATTTACGTTTTCATTTAGATATCATATATCAAATTAAACTGCATTTTAATACCATTTTTCGATTAAAATCTTATTTCTAAATTGTCTATTTTAGATGTTATTTAATGTTCATCTAATACTTAGGAAAAATGTTAAGTCTGACTTTTGACCTTTAACAGCAACCTGTAATACGAAAGTACTGAACGTTTCATTTATATTTTCACACTAATTTTAAATTCATGAATTCGTTCTCTTTTCGCAGAGTCATGTGTCACAAATTAATAGATAAATCTTAATCAAGAAGTTGGGTTGAAATTGTGATGGTGTTTTCCTAAAAAAAGACATAAAAATAACAACAACAAACGAAAATTCCTGAAGATTGGAACTACAACTCTTTGAATTGTGCTTTGTTTACATACTAAATGTGCTTGTGGGTATGTATATAAATGTGTACATTAAACCGTTTTTAGTTTAAAGTAATAAACAAGTTCTTTACGAAGAATTTGCTTACTTTTAAAACTGAATGGAATGTTCTTCTATTATTTTAGTATTTTACTCCCTCGTTCACCAGTTAATTAAACGGTGGGCCAACTGATGCAAATATAATTTATGCTGCACCTCTTACGAATATATTTTGAAATCACTCAAATAATATGCCATGTATTTTTAAAAGCTAAATGGATTGTTGCATCGTCATAAAGTAATATACAGTTTGATATATAATGTCCCACATGATTCATATGTTGCTTTGGTGTAGTATTCGATGCTTTAAATACATTGTATATGTCAGAATATTCTTCAGTTCAGTTGCTGAATTTAGAAGTTATGTTATTATTAAAACCATTATACAAAGCCATTAAAAAGTATTTTACCGACGGACGTATCATAGTGCTTTGTCTTCAGCCAGACATTATGATAATGGTCTTTTTGCTTAGATCTTCCTGCATTTTCCTCTTCTAAAGCTAGCCTAGACATATTAATAAGACCACACACTGACAGGCTTTCTAACGACACAAATAAATTAAAGGCTGACTGAAAACTGCCGTTTAAGTGAATAGAAGTAAAACATAAATTATACACAATATTACGTGGGCGATCCTTTCAAATCAAATTTATAAAATGAGTATTTCAGAATCTAGTTAACTTTGACAACTATAATGTTAAAATTATTCATTGAATTTTGAATATTTAAATTGAAATGAAAACAAATATATAATTGTATCAATCACGTAATGAAATATAATTATTTCATTAAATGAAATTACTGTATGATGACTTCATTATGACTCATGAGGTGTTATCGGAAACTATTACGGACAAATTACAATATCAGTCTAACTAGTCCTGCAGTGATGGATTAAAACATATACCTAAAAGCAGCACAATGTTGCTGATCAACAGCATAAAACGGTTCCATTCTACGCCAAACTTATCACTGATATCTACATCTTTATACCGAAGTAGAGCAAAATGTTACTTCAAAGGAGCATTTTAAATGTGTGTTTTAAAATTGGAACTTTTGTCATAAAATCGCTTATGATCTCGTGACGATCCTACCTGATATGATATATTCTTGTCATAAAATACCAGCCTGATATGCCATATCGTTGTCATATAATAAATCATGAACCTTTGAAATCTCTGCCTCATATGACATATTGGTGAACACCAGATAGCAACATTTATAATCTAATGTATTTATAGTGTTTACGTTTTGCACCTACGTTTTTGTAGAACATCTAGTGTGTTCATATAGTACTTAGTATTTACCTATAGCAGATAGTGTTTTTTGTATATTGTTTTCGTATAACACCTAGTGTTTGTGTATAAGAATTAGTGTTTTTTATAGCACATGGGTTGTATGTTATTATTTGTATTTCCTAGCAGATCTGTTAAATTACTCAATCCATTGGATTTTCATGCATTTATAAACTTATACAGAACGCAAAGATGCTTTAATTTGATGCATTTGTTGTTATCAATTTTTCAAAAATGTATAATTCAGAGATTAATATTTTAATAATTTGTTTAAAATGTTTATATTATGTTATCTTGGTTAAAGAGTCACTGGTCCAACAATAGTGAAAGTGGACACACTTAGGAATGTTTATATTATATAAAGGACTTTATTAAATTCTCAAAGATCAGGATAACCTAAGGTTTCCTCAGTGATAAAATAGTGTTCATTTATTTGAATTCACAATGGTATGGCTTCCATGTGCTATCAGGCCGTAGCTTAATGTATCATTTTTTGAACTGATAACTGTCAGGACGTGTCAAGAAAGGTATTTTTAACATTTTCGTTTTGGGCTCAATTAAGAACGTTTGTGTAATTTTGGAAAAGGTACAAACTCTTGAACTATAGTAATTATATATACAACTTTCAAACAATTTAAATAATACTTTCGATACCGTTTGATAAATTGATACAATTTATCCGGGTATGCCTGAAATTTCTAACATAGTTGGATAGCAGTTTGGCATAAATTCGTTGTATCAGGGAAAACTTTATATTGAAGAGTAAAGATAATGTGAACACAAAGGAGTACGTAAAGTTTAACAATATTGCATGAAGCTAATGATTTGAATAACTGAAAGAGTGTTTGTGGCTTCAATTTCATCTTGTTTAATTTGGCTTAATCAACGTAGCTTACACTTCCATTTTGTCTAGGTTATCACAGTCGACACGTAGAAATGTCGCCATTAGACACAAACACTGGAACGCCTAGAGAGAAAAAAACGTTACTCAAGACCAATATGGGTCCCGAGAATACTGAACAGTTATCAATGTTTTCCTCAATGAGTGTACATGAGTGTGTTATGTAATTTATGCAGCGTGAGAAAACATACTTGTAATACTTATGGAACATTGTTACATATATATGTTAGTGAAAGAATCTTTACTTGGACCGTTTGTATTAGAAGCGCATGCAAATGCATTGATTTCGCGAAATAATTTGGATACTTGATCCCTGAAATACGTGAAAGATGTTGCTCTATTTCAAAAACGCTATTTTTAAACGTCATTAAATTTACTTTTTCAAAGTCTATTTGATTTCATGAACTCCATAACTTTAGTATCAAAGTAACGGAGCCGTATGTGCCAGGTCATCTAGTCGACTAAAAACATTTTGGTGAACCTAGGATCCTTGTGAAACGGTAGGTTTTCCATATCTGCAGTAATAATAAACTTGTAATTGTTCACTACCACCATTTTGTCTTACATCCCGTGAAGCTATTCAGTAAAGTCAAGACTTTGACGAAAATATAATCAAACTTTCGCCTAAAAATTCTTGATGGCAGTTCAATCGTAACACGTTACAAAATAATCTGACAGTGTTAAAAGTCCACGAGTAACAAAATTATGTTATAGTTCATGTATAAATTTAAGCGAACAAACATTCAGAGATTTTAGTGCAGTTATTACACTAATCAGCAGATGAGTATGTCAATGAAAAACGTGCTTAAACTGCTGCTGACCGAATCATGCATGCAAGGTGATAAATGGCTTCTGAAAGTATCATGCATGCAATATATATACCACGTCCATAATAACAATACAAAAGATATATTAAAACAATTTATTTTTTTAAAATGGTATATTGTGCTCACGTTTCTCCAGGTCTCTATATTGCTGTGATCCGAACCAGCTTTGGGGCGTAGATTTATTCCTCCCGGTCCGGAATCTTCCTCGCACAATTGACATGAAAGCGCAGACCTTCTGTAGTTGAAAGATTTACATCTCTGTCTTCTCAGCTGACACTCGGTGGCGCACTGATAAGGGCTCACTTCGTATTTTGTAGTAAAAACGGAGCGAGGAAGATACTGTCCAAAACTGAACTGTCCAAGACATGTGCCTCGCTTGCATGTATCTTCTGAGAGAGTATATTCCATTAACAAAAACAAAATGATGCGTGAAAATTCTCCCTTACTTCTCATAATTCTGGACAATGTGGGTTCTTAACATAAGTTAGTTTACCGTCTTACGTTTGACGAGAATACGAATCTTGATTATAAAACTTCAAGTTGGTTCGCAAAATATAATAAAATTGCCAAGTACTATTGAACATTTTTGTCGACTATGGTTTTTGATCACACCAAAAAACAATCTCAAAGCTCGAACTTTCCAAAGGTCGTATAGATGCACTTGCGAAAATGGATCCTTGCCTCCTGGCGGCACATTGTCATTAGTCTTTGGAATATATTATGAATGTTGGTGCGTCAATAGTGCCCTTACTATTTATGGTTTCGCTATTATCTGTAAAAATACATCTCATCGGCGTTCTGTTTCATTGCACAATTACATGAATTCCAAATAGTATAATTAACTTTAGGTTTGAACATTCGTTCTTTTTTAATATATTCCCAAAGCGCATGCTTATCGATGTGAGCAAATAATATCAGCAGATTGTTTGTTAATGACATTTTTCAAACGTATCATTGCTCTTGCAATTGCATACTAGTCCCTTCGGACAACACATTATATATAATTTATTGCATTCTTTGTTCTCTAGAACTAGATAACAAAGCTTATGAATTCCTGTCCCAAAACAAAACTCTTTGTTGGCTGCTCCTTCGGATTGGTTGGCTGCTTCATTTGTTGGTTGCTTGCTTTTGCAAACTAATTTAGAACATATAATTGGTTTTATTATGATGAATAAAGGCGATCAAAGTACCTTTCCCTAGGAATCACAGCCACCCGATCCTGCTTGGGTGGGTGTCGAAATCTCTACGTCTGTAGGAGTACACCCACTGTGCTACAACTCAAACAAAGTAAGCATTTTAAAATATGACATATGGAACATGACATTATATGTCACTATGAATAAAGCATATGTTTATGTAGGCACAATATCAAATGAATCCAGAACAATATAAATATTAATATTGCCCCCTCCTCTATACATACAAATCTGTTCGACTTTCAATATTTTTTACGAGTGTATAATAAATAACAAAGCTTCGCGCTTAAATCGACTGAATATTATCATGTAGTATGAACACTAATATACTGAAGTCTTCACTTTGCCATTGCAGACACGGAGAAAATATCAAGACGGAATACATGTATGGACATTCTCTGAGTGCCTTCTCTTAAATAGGTATGTCATTGACAATATTGCAACCAAGCATGACCGATTCCCTAATATTCTCTGTTGTCATATACCCACACACTCTATGGGGTCATATACCTAAGTACTCTCTGTGGTCATATACCCACGTCACTGCTCTTGACGTGTATCCTTCTATTACATCATGTCTTCTTAAGTCATTGGTAACTTCGTCTTAAACGAACAAAGCAACAAGATAATGAATCGGGACTAACCTTGCTATATAAAGAGAAAACAGAATCGCAATGGTATAAAGATGAAAGATAGTGAACAAGAAGGAGTATATGGGTTAAAGCAAAGGCAAAGTAATTGTGGAAAGGAAGAGAGGGAGATATTGCTGCAGACAGAGGAAGACCGAAGGAAGAAATGGAATTTTGATTTAGATAAAGAAAGTAGCAATGGCAAGTGGAAAAGACCCGGCCCACCCACTTTACACACATGTTTAGGTTTGTTACCACCATAAATAATAGGTTAGTACCAGCGTATAAACAAAAATAAGTAGATAAGTATGTTCCGTATTTGGAGAAATTGCTGAAAATTTGCAAATGATCTAGAGAATACTGGATGTTATTTTTACGGAGTGTACTTATTGGTAAAGCACGTGAAGTCTTTACTTCAGTGTCAGTACAACTAATCAAAATAGAGCTTTTACAAATGCCATTGTGTCTAAGAGGTCAAGGTCAAGGTCATGTAT
The DNA here is from genome assembly GCA_028554795.2 of Sinohyriopsis cumingii. Taxonomy (NCBI): domain Eukaryota; kingdom Metazoa; phylum Mollusca; class Bivalvia; order Unionida; family Unionidae; genus Sinohyriopsis; species Sinohyriopsis cumingii. Next base: position 115,575,326 of record CM068837.1, on the reverse strand, counting down.
TGAAAGCAATACAATTGTTGAGTTAAACAAATCCCAGTCTAATTTTCATATGGAAAAATATATTATAAACTATAGGCACATCAGTACATTGTATATTTGTAACTTATTTGAAATACCGCTGAAATTCAATTGGGAGTTCATATTTTAGACATGTGATAAGGCTTTCAGGACTATGTGTGTTTTAATTCACAATATGCTACTGTTTTATTAAATTTTCAACTTTAATTCTAAAGGAACAAATTATGTATTACATTTTATAAAATGTGTTGCTTAACGTTCTTTTCTGTTACTCAGTTCAAGACCATAGAGCATTGTGTTGCACAACTAATGCAAAATGGCACATTAACAATATTTGAAAGATTACAATATTAATAGATCTATCTTTTAAGCCAACACTCTGTGGAACACTAATATAGGCTTACGTTATTGTGGCGAAAATGTTCGAAACTGAAATGTGTTTCTTCTACATGAATCTTTTGAAACGACATGTTCCATTAGTAAAAGGAAAATGATCAGAGAAACCTCTCTTCCCCTGTTTCGCATAATTCTGGACACGCTGGGAGGTCGAAGACGATTGTCATGTCATTTTACGTAATTCCCAAAAAATTATGATAATTATTTAGATTAGAATTGTTAAAGGTGATGTGCAATATGAAATAAAATTGAAAGCTATTGTCGAGCAATTTTGTAGATTGTGTCTGCATATCGCCCTTGCCACAATACTGAAACTACTCTTCTAAATGTATTTAATGACATTATATATGCTTTGGATAGCGGAAAGAGTACAGTCCTCACCCTCCTTGATTTGTCTGCTACATTTGACACAGTGTACCATTATATATTACTTCACCGTCTCCAGCGTGTATTTGGCATTCCTGATACAGCCTTAATGTGGTTCAAGTCCTACTTTGTCAACAGGACACACATTGTATCTTCAAATGGAATACATTCCAGCTCATTTGATCTAAGCTGTGGTGTTCCACAGGGGTCTGTTCTTTGACCTGTTCTCTTCATTATGTACACTTAGCCGTGCTCAAGTGTCATAGTGTATCATCCAGTGTCTAACCAATTGTACACTGATGACACAACTGAAGTTGATGCTACCATCCAGGGTGTATACAGGTACATTTCTCATGTGAAATCATGCTGCAGATGAATGATGTAAAACTGAGGCCATTCTGATCACAACACAAAGACTGTCTCATTCACATCGTTTACCTCAAACAATAAATATCAGCAGCACCAACATTAAATTCACACAATCAGTACGAAACCTAGGCGTTACTCTGGACAGTACTCTCACATTGTACCAACATGTCATGCACATATGCAAGGCTGCATATCTTGAGCTGAGACGCATCAGCTCAATTCGCAAATATCTTTCAGTTGATGTCACTAAAACACTTGTGTGTTCATTAGTACTTTCAAGACTAGACTATTAAAACTCAATTCTGTCTGGTTCATCTCAATATCTACTCCAGAAACTTCAAACAGTTCAAAACACAGCTGACTGGATATTCTGAGATTTAAAATAGCTATAAATGCCACAATTTTTACTTAATATTTGCTTTTCATTTAAGACAATTTTCTCCGACACAAGAACCATTTGTAAAGGTTTAATCTTAGTTCATGTATGAACACCTTCTCACAATGTCCCACGTTCACTTAATGTTGGCGCCATCATACCTCACTAAGGACATAGGTAACGGGCTATTTATGTTGTTGCTTTCAAAGTGATATTCGCAAAGAAATTATATGTCACGTTTCAGGAAAACTACAATTGTACAAATTGAGAGTGATTTTTCCTCGATGCAAGAAGTTTAAAATATGTTGGTCTTTTAAGTTTCACCATTTTTTCTCTAACCTGCATTCAATTAACGCATTTTTCTTAAGAGGAAAGAAATTAATAAATTCATGATTATTTCATTTTTTGTTTAACAAAAAAAAAAATGAATAAGGATTTGTTTCTCCTTTTATCTCATATTTGCACATACCGTTTTAACTAAATAATTGGAGATATTGTCTGGCAAAGAAACATTTCAATTTGCAGCTTATGTTTAACTAAGCATTGCGTCCACTGTTTTCAACGTACTAACAATTACTTTTTAAATTTAAATCTCTCTCTCTCTCTTTCTCTCTCTCTCTCTCTGTGACCCAGTTCATCATTAACTCCTATATAGTCCTATAATATTACAAAGTGAGAAAACATGTCCCATGATACTGTCACTATTGACTCCCTAAATATAATTAAAATTTTCGTCAACAAATTAACTTTAAATAAACCTAAAGTGTCTTTTTGAAAATATTAGTGGTTTAGTTTAGATGCATTTTTCTTTTCAGAATCAAACCATACACACACAGACATACAATACGCACGCACGCGCGCGCGTTCTACAATCATCCATTTCTACTACCCTAATCATAAATTTTATGATTGTTTTGTCATTCGATGCTTTAAATTTGATATTAAATATCTATAAGTCTGTCATAACTGCGTAACATCATATCACCAGATTTTAATAATTTTTAGCGTTTCGTTAGGACATTTTCATAAATAAATAGAATGGAGATTTACCCTTGAGGTGTCAAATAGACGAAATGAATCATTAATATGAAAACTAATTCAGTCAAAACACATCAGTATATTTCAGCCAGAGTATACAATTTGCCATTTTACGATAATGGATTTGCTTCATCATTCTTTGCATGCTGGGAAAAAAGATAGTATCGGCGATATTGTAATTTTATAAGATCTATTTAGCATAGGCACATTACGACACAGCATCAAATTTGCTATTTTACGATAATGGATTTGTTTCATCATTTCTTTCATTATAAGAGACCTACTTAGCATAAGCATATGACGACACATCAATAAAGTAACCTAAACGTTAGTATTTAATATTTGTCTCCATATACATTTTCATTGAATTGTCTTCTTATGTTAGAGAGATGGTGTACACCTCTTTTACACGGTAATCAATGCAATATTTCACTACATCATACTTAGTATTTAATAATATATAGTACATCCGTATATTTCTTCGTCTGTATATCCGTCTGTCAGGTAATCATGTGAAATCATATAGGAAATATGTGTATATCGCAATACAGTTCAGTAAACGTTCTGGTCATCATCTACAGATGTACATATTCAAAATGATTTGTACTAATTTTGTAAGAGTTGTTGCTCTTTTTGTCGTGTAGGTGGATGCAATGGCGTTAACGGTATAATTTTGCGAATGGTTTTATTGGATTGCTGTCATATACGAAGATACGTTAACGATTCATTCTATTTAAACAATTTTTGGAAGAGTTATGTCCCTTTTTTACAACGGTAATTGTACATAACTATATGGACATGATGCAGTATTAACATCACGTGCCTTGGTCTGTGTGTTTTAGATGAACGAAGTTAAATAATATGGATCAAATAATACCGGTATAAAGCACACCTGCTTGATTATTTGCATATTATCTTAATCCGAATTGGAGTAAATTCTAATGAAAAAGTAGCCTTAGTACTGCTTCATCAAGAACCAGACAGCCAAAATTCATGAAAGATAGATATCATAATTTTAATATAAACATCTTGCACTTTCAAGAATAATTCCTGAGTTATTATGATGGATAATATCTGGGTTTCTTAATGTAAGTGTGTGTTATTATTTTTGTCGGGTTGAAAAAGCTATGTAGATTTTTACATAATTCAAAAAACTCATTTGAGAATATTTAAAATATAATGTGTGTCATCTGTTTGATTACACGAAGAAAAGAAAAGAAAAACAAAAACGCAGAACAATTTATATTTTATTGGTGTATGTTACATTTACTAACCTTATCTTTGGTGGAATAGCTTACCATCTACATTTCCAAGAAATAATGTAGATACTTGTCAGTTCAGCTTATTGAAAGCTAATTTCGTTTTGACGTTATTTAATGGCCAACGTCTTATTATAGCGGGTAGACAGGACAAACTGTATCCTTGTGTCCCATATATCTTTGTTGCATTCCGACATTAGGCCGTATAAAATGTCTGAATTTATTTCCTCAATGACTGGGGAAGATATTTTATATGTATTACGGACGAAATGTACCTTATTGGATACACTGGAAATGCTGTCGATCAGTTTTAGAAGGACGTGTCACGTGACAGAAATCCAAGGAATTCCGTTAACGGGTCAGTATTTGTTAACTTAAATTCTTCTGTCAACGTATAATATTCAGATCTATGGATGAGAAGCACACCATTCGGATTATGTTGTGTCTACGGACAATGTCAACTAAAAAAGTGGATCGGTTATTAAAAAAGTTCAATAAGACCAACGACCTTTATCGGTGTCTGTAAGAGTTAATCTTAAAGATTAGTTTTCAATTTTAATCAGACTGGCAAAATTATACAGGTCAATGGCTGTTAGGTATAAGTTGAGATTCCTCCTTACGTTGTTCACAGAAATGAAGTTAATATATGATAACCTAGTTGCACTGGCGATATGTTTCTGTTGTATCACGGAAATCTGACATCTTCTTTGTACAAGGAAAACGAAATGACAGATCTTCTGTGCTCCAAAGATTTAAATCTTTCTTTTCTGTTTGTACACTCAATGGTGTACAGATATAGGCTTATATGGTATTTTGTGGTAAGTCATTTAACATATAGCATCTGATAGTGCTTATTATATTAGCAGAAGGAAAGTCAGAGAAGAAATGTTTCCTTTGCTTTTCATAATTATGGACACACTGTCTTATCAAAATAACGTGTAACAGAGTTTTCAGTATGACAGTTACAAATATTTTTTATTACAAAACTTGGATGACAAAGAATATTGGAAACATTTTTCCGAAAAACAAGTTCAATGTTCTCCTGAGCAATTACGAGGGATATTTATTCCACCTGATAATGATTTCAAATGTATTGTTTCCCCAAGGTAATATAGATGATCCTACAACTATGGATTGGTGATTCCTCCCAGCGCATTATAATTAGTCTTAGGAATAATTAATGACTTTTTAAACGTCATATTATTCAATCCGCTTCACGGTTTCTCCGTTATCAATAAAATACTTCTCATACACTTCTACCTGTACTGCATGGTTATATGATTTCGCATTTTGATAATAATTTTTTAGTTTCAATTTGTGTTCACTACAAAATTTATGAGTATCGATTCGATCAAATAATGTCGGTTCGTTTGGTTTTCAAAAGCATTTTTGAAGATGATACTCGTTCATACGGATGTTTATCAATATCTCCTGTCATCAAATCATGCACAATTCAAATCATAGATTAAAATGATCGTGGCATTTACTCCAAACAAACGATGCCGGTTGATTATTTGCTTGTTGCTTAATAATGATACATTTTACCTGATATTGGCTATACTATGTTGAGGAAATGAGATCAAAGTGCCTTTCCAAAGGATATACAAAAAAACCCATCCCATAACGACTCGGAAGGGTATCGAACCCACGACCTTTCACGGACTTACTGACCTGCTTGTGCGAGAAGTATTATGATATGTAGCTCGTCCGGACTTAGGCTGATTGGACTAATTTGGCCTTATCGGGCACGGAGTTCATAGTAATATTTGAATATATATAAATTGACATAAAGTATTTTAAAGCGACGGAAGAGACCTTTAAGTTCAATATCATATAAGGCTTGTTAAAATTTCATTTCAAAATGAATTGTTCAGACCGGGTCCCGGGTTCTCGTCCAAAAGATCCACATCGGGCCCCACTTTGGCTAAGGTCGTTACTGATAGCTAGATTGTAAAAGCAGTTAACTGATTGGACATTGACTGACCTACTTGTACGGTGTTTAGTAGTAACTGTGTCAAAAAGTGTTGAATATCTATACTTACAATAAAATTGCTTTGAGCGTCCGCGGGTTCGAAACCCGTCAAGTCATACCAAAGACTTATAAAAATGGTACAAACAGCTTCCACGCTAGGCGCTCAGCATTATGTGGTTAGTGTTAGGACTGATTGACCTGGTGTCAGGATAATGTGATTGGGTGGGACATCATGTTACATGTATGAGGCATGATGCCCTAGTGCTTGACATCAATATAAACTGCCCCACTGCATACGTGATAGCGATATAACTGAAAAACCGTTAAAGCTACGTTAAATATACACAAAATCCCAAAACATACACACAGACACATACATAATAAAACTGGGTCATGTATACATATCCCTGATGTTAGGTTCTGTGTCTGCTAAACAATCATAAAGCCATTTATCTTAGATAAAAATCTAAAGGTAGCAGAGGTACATAATAAGAAGCATTCGGACTTGATTACATCGTATGACACAATATAATTTTGTCTGTATCAACAATACCAAATTCAGTAATTGCATATATAAATACATCACAACTCACAGTTCTTTTTAAAAAAGCTTTTAATGGTTTTATATATAAATACATTAATTTGCCATTACACCACAAGTATGAAGATATCAGTTGCAGCAACTCAATGAAATTTGATAGAGGACATTGTTTTGACTAGCTAGATTAAGAACGGGTGTTACTTCTCCAGTCTGGATCTGAATTGAAAATTATTGACAAAATTAGGTATGGTTGTAGGTACAACTATCTTGTAAAAGTCTACAGTATGCTTTTATAGAAATCAATTCCGTCAAATTCTTTCAGTCGACGGATCATATACAAAAACTGTAAATTCATTGTTTACTTATTTAATATTTTCATATTGGCGGAATCATATTATTTGATTTCCTATCTAGTTATAAGCAAAATGTCATGTTCCGATAATCTCGAAAGAGGAGTGATATGTGGTATCGTACTTTACTTGCTAGTTCCAAGTAATAAGTTCTCCCCTTTCTAGCTGTACCATTAGATAGGGACTGCTCCCGGAGGGTATGGGCACCAGCATCCACCATCGAAGATTTATTGATGCGTGCTCAGAATTTGTGTGAATAAATACCGTTTATATAACAACTTGAGACTTCCACTTTTCATGACAACCTGCATGATTGATCGGCACGACATAAACACCAACTGAACGGACTGCTGATCAGTATTTTACTAGTTTTAAAGGCATCATGAACACATAATTTGCTATGCCATGTCGAGGAAACAAGAACTACGTCTTTTTTCAATTAACTCATTGAGGTAGCCCGAAAAGGGTCGGACCAAGTCTGATATCGAACCACCACTATGCTAACTGAACTCGAGCTGCTCCTCTGTGACAGTTGAAGAGATTAGAGTGTCTTAGATACATGGAATTTATTGGTCTGCATCATTATACTGATACTGATACTAGCTTGACTTCGTATGGCTTTGCCTAATTAAAAGTAATTTGCCATTAATAAATACTTTGTTTGGTTTCCTTATTTATTACATTGTTATTTATCGTAATCTACATGAAGCACATGAACGTCGCGAAAAGTATTTCCCATAGTAGTTTATTTCGTGCGAACGGTCTTTGCAACGCGATTTATTTTTTGGTGTTCTTGTTTCTATTCTATCACGCAAATATCAGCTATATTTAGTTTCACCCGATAAAGACACAGATGAAGTTATCTTAATATTGTTAAATTAAGTACGTTCATGTTTGATCTGTACTAATAAAAAAGGTTTCAAAATTACTATCTTGACTGCAAAGTAGTGTGTGTATATTCATATAATTCCATGTTGGTGTAGTGTATAAGTTACCTTCCTTGTAGGCAAGGATTTTTGCCCTCATATTAAGTGTTTGCTTGCTTAAATATAATTTATATAAGTTTAAGTGTACATTAAAGACACATTATCTAAATATATTCACGTCCTACGTAGTAGTGATACAGGAATGATTCAGTGAATAAGAAATCTCCATTCGATCAAGTCAAGGCTATCAGAGTGTTCTCCTTCCCACATAACCATCCATAGCGACGAGGTGGTCATTGCCAGAATTATAATTTGTCATGACTATATAACTCACTCATAAATGCTAAAAGGCGAAAACCTAAGATATAACTTTTATGATATCACTATGAGTATTTTTAAGCAACGGATATACCCTCGTTCATACAAAGTACCTTGTCATCTAAATATTCGTTCACACATACCATTTACATTTCCTTTTGATCCGTAGCTTTATATATGACCCGTACGACCTCATCGTTTTTGCTTTTTACTGGTTAGTTTATTATCGTAAATAGACATTAACTTTTTCATCTTGCACAAAACCTTTTCTGTAACCCTAAATAGCCTTAAAGCGATGGTAAACCACAATCATATTCAGTAAATCAATAAATGACATAGTTGACAATGAATTTAATTTATTGATAATAAACACGTTTTCATGTCAGAATATCATAATTATTAGAAACTACAATATCTTCAGGATTTCACAAATTGCAACAGTGCATCGATGGGTCATATCCCAAATGCAAAACAAACAAAACAACATTTTAAATAATTATATACATTCAATTCCAAAATTAACAAACACGTTAGTATAGTCAGGAAGAATAATTTGAAAGTTCATTAAAAGTTGATATATTAAAATAATTGTTTCACTGATTTTTTTTTAAAATTAATAATTCGTTACAAATTGAAATTAAATTTATATGATGATTTTGCTTTAAAGACCTATTATTAATATTTTGTAAGATATAAATTGAGTTTAATCTCAAAATTAAATCAGGCTGAAGTCCATTGACCTTTGGATGAACAATTCAAGTGAAATTAAATAAACATCTCAAAGAAATTAAATTATTTATCAAAGGCTGATGATATGCATTTTCAAAAGCTTTCATTAGGCGCTTTTTTGGCCGCAAAGATGACTGGATGTGATTGTTCAAGATTACTTCACATAACGATACCTGCAACTCAGGGAATGCGAATTGAACTCCTGCCTGCTGAGCTGAAAAGCATGAACATTACACTTGCTTTCATCTGTCCAAAGTTTAGGTTCTTTCAAAACAAACAAACAAACATGAATATGCTACTGTTTGATTCTGATCTGATTTTCTAATAAGGGTTCACGTCGCTTAGGATACTTTACAAACAATCATACTCATTGTTTCTTTCTGATACACAAGTCATTAACAAATCAGAAATGCTTCTTTATGACAAACCATTTATATCACCTTGGCCATAATCGCTAGCTTTACATGATGAAAACGTTCACCGCCTCTTTCTAACCGATGAAGTGAACGAATGCATCTGTTTATTATAGAAATAACAACATTGGGAGGGCAACGCGAAAACAAGGAAAGATCGTATACGCTAAGTACCTCACATTTTATGTTTCAACTTGTTCCATGAATACACGCATATTTCAGATAATCTGACGACTGACAAATTAGCATGACACATTCTGTTCCGACGAGATCCTAACTGTATGATGTTGAGAATCATATGTACATTATAATGAGAGAAGGAACCTGGTTGTGGTGTATGAATTAGTAATACATGGTATTAAGTATGATAGGCATTTTATAATGAGAGAATACATTTGATTTTACGTGTTTGAGTGATACATGATGTTGAATATAATATGCATTTTATAATGTGAGAATGAATACTTGATTGAGTGATACGTGAGATTGAGTATAATATGCATTTTATAATGAGTGAAGGAATATGGTTGTACTTGACTGAGTGATACATGGTGTTGGGTATAAAATGCACTTTATACTGAATAAAAGGACCCAGGTGTATATTTTTTGTGCCCTACATGATGTTGAAAATACCATGTTGTACTGGGTATATTTCATTTCATAAAATGTTATATAAATCATATGCGTTCTCATCTTTCAAAAAACCTCATCCGTTCCTGTCCCCATATAATTTTATTATTTTATCCTTTTTCTTCTTCTTTCTACACATCAGTTTGTTATCATAGTCTGAAAACGAAACTCTTACTTGTATGTAATATCTTCACCATAATATTGATTTTTCTAAGTCTCGTTAAAATCAGACACATACATAACATCTCTATGTATACGTTGCAATTCATCAATGGTCACTCTCCCATCTGAATTACATAAAATAAATGATTCTAATCATAAAATTAGAACCTCATTGTGGCGAGAGACAGAGACAGAGAAAGGGACAGAGAAATAGAGAGAGAGAGAGAGAGAGAGAGAGAGGGAATGTCAATGGTCAAGAGAACGGTGATTTAAAAGTCTATTTTTTTACGGGAAAGGTGTGTATCGCTTTATATCAAGATATTGTGTGAGAAAGATTTTGAAAGCAAACCATTACTGTAACTTTCAACTACGTTGCAACAGATTGCCATATTTTCCCATCGGCTTTTCTTAGGTAGGCCTGTTGATTGCCATATTTCCTTAGCTTTTTGTTGGATGTCCTATGGTGTACCAATTTTATCTCCTTTAATAAGCCAGTTATAGTGACACCACACTGAAAGTTTTAGCAAATTTACATTTTATAGATTATAAAGCATAATATCTATGTAGGTCTTTTGCTAAGTCTAAAATCAGTAGAAGGTGGATAATTTGGACATTTTGAGATTTAAAATAACTATCATTGCCACAATTGTAACTTAATATTTGTTCTTTATTTAAGACAATTCTGTCCGACACCAGACCTATTTACCAAGGCTTATGCTTAATTCACTATGGAAACCTCCTCACAATGTCCCACAATCGATTCACTTTGGTGCCATGGTATCTCGAAACGGACATCAGTGATGTGCTATTTATTTTGCTGTTTTTTTGCGGAGATATTCGCAAAGAAATAACATGTCGATTTTCTGAAAACTCACAATTTTACAAATGAATAGAGCGATTTGCCTTTGATGCAAACAGGGTGCCTAAATTGAGGTTTTAAATACTTTGGTCTTTTAAGTTTCAGCATTTTCTCTCTCGCCTGGAAATCATATAATGGTACACATCTTCTACAAAAGTTATAATATGGCAGGCACATTCAATTAGAATATGACGCATTATTCTCAACAGGAAAGAACATTTTCAAATCATGATTATTTCATTTTTTAATTAAAAAAGTAAATATGAAGATATTTTATCTTTCACCTATTTTATCTCATTTTTTCAAAAACTGTTTTAGTGACATACTTGGAGATATTTTCTACCAAAGAAACATTTCATTTTGAATGTAACATCTAACTAAGAATTGAGTCTACTATTTTAAACGTACCAAAACTGATTTTTTATTTAAGTTCAAGTCTCATTCTCTCTCTCTCTCTCTCTCTCTCTCTCTCTGACCCAGTTTGTCATTAACACCAATGTAGGCCTATAATATTACAAACTGAGAAAACATGTCCAATGATATTGTCACTATCGAATTCCAAACTATATTAAAAAATTTAGTCAATAAATTAACTTTAAATAAACCTAAAGTTTATTTTTAGAAAATATTAGTCTTTCAGTTTAGATGCATTTTTCTTTTTAGAATCTAAGCACTATCACACAAGCACGTACTCAAGCACACGCGCTTGTGCGCGTTCTACTTTCATCCATTTATACTACCCTAATTGTAGATGTGGTGATTGTTTGGTCATTCGATGCTTTAAATTTGATACTAAATATATATAAGTCAGTCATAACTGCGTCACATCATTACACTAGGTTGTAATAATCTTTAGCGTGTTTGTTAGGAAATGTTCATAAATAAATAGACCGGAGCTTTACTTTTCATGATCCGAATTGGATAAATACTAATGACAAAATATCGGTTAGTACTGCTTCATCAAGAACCAGGAAGCCAACATCCGTGAAAGATAAACAGTTTAATTTTAAGATAAAAATATTGCACTTTCAAGAAGAAATCCTTAGATGTTATAATGGATAATATCGGGATCTTCTAATGCAAGTGTATGTACTTCTTATTTTGGGGTTGGAAGAGCTATACAGATTTCTCTATAATTCAAGAATAAATTTGAGAATAATTAAGATATTATCTGTGTCCTCTGTTTGATTACATGAAGAAAAAAAAAACGCAGAACAATTTATATTGTATTGGTGTATGTTACGTTTACTAACATTATCTTCGGTGGAATAGCTTACCATCTACATTTCCAAGAAATACTTTGGCTACTTGTCAGTTCCGTTAATTGAAAGCTAATTTTGATTTGACCTAATTTAATTTTCAACCTCTTATTATAGCTGGTAGACAGGACAAGCTGTATCATTGTGTCCCATATATCTTTGTTGCATTCCGACATTAGGCCGTATACAATGTCTGAATGTATTTCCACAATGAGGTGGAGGATACATTTTCTATATTTTAAGGACAAAATGTACATTATGAGATACACTGGATATGCTGTCAATCAGTTTAAGAAGATGTCATAGGCATTCCATTAAGGAGTCATTTTTGTTAACTTCAATTCTCCAGTCAACGTATAGTATTCAGATTTATCACACTATTCGGATTATATCGTGTCTACGAATAAAGTCAACTAAAAGGAAGGGGATCGGTTATTAAAAAAGTTCAGTAAGACCAAAGACCTTTTTCGGTGCCTGTAAGAGTTAACTTTAAACAGTAATTTTCAATTTTAATCAGACTGGCAAAAGTGTACATTTCAATGGCTGTTAGGAATAAGTTGAGATTTCTCCTTACATTATTCACAGAAATGGAGTTAATATACGATAACCTAGATGCGCTGGCGATATGTTTATGTTGTATCACCGAAATCGGATATATTATATTAACAGAAGGAAAATGAGAGAAGAAAGTTTTCATCTGCTTCTCATAATTATGAGAAATTATGTCAAAATAACGTGTAATACAGTTGTATATACGACATATACAAATATTTCGATTACAAAGAATATTAGAAACATTTTTACGAAAGACAAGATCAATATTCGCTTCAACAATTATGTTATTTATTCCACCTGACAATGATTTCAAATTTCTTGTTTCCCCAAGGTAATATAGATGATCTTACAACTATGGATTACTGACCCCTCCCAGCCAATTAGAATTAGTCTTTGGAATAATTAATGATAATTAGAACGTCATATTATTCAATCCGCTGCACAGTTTCTCCGTTATCAATAAAATACTTTCTATACACTTCTACCTGCACTGCATGGTTATATGAACTCGAATTTCAATTATCATTTTTAAGTTTCATCTTTTGTTCTCTACACTATTTATGAATATCGATTCGAACAACTAATGTTGGTTTGTTTTACTAGCAATACAAATCGTTCATACGGATGTTTATCAAAATCTCCTGTCGGCAATGCATGCATAATTCAAATCATAGATTGAAATGGTCGTGGCATTTACTCCAAAACAAAAGATGCCGAATGATTGTTTTGCTTGTTGCTTAGTAATGATACATTTTACTTGTTACTGGCTATTCTATGTTGAGCAAATGAGATCAAAGTGCCTTTCCAAAGGATATACAACATATACACATCCCATAATGACTCAGAAGAGTATCGAATACCCGACCTTTCATTTTCGAGGCTAACGGGATTATAGCATCTCCCCCGAACAAAGAAAACATGATTTAAAATAACACATGGAAAGGGACAACAAATTGCATTATAACTAAAGTATACGTTCCGGTGAGCACAATATTGCATAATTACTAAACTTGCCACACACGGTGACTCAAATTTAGGACATTTTCCTAAACATCATTGAAATCTGTTTAACCTTGAAGATTTCCAATGAGATGATAAATAACATCATCTCCACATTAAAGGAAGAATAAAACCCTGTCCAACTTTAAAGTATGAATAACACCGTGTGCTACATTAAAGAATGAATAACAATGTGTCACACTTTCAAGGATAAATAGCACCGTGTCCCATTTTAAAAGATGAATAGAATTGTCTCCCACTTCAAAAGGTGAATAACACCGTGTACTACATTAAAGGATCAATAACACCGAGTAAATATTTAGTGCTACAGATGCCGTGCAATGTATTGGACTGACGTGACACTGACCTACTTGCATGGGATGCATAGTTTAGGTGAAATGTCCTTTGACCGGATTGACTGACCTATTTGTACGAGATGTAGTATGATAAGTAGCGTTGCCTGCCTTCGGCCGATTTTACTGATTTGGCCCAATCGGGCCCGGCGCTCGCAGTTGGTAATATTAAAAATATTTCTTTAGGGAAAAGGTAATTTTAAAGCGACGGAAGAAGCGTTTAAGTTCATTGTCATATATCTGCGACACGATGCCCCAGTGCTAGACATCAGTATAAACTACCAATCTGCAGACATCGTAGCGATATGACTGAAAAACCGTTGAAGCTACGTTAAAAATACCAAAAGTCAAAACATACACACACAGACACACACACAGTAAAACTGGGTCATGTATACATATCACAGATGTTAGATTATATGTCTGCTAAATAACCATCAATCACTTTATTTTAGATAAAAATCTAACAGTAGAAAACGTACATAATAAGACGTATTCAGACCTTTCATCAGCTTATTGCATGATATAACAATATAATTGTGTCGGTATCACCAATACGAAATTCAGTAAGTACTTATATGAATACAACCTAATTCATAGCTCATTTTTAAAAAATCATTTAATATTTGTTTTAATATATTGGTTTGCCAGTACATCACAAGTAGGAAACTATTAGTTGTAGAAACTTAATGACATTTGATAAAGGACATAATGGTTTATGACTAGTTAGACTAAGTATACTTGTTACTTCTACAGTCTGGATCTAAATGGAAAAGTATTGACAAAATTAGGGTTGGTTGTACGTACAATGGCACCAGTTGCGCAAACCAAAGGAAACGAATCTAATGTTGTTGAGAACATTGTAGTTATACATCGACATCAAACTAGTTGTCACTGGTGCATTAGGTAAGAGTTTTAAGTTCTCTACAATCTTGAGCGGGCCCTGAATGGCCGAGTGGTCTAAAGCGCTCTCCGTTACAGATCACTGCCGTCTCACCTCTGTCTGCGTGGGTTCGATTCTAGGATTCGGCCAATGTGGCTGTGTGAGAAAGCTTTTCAGTAGCTTCCCGTGGGTGGGTGGTTCTTCCCGGGGTTTTCTGGGGTTCTTCATCCACCATTAATACTGTCCGCCATACATAACCTATCATGTGCTGAAAAATGGCGTTAAATCCAACAACAACAGCAACAACTACTACTACTACTACTAGCTTGAGTATCTTAGCTATGTGGCAGATCATATTAATTCATAAATAGATGATGTTTTGTATTTTTATTGATTTTTTACACGTTAGATGCACATCATGGAAAACATATTCTTGTAACTTGATAATTAGCCCCATTGTCTAGTTCTGGCAGAGTTATCTTTCTTAAGTGGTATCGTGTAGAGACTTCATGTATGCAATTTACTTTCAAATTATTGCTTTCCACTATTTCATGCATGCATTGAAAACGTAGTAGTTGTATCTGCTGGTCAGAAATATTGCATTTGTCAGAAGCTGTAATTATTGGTCATTATGTGTAGCTTGTGATCAACACGTAATGGTATGCGTAACAAGTGCGAGCCACCGTCTTAAATTCAAATGGGTACTACCAGCCTAACTGTAAAGTCAAACCCCTATAGACGCCATCTCAGAGCAGAATAATAATCCTGTAGATCCTTACAACATTAAATGTGAATAACCTCCAATGTGTTCCGATTCAACATAACGGCGTAATTATATTTTTGAAACCTAGAGTCCTATTTACCAATGTAGTGTCAGAATAGGTGCAGTATAGTTCCATGACGGTTATGGATGGGTGGGGGTAAGCATACCAACAATTTGATATGTTCTCCCGTATTCAACAGTTTTCCAACAGTCTCCCATCTGTCAACCGTTGTAGCTAAATTCCAATTATATGGTATTTACGGCCCGGGGAAGTTCAGATCGGTCCAAGCTAGAGCACACGGAACGAGACAACATAACGTCTGAAGCCCAGATTCCTTGGGGTTGTACAGAATCATTTAAGAGTTAGGTTTAAGAGAAAATATAGCAAAACATGGGTGTCTACTTTAGTTTAGATTTCAGTTTTTTTCTCTAATTTATTCAGCTTTAATTCTGGAATTATTTCTATCGCATTCACAATTTCAGAAGTTAATTATAATATACATAAGCTAATTTGAAATGTAACTCCTGCACTTAAATGTAGAAATTAGCTTTCTTATATAATTATAACATTAGAAATTTATCCTATATTCCATTTTCATGAGTTTTACATATTTAGGTATTCAATATAAATATTCTTTCTACGGGACTAATTGTTTGTAACTTCCATGATAAATAAATGTAGACGAGCACGCCTTGACGCCGGGTACATATCATTCATACAATTTCGTTTTGGTGATCATTAATAACGTTTCCTCACCAGATATCGCCTTTCTTATTAAATCGTAATGCCATTCAATGAGTCCATTTTATTTTTACTTACCACGCTTATATGAATGCAACTTGCACGATCGTTTTATGATAATAATATCTTCGTTATATTCTACCAGTTCAGTTCTAAAAAAATATATTGTGATAATTGAATGCATTTATTTAACTTCAAATATCACACTTTCTTAGAATGAGACTTCATGTCTGATGAACTTTTGTGGGTTCGTCTAGCGCACATAATTTGTATTCCAGATTCCACACCAAAATTCAAGTATTAATCCTTTAGTACGACATTCAAGGGGAGAAACTCTTTTCTATATCGAAACAGTCAATTAAGAAAGTGCCTCCCTTGATATATTTCCAAGCCTATTTACTAGAGTTGTCATTATCACCAAAACATTTTCGTAATATAATTTTCTTCTGTCCAAGACTTCACGGTTAGATTCTCATCCTTCATATATGTACACTAACACGCAAAAGGTGAGGTTGTTTTTCCGACACTTGAATATAAAGTACTTGAATAACATCCGTGCTTGCGCAACTACTTAAGGTCATATGTATGGAAGGGGATTACTGCCATAATTAAAAGTGTGTATTTTATAATCTTCTTTTTGATGCATTATTGAAAATGACTGCTTGCAAGTGATACATTCACAATTCTAGTAATGAATTTTCTGTTTTTCATTGATGCAAGCTGTCAAGGCCTGCTAGCAAGTGCTTAAGTGCTTAAATCGTATTTCCTTCTGCGTCATTGTATCTTGCAATTTGCCAACCGCTGAATTGATTCTGTAGTGTGCTTGATATATTTGGATCTGAAATTAATGTAGTACTTAAGAATATCAATTCACATTTTATATGTATTTTCTACAGATGTGATTGTCTTATGTTAGTAGAATAAGACCCTCGCCCCACATAACATTGTTAAAAAACGTTTTAAAGTTTTTAAGGCTACTCACAGCTCAGGTGTTACTGCATCCACCCGACCAACTCCGTATAAACATGTTCATTTATCTGTGAATCTATCGTTATTTTATCCTATTTAAAATATAAGTTAACATTGTCATGACACAAAAATATCAGCACAATACAACCATGCAATAAAGTGAAAAATAAATAAAAGCGACATACATTAATGTGGTTAACTTTTCATAGGAAATACTAGAGACAAATAAATATTGAACGTAAACCGGCATTCATAGAAACATTTGTGGTAGATGAATTAGTCTAATACAAATAAATATCATACAGGTAGTCAATTATAATAAATAAATACCTGGATTGTCTTGTTACATTGGTTTTTCGTTTGGACTGACACTCATGGTTGAAAAGTCTGAGGAATTAAAACTGTAATTTTTTGATTGGGTAAGACACATTTCCTTGTGCGAGTTCACATTCGTTTGTAAATTATGCCTCAAGAACAGTCAGGTTATATTCCCTAGTGACTGTTTGGAGAATTAATGCTATAAAACAGTACATTACTGAATTTTGTATTCAACATATGCAATGTATAAAAATGTTCACCTTTTGGAGCAATGTTTGCGGGCAATAAAATTGTTTATATTGCTAAGAACTTTGCCCTTCATATAAGTATTACATTCAAAGATTGAGTTTCTGCACATTAACAATGCAACTTAAGTATTGGAAACAATCGTACACTAAATCTAATACTTCTAATCACAAGTAAACATTTTTATCATGATACGATCATGAGTTTCCACAATTTGAATATTTCGGCTTTAGCGACAAAATATGTTCAAAAGGAAGATTGTGATAAGAATAAGAAAACCTTCAGGAATGCCTAATTTTTTCAATGTAATTTTTCCTATTAACTATTTTTTAATGTGATATCGATGTTGCTCTGAAATATATTATTTTCTCCGGAGCTTATGTACAAAAGTATCACAGATATACGTTTGTGAGGTCCGTCGAAAAGGGTGACGTACAATACGATCCTTACACCCAAGACTCGCATGATGCAAACTCGTTAAGAAGATTATGTTGGAAAATATAATTGTTATTTTTTAGCCTTACTTTGCTAAAATAACAAATGATTCCAAAGTAATGAGAGATATCACTAAGAAATTGATTTCTTAAAGGTGAAAGTAAATACTTAAGTGCGTCAAAACTCGGGTTGAAGATGATGCACCTCCCTGCATGAGAGTATGTGTTTTTGTTTTCGTAAGGTGCTATAAATCACTTAGATCGTCGAGTAAGCACAAGCATTTTAGAGAACAATTAAAACTTCGCTTCTAACCAACACCATAAAAAGGGACTGAAAGAGATATAATGTGTATTGACACTAAGCGAATGCCGTAAAATAATGTGGGGAGCATTAGGAACAACTTTAGAAATGTAGAGCGCCTTCTGTTGTCGTAATGCAATGCTGATTTCTTTTATGACATTATGACAACAGATGGCGACATGAGTTGGACAACAAAGGCGATACTGATAAGATTTAGTAGCTAAATTGACGCAAGGCCAACTCTGCATCCAAACAGCGTTTGGAATGATATAATTGTAATATGAAAAGCTTATAAACAATTAAAATACAAAACTTGAAATAACTGACAAAGCGTTTGCCATACGACAAACGTTAAAATCAATTCAATAGTTGGCAAACTGCAATATACAGTGACTCATAAGGAAAGTAGATCTAAGCACTACTACAGATCTTTACAGCTTGCATTAGTGAAGAATAGAAAATTCTTTACTAAAATTATGAATGTAGCACTTGCAAGCACCTATTTGCACTGATAATGAAGGAACGTAGCACTTGCAAACTGATACGTATAATTTGCATCAATGAAGAATAAAATATACATGGATATAAGTATGAAAGTATCAGTGCAAACAGCCATTTACAATAATGGATCAAGGAAGATTAGAAAATACGCGCATATAAATATGGCCGTAATCCCTCTCCAAACTAATGATCCACCTTGCAAACTTCCATTAGAAACAACATTGGCAGTCATTTGTATACACTACCTCGAAGGCCAGGGAATGTTCTTAATTAAGCCTAAGAAATTCAATCAATAAACGGAGCTATAGCTGTTTTTGTTTTCATCTACTAAACTCAAACATTCCAGTTTATTCTTTCTTTTAGCAAGTTCCATCTCACCGATGTGGTTTAGTTGTAATACATTTGTAAGCAAATGTTGAGATATAAGCTTACTTTCATCTCTTCAAATGTCTATTCTAATGTTCCATCACTCTTTCTTAATTTCTGAATTATCTCTCTTGGATCACTGATTAAATTATCATCTTCTTATGTAACATTGTGTATTTCAATGTACGATTAAGCGCGGCAATTTGGTCCATGTTTCATAAAGACAATTACAAAGATTATTTGATCCGTTTACCACGATGTTTTGTTGTTGTTTATTCGTCTGTTTGGTTATATATATATATATATATATATATATATATATATATATATATATATATATATATATATATATATATATATATATATATATATATATAAGACATCAACATAAAATGATACCAAAAGGGTCCACTTTTTTATATTCATCGCGCTTCTATTTTTCATATTGGCTACATATGATAAAACATTATTTTTATAATAGTTGAGATTTGGAATGTCTGATGCACAACATACCCTGCATATAACATATTTTGCAAGTAATATTATGAAGTTGATAAGATCATCAAAGTTGCTATTTCCTATTACGTTGGAAAATTCCTTTACACCAGTTGTACACCCTATCTGCTTGGACGAAATTTCATATTGAACGTTTGTCGTTTGTATCTTAGTTCTTCTCAGAGCTTTATAAATAAATGTATTCTTTGCTTTTACCCTCAGTGCGAATTTTTGCCGATTATTACATGAAACTAATTCTACTTTCAAAACGTATAAAGTCATAAACTTTCAAACGTATTACCGGCTTCAGATTTATGTCAAACATTGCTATTTGTATGGTAATTGTAACTTACAAAATAGTACGATTAGATCTTCTACTGTTGAAATATATCAAAATGATGAACAACATTTTAAGACATGACTGTATAGATATGTAAATGATATAATAGTAAGAGGTAAATATGTTTATCTGGTACACAGATTTGGAGTTTCCTAAGTCAATATACATCATCCAGGACATAGGTATGAAAATATCAGGATCATTCTAGAAGGTTATTTTCCATTAGGTAATGTTTTTTCACCAGAAAATGGTAATTGTGACCAGAGGTCAAGTAGATAACTAAATAATCTTGTAATTGTTAGATCTTGGTAATTTGTGCTTTAGCAACTAGTATTTTCAAGTTGTATTATGCTATGAACAGTTGAGCTGAATTATAGTTTATTACATTATTGAATTCAAGTGTTTATTTTCAATGGAAATACAAAAGTGCTTTCAAATTGATAACATTCTTGGATAAAGACATTCACTGAATTCAAACCGGTAATTATGATACTATGACTCAACACAAGACAGTTGACATATCAACATTATATAAGCCATAACAGACTCATCATTGTACTGAGATTTATTCAGGACCTTAAATTATTAGGACTTGTGCCTGTGATTCTTGGATTATTTTGGGATTTAATTCACAATACTCTAAGTTGGGTTTTTTCTCCATTTCACTTCATATTCTAGGGAAATAAATTATATGTGACATTTTACAAAGCTTGTTGTCTTTCACTCTTTTCTGTCACTTATTTTAAGAGCATAGTCACAGAACAACATGTACTGCTTTTGTTGTGATATCACAGCACATGACATTAAATCCGGTTTATATTAAATCCCATCTTTTGGTTGACATCACCCAAAAATGTCTATGTAAGTTAACACTGATTTTGCGATTATTATCTCTCTTGGTGTGTGAACAATATAATTCTAAATGAATATAGACGGATGAAAATACAAAAAAAGTGAATAATTGTCATTTAAAGATGTGTATAATGAAATACCATCGATATCTGGAATAGTCAGTTCTGAATACCTAAATGATCAGAGTGACTTTTACTATAGACTGAATAAACTAAGGAAATCAGTACGTACAGTTCAAGTCACATAGCTCATGTGCATGCTGTAAGTCACGTTTTGCAGCTATAGGTGTCATTTTGGAGACTTAGATAACACATACCTTTAAATGTCATTTATCCACTTTATTTCGCACCTTGTTCATCAAACTTCCATTGAAGATTTTTGTTTTAATTCATCAAAAAATGCTTAACGGCAACAACGTTAATGATAATGTACTCAACCTTTGTATAGGCACAATCAAGCAAGTAAGGTGATTCAATGAAGCACGTTGATCTTGCTTAGTCATACACTATGATGTAAGATGGAGCACAACAGCGGCTGAGAAAATATTTGTACTACAAACATAAACAGAGACACAACAATGTTGTCGTTTATAAACAAAGCGTGGGGAAAACACTGGCTGGAAGAAACAAATTGGCAGACTAGTCCAATAAATTGGAGGCAATTATGTACCTTCGTATGTATCTTCTGTATGGTATGTGATGTCATTTTAGTTTGTACATAATACCTATTTTTTCCATACAAATATGTTCTTTCATTCATGTAAAAGAATACAATATAGCCGTCAATTCAGATCCATTTTATTTAAATTTGACATGATGCTAATTATCATTTTGAATAAATGTTACATGTACAAGCTAAGAATAAAACGTATTGTATGTTACTCCTCTATCCCAATCATTTTTGAATTTCCATACAAGAGATGCACACGACTTCTTGTTCATGCAATCATGCCTTGATTCACCCTGCATTAGTAATAGTTCAATCCATTATCAGTTTTCTTGATCCTGTGTAATGCCAAACTGCCATTGTAAAAATTCATAGCAATTGATAATTTTTATCTAGCAATTTTGTCATGACATTTACCCTGTACATCACTAAAAAAAATCATGATTGAATAAAGTTTATTATAACTATATTACGATTACATTTTAAAAATCAAATGATTTTTCAAAATTTTTATTAGTAAATGCACTTGACATGTACTATAATAACATGTATGCACATATACTAACATGAGTGAAACTGTTGAATAAATCAAACTAGGTTTTAATCACACCTGGCTGCTCCGTTGATATATGTATGATCAAATTGTTACGCCATATATTGTACTAACAGGACAACAAATAGCTATGTAAAGACAAGGATAACTTTAATATGCTTCTGGAAATTAGCATTAGGTTCGAGATCAGAACAGATCGTTTTTTGCACCATACCCTGTGCTAAAGTAATAACGTCTTGCATGGAATTATTGGTTTTTATATTAAGTAAAAAATACAATTTTGTGAATTTGGCATTATTTTAATGTTATTCATGTTTTAAGTATAGTTTAATTTTATAATTTGCTACTCAGTTTTTAGGAAAATATATCAATGAAACTGAAACAATGGAGAGTAAAATGCATTTTGTATTTTTGACTCACTCGGACTTTACTTATATTTCGGAGTAAATCAAAGCGACATGAATCCTAATGCACAATCAGAGGCAATTTGCTCCAACACCGTACATGGGAAACAATTTGAATACTTGTTTTAAATATCTTTTTTATTTACTTGGATAAGTTCATTAATATCTTAACATTTATTGAGTTTAAGGTATTATAAAAAGTGTATGGTAGTATAAATAGATTTCTGCAAATTCCCGTTTGTTGAATAAAAAAATGTGATCCCCAAAAGTGGAAAATTTGGCGACCGATTAATTCTATAATGCAATTTTTGAACAGCTCCAGGCGTAATATCTTAAGGTTAATGTGCATACCTACACCGCATTTATTATATCGAAATTTGGACGCACAGCCAGACATTAGGATGTATTCGTTGTTTCATGCAAATCTTGGAACAAACATGGCATAAGGTCGGTTAGGCAATACGTATATATACTTGAGAATAATCTTTAGTGATCCTCTCACAAAAGAAAATGCTAGTCTTCTGGAGATAACTTGATGGAAAGATTTAGCAAACATTGCTGTTTACAAGGTAGAAGTCATCTTGAATATATTGTTAACTTGTACAACAGTAGTGTTATGAATACCCTACACACATAGAAGTTATAATAACTGAGTGATAACCATTCTAAGACATTTATGTTTGGACTACTCATGCGAATACATAGTATAACTGAACAAAATATATGTAGATACCTAATATATTTTAGGACGTAACGTAAACGGAATAAAGAGATAAGGAAGCAAACTGAACTCCTGATGTCAACAGTTGTAATTGGATGTAAAGCGTGAAATATTGTAATATCACCCCTTTTAAAATGTGTTTGTTATAGCTGTTGTGTTATGTTTTTGTAAAAAAAAATACAATAATCAGTTGTGTAAATATTTGGTGTCTACCTTTTATCAGTAACTTACTGGAGAGTAAAGATATTAAGAAGTGGAAAAGCTATTTATCTTTTTGTAGTGTTGGTGAGGATACGAAGTCATAATTTATGTGGGAACTTGGATTACATCTCGACTACAGTAGTTGTCTTTGTAATTTGATACTCGAAAATGTCCCTGAATGACTTCGCAATTATCCCAAAATAGAGATCTTGTCCTAGATGTATGAACAGAAACTCTTGGTACACTTTTGTGCACACTTTGTAATTCCAGCACATAATTAAAATAAATACATTCCCTCAAATATTAACCGAAAGATACTTCGGGTGTTAAGGATAGCTTGTGATATAGTATACTTTTATGTTGTGTGTCTAATCACTCCTACCCTTTTTGTTGAATAGGTGTATGTGTTGTATTGTAACAAAAAGCGGGTACTGGATAGTCGTGTGGGTTTCGGACTCTATTCAGACAATTTTAGTAGTATTATATATTCCTTACGTCTCTAAAAAAAATTTAAGATGGAAACGGTCTCTAACCAAATATTTGAACACAGGATTTTCCCGTATGTCACCAGAGTGTCTCCCTGATCTTATACACATGGACAGTTTTAACAAAGGATTTCCCGTACGTGCCCAGAGTGCAGCACATCGAAGGCAACTCCAACAATCGAACAATGCAGTCCGATTTGAGGTCAACCACGTCTAACAATGTTGCTATTTACTCTCGATGCTTATTTTCCTTAAGTCCATCAAGCGTCTCCCAAATGTTAGCCCGATGGACTGTTTAAACATATGATTTCCAGTAAGCCCTCAAAATATCGCCATATTTAAACATACGGTGAAATGTATATCTTTTTTGTCCCCTTCCTCCCAGTAGCTTCATAAAATTGCTTACTATATTGTTCGCTGTATTTTTAAGGAACAACTCGCATCCAAATCATACGCAAAGTTTGAGAAAAATTACAATCGTAGTTCTGAATAGTCCTTAGGATAAGAAGAGTGGTTAAATCGAAGCTTTAACGATTATCACATATTCACCCAAACGTTTGCTATTATTTAACTTTATATATTTTATCCTATGTTTATATATGTGTGTTTGTTTTTATATGGAGTTCTCTTATGAGTAAATATAAATTTTAAAAAAAATTTGTCGTGACAGTTATCAAATTGACACTTTAATTGGAAAATATCAGTTTGCATTATCATTCTTAAAGCATTACAAATTAATATTCGATATATGTACGTCAGTAATAGATGTCAGATCATTTTAGTGCTTTCAGTAATTAGATTATATAGGTCTGTATCGAGAGTATCTTATTTCAATCCAACTAGCATTACTAAAAATTGCAAAAGGTGCATTTATGACAGAACCTAGTGAACCCGTCTGGTCCCAAAGTTTAGACGGAAATTTGTTAAAAAATATTAAATATTATAGACATTTGAAAATAGAGTATATTGACAAAGCATTGTGTTCTTCGTTTTTTTAGAGCAATCCTCTTTTCTAACTTGCAGCTGGATAACATAATCTTGTTAACGCTAGTAGTTGTACAGTTTCCAATTGATTGCCAAATACGTTGTACATGCTTGGTCATCATTTGAAGATGAATGTCGACATAACATTGTGTACCTTCAATTTGTTTCAATACTTCTAGGTCTTTTTTATTTGACCGCTGAATTAAAACAAAAGACAATATCTTATAATTGCAACTTGTCATTCAGGGTTTGTTTTTATGACTCGTTGTGAAACTTGATAAATATGATGGTCATCATCTAAAGATGAACATATTTAAACAAATAATTTCCAACATTTCTTTTGTTTACAGCTTATTTGTGTCAAATATAGTAGATATTATGTTACTCATCATTAGATGTGTATATTGACAACTCGTTGTACTCAAAACTAGTTTCCGTCGAGTGATGCACTTGTTTGACAACAGACTCATCGCAATCATCTAGAAATGTTATTCTTTTAATATAGATCCTGTACTTGGAGTTTTCCAGAGGCCATATGGAAGTGGGTAACACGTCAGCTTGTAATGCGAAGAGTTTTTTCCAATTCCCGTTATCCATTTGATTTCTTCATAGCGTATAACTATTTCATTGCCTTTACATTATCTTCAACTCTCCTTTCCACATAACTCAAATACTCTTTGGTCATGAAATCAGTTGCTAATAAGGAAGTTTAATGCCTTTATTTCCACACTACCTTAATGTGATACTGTTGCATACTAAGCCAGCTTTAGAGACAGCACACGGATTGGGCTTATGGGAAGCGAAACTCATTAGAGATTCAAAATCATACTCGCTGGCTTTGAAATGCATAGTGAATATACACATTTTGTTTTGGTAGACATAAAGTAGTATTTCACAAGCGAAGTGGAAACATGATATCGTGACTAACGGTGAAGCCACGAGGGACAATGCAAAGATAATTCCACTTCTCCAGTGAAATTATTTCCTTGCATCTACTTAAAAACCTAGAATTTTTTTTCACATACATTAATGAAGCAAAGCATATATATATATATATATATATATATATATATATATATATATATATATATATATATATATATATATATATATATATATACATAGAGAGAGAGAGAGAGAAAGATAGACAGACAGACAGACAGAGACAAGGTACAGAGACACAGAGAGAGAGAGAGAGAGGGTTAGAGGTGGGACTCTTCATATTGTTATCTTCCAGCGTCTAACAAACGTCCGTGAATAATCCGGGACATAGCCCTCTGCAAGAACATTTGACTGTTTTACTTTAAATATTTAAAACATCTTGTTCAGAATGCAGTACAATTTTGTCTGCAACAGTATGTCGGGTTCAGATAGGGTGGGTTTTATTGGTAACCATGTCATGTCTACAGTTTGTTAATTTCACGTATCTATTCTTGTACTAATGACAAATCTAATATGCTGTAACCGTTATAGGGTTCATTGTTAAGTGGACATATCCATGCCAATTAAAGAAAAGGACCGAGTCATGTAACTTAAATCTAATGAAACCACACCTATTGATGTATGGCTAGCTTAACAATAATGTACCTACACGGCGGGGCTTCATCGCACACACTAGAACCAGTAGGTAGAAAGTTAGCCCACTCCACCCCACCCCTTGATGCTATGCAGGAAATAGCCGCCATTAATTTGAATTTATCATAAAAATACAACCGTATAAGAATGATTTAGATCGCCCTAGCTTTTTAAAACACATCGAATACCGTATTTGCTGGATCATGAACGTTAGCGGCTAGTCCAATTGTAGACTAGATCAGCCGCTGCTACATCGGTTAAATCAGGTTCCGCTTTCATAAAACATCCTAGCGCTGAGCGAGAAACCATATATGCGTTGCATTCTTATTCATGAATAAATAATGCCCAAACAAGCCGCAGTAAACAGTTTGTACAACACGCTGATTAGTTCGAGAAAGACATAGTTTTGAGCTGAGTACGTAATGAAATTGGAGAGTTTATTAAAGTTTGAGACTCATTTTACACTGTTGGTTTGCCTTTCTCGTTTGCTTCTTCGTGTGTTTTGGAAAGCACATCTTAGATCCTGATCTGTCGACACATTATTTGATGGCAGATCTGGTCATGCGCTGTTTGCAATTCGGTGAGCCTAAGTGTAAATGTATATACTTAGTATTATATTTTATGAATCCTCACCAAAACGCTGTTTCGACACTTCAATAATAACATTTTTGTGATCACATGATTAAAATCATTACTTTTAACAAAGTTCCGTGGAGCACAGTGAAATGTGCAATGTTTTCAAAAATCGATGCATAGATATGGTTGACTTACTACTGAGTAATTCACATGAAAGACTCCTAGTCAGATTTAAGTCCATGTTGGGTACACGTCTATAAATTACATTTCTTGTTATGACATTTGCCGAAATATATCTAGAGTATTTGCGCTTTCCGCGAATTGATCATGAAAGTCATGTTCTCACAATGATTCCAACGAAATATTTTGGTGGGAAAACTTTCCAGACTGAAATATACGAGGTAGTGAGTGCATTTTGACTTCTTCTCCTTCACAATGACGACGGAGATGTCACTTCTTCAAGGGTATCGAAATAGGTTGCTGGCATGTTTTGGGTATGCGAGAGTTGACCATTTTTGATACTGTATAGAAAGATAAGAAGTGTCAATGATGCAGGTACAATTTTACTTTATTAAATCACAACACAAATCAATATATAAAATCAGATGTGTAAACAAACATGAAATTATCCCTCCTTAGGCTTCAACGTAAGTAAGGCTTTTTCCAGATTTTCATTGAATTTCTGTGTTGGCAAATAACCTATGAAATTCTGCAAATCATCATTGAGTACTGAATTGTGATTAATGTTTACACTTAACTGGAATAAACAATGACAAATTAACACATTTTCGAAGAATTAAACTTTGTTCATATTACAATGAGGCATATATCTCTCTGACTTTAGAAAGTCATCACAACATATTAAAAAGTCTTTCTTGAAACTACTTTCTTATACTCTTACCATACATATGTGCCAGCCACGTTGATTGGCGTAGGGATAATACATATAATTGTATAGTGGGTCACAAGATGGCAGTTGCACTTTACTTAGTTGCAATGGTGAAATGTGCTAAAATATAAGACTATGATGGAAATCATTTTCTAGTCCTGCACGTGTGGGATCATATTGTAATAAATTTAGAGTATGCGCATGTGGTTATAGCGCCCCGGTTTAAGGAATTCTTAGATTTGTGTAATTACTTGTGTAATTACTTGTGTGATTATTGGAATTCGGCGCAAAGGAAATATCCCAAGCCCGAAATAATTAGCCAATTATTAGGAACAAACGTCACGGAGTGAAGTGTTAGTGTGTTTTCATGATACCATGGTTCACTAATAATGAATTCAGGCCAAAACCGAATGCGTGCCCATGCAGTAAGATAGTCCATATTAAAATCTAGTGGTGTACATTGGCGGTGTCAATGGCAGTATTTTCGGTAGTAAACCGGTAAATTACACAAAGGAAGAAGACTCGACAGAAACAGTTTATGTCGCCATGGTGGCAAATGTGGTGCATTTATATTGGCAAAATGTGCCTGGAAAGCATACATTGACTAGCCTAAGGTGGCGGAGTTAAAATAGTTCCCAGTGTTAGGGGATACAAGTATATTTTATAAAGCGTTCACGGTTGGCGGTACGGAAATCTGATGAAGATAAACCATGCAGATGTGAGGTTGATAGATATTTGGCAGGTTGTTTCGTCTGTGGTCTTGCATTAATTAGAGTAAAATTTAATTATAGAATGGACACTTCGGGTTTTCTAATTTACAACTGAAGTTGTATGGAAGTCTTTGGAAAGTCGGGGGAAAGTTATGACTTCTAGCGAGAATCGCGCCAGGGTTTGACAACCGCTCGGCCAAGAAAGGACCCTTGGCTTGTAGCAATATTATTAGACGAGTGAAGCGTTTGTACTTTCATCAATTGTCAATTTTGTCATTTTGTCAATTGAATATTTTATCATTCAATCTGATTCTAACTAACCATTGCAGATGTGTGGTACTGAACTCAGCGCCCTATTCAATACTCCTTCGATCCAAAAGTAATGTTTGATTAATGTTTTGGTTCTGGATATGCCTGATAAATGAAACATTAAAACGAAATATTAGAGTATGACAATAAGGCCACATATAAGAGTGTTCCTGGAATGTTTGAAATGTAAAAAGTAAGTGAACCTAAATTGTGGTACTATTATGATGTGTGGGAGGTGATACGGAATGTATTTTATATGAAAGTTATGGACGTACCATAGACCTGGGCGTTCCAAACAGTTTGATGGTAACTTGCGAATTATTTTAAGGAATGATTTCATCTAAAGAGTTTGAAAGTAAAAGGGGAATTAACAGATTAATATATCTAAAGCAGACGTAACAGATGAGTGGATCTAACAAAGAAGTGACAGATGAGTTGGCTCTGAAGGATAAATGACAGTTTATATGATCTAAAGGAGTTGAAGCGGATGAAAGAATGTCAAGGAGAAGTTATGGATGAATGGATATAAAGGAGAAGTGATGTATGAATGGATCTAGTGACAGAGAAATTGATTTTAAGGAGAATAAACGGTTTAGTGGATCTAACAGAGATGTGACGATGACTGGATCAAACGGAAAATAAAGAAGGGATATATGGAAGTGACAGATAATGGATCTATAAAAAAGTGATTGCCAAACTGATCTAACGAAGAAGAGACGGACAAGTGGATCTAAAAGAAGGTGACATATGAATGGATCTAAACAAGTGACAGATGAATGGGTGCATACATTAGAAGTGGTTGGTGAATGGATAGGGACTATAGGAAATGTTTTAGAATTAGTAAGGAAGAAAAAACTATGTGATATGGCAGAAAAGAACAATGAACAGAGGTTAAAGACGTATATGCATGTATGTATGTATGAGATAAAATTTGAACAGGACCTTACACACAACAATTACAAATGTATTATTTAATCAGGAACTGCTACTTTTTATAAGCATTACACCTTTATATTATACAGTGTATATTGCTATATATTTTAATATTTAATTTGTAATCTTTTACACCGCTGCTTAATGTCACTCTATTATTTAGTGTATATAGATATATTGTATATACAGAGTTATCTTGCATATCTATTATATAGAGTTATATTGTATATGAATATATGTTATACAGAGTCATCTTGTATATTATATAGAGTTATCTTGCACATTATATAGCTTTATATTTTGTATTATATAATTTAGTTTGTAAGCCAGTACAATCCTGTATAATGATACACAATTATTAAGAAACACAAAAACGTTTTTGTTAGATTATCATCTTCTCTTTACTAACAAGTTTTGGTGGTTGAGGTACTTGAAGTGAAGATGGGCGGAAAGGAGTATGATATACTTGTTTGTATTTTATATCATTTTGGGAAAAACTAAATGGGGTGAATCCCATGTTATGACAGGAGTTCAGGCTGTGCGTATCCCTCATAAACCTTAGGATGAGTGGATATTAGCTAGAAAACACAACTGATATTGGATACTAATCAACTGGAAAATTGACATAACAGATATAAGTGAATTCCAAATCAACTGGGAAATTGACATAACAGAAATAAGTGAATTCCAAATCAACTGGGAAATTGACATAACAGAAATAAGTGAATTCCAAAACGTAACATATATGATAGAATTATGTTACATACTTTACCATTTTAAGGATTCCGCTCTCATCACTTAATTATATTTAGATTTCATATCTTTTTTCACAGTTCGGTCTCTCTAGATAAAGTTTCGTTCATCTCATATCCACATTCGTGTAAATAAAAAAAATCAAGTGATAGTCTGATACTTATAAAATAACTATTTATCTTCCACGTAAACTACATAAACATATTACACTCCATTAAGTATAAAAACAGACAGACATAAAGACAAATAGCCAGTGGAAGAGAGGTGCACATACAGTCACATATATAAGCGGACAATGAGTGGCTTACAACACTTCACTATACAACAGTATGTGAAACAAATCAGCAGAATTGTAAACGCCTGCACAATGAAACGGCGGATTTTAACGTTTGAGCTTGTATAGTAATTTTGCAATCGATTGCCTAAGAAAGTATCTTTGATAGCCGTTTTGAGAAGGATAAGTTTACTATATCCACGGTATAAACATCGTCGCTTGCCAAGGTCCCGATATATTAACCCTATCTACATCTAGGCGGATCGAACATATATTTAAAGTGTTGTGTCCTAGCGACATCTATTTGATTTCACGAGTTTCTTCCCTTAGTATGTAATGCTAACTACCGAATAGAGTGTAACAGCGGTGCATAGTACATTGGTTGAAGGTAGTGGAGGAAATTGACATAAAAGGATATTTTGTAAATTTAACATAGAACGTATGACTACGTAGCAGACGAGAAGCCATTACCTGATTATTTGAGTGAAAGGTATTTGTACAAACACGAACCGGCAGTAGAAAATTGCTTATGTATGAGTCCATTCATGCTGCGTGCTCCCCTTGTCTCGATCTTGTAGAAAAAGAGTGTTCAAATTTGAACATCTTAATTTTGATTGGAGGCGGTGGCTTTCCAATGAAATACACAGACCCGATGCACAGAAATATCTGTTCGATACGTCAAGGTGTAAATAGGGTTAACATATCGGAACTTTGGCTAGCGACGATGCAATATAAAATCCTCTGCAATATTCGAAATGAAACACGGTTATTTGGAAACTATTAATTTGCTAATGCAGCACTTGTAAGTCACGCTGGGTACCCACAATTTAAACTTACTAAAATGTCACATTGTTATGCATTTTGACTAATCAAAAGTGTATCTTTTTGAATTTGTGAAATCCCAACAATTCAAAGTATGGGTATAAAATATCGAATGCTATTAGTAACAAATTGTTAAGAAAAATAAAAATTTAAATGTTGCAAAAACGTGTTCTAATTCAGAGGAAGAAACAAAACCTCAAACAAACAAACACACACGATGTCTGCTAGAATAGTATTTTCTCAATGTGCTAACCAATCAATAGATGGGATAATACTTGCAAAACACCAGGCACATGTACATTAATTCATAAACGAAATATATGTTCCTTCCTCGAAAAGTGAGGAGAAAATGCAACTCATACAATACACAACACCTAAGTGCTTTTCGTATCGAACAGTATATAAGAAAACACAAAACAATTCTGAGAAAGCAAACGGTGTTTGATAACTATTTTTACCTATTAGATAACCAATAACATATATTATGTACCAAATATCTGCATAAAATATTTAGAAACATACAACAAAACGGTACTGAAACAACGCGCGAAATTCGGATGTTCAAATCTTTCATACCTGGCATACAGCACATGTACAACTATTGTAAAGATCACACAGTAATCTGCTTTAAAGTTATAAAAGACAAACAAAACAGAGGCTATTGATAAATCGCATTATTTTTTATAACAAAGAGACCAAAGGGTGCTCGATATCATTAATCTGGCAGACCATGACCAAAATTGAATTCCCAAAGATATGCATTGTCAGTTTTGATGTCAGAATGATACGAAATTATAATGTTGTTATCCTTTATTATCAAACCCCATGCTGCAATGAGAAAACTTCTAAAATATACGTGTGCAGGTTTTATCAAACAGTTCATGAGAAGATATAATAGAATAAACCTAATGACCCTATGTAACATTCCTTTCCTTCAATGTACCCAACTTAGTTTGTTGAAAATAAGAAGTAATAGAAAAACACCTAATGCCCTGTGTAACAATCCTTCAAAGAATTACCAAACTTAGTTTGTTGAAAATAAGAAGTAATAGAAAAACACCTAATGCCCTGTGTAACAATCCTTCAAAGAATTACCAAACTTAGTCAGTTGAACAGAAGAAGTAATAGAAAAAACATAATGACCATAATTAACATTCCTTCAAAGAATTACCATACTTAGTAAGTTGAAGAAAAGATGTAATAGAAAAGACCTTTTACAACTACTACTACACCATCATTAAAAAATATTACTGTCAAGTCTGGTCATAAATTATTCAGTTATTAAGGCAAAGAAGTGAAAGTTTAACACGAACGTAAAACACCCTGTAGTAAAGATACAAAATAAAGGGATTGGTTTTGTCGATCTTGCGAAGGTGCACACATGTTTTAACCCCTGAAACCGCTATTACTAGGTATGTCAAATCAAATATAGATTAGGACATCGTTTGATCAAAAGTGACTCAATGGTTTTCGAGAAGTAAATATAGAAAATGTTGACGGACGGACAATTCGCGGGAGATAATACAAAATGGATACCACTTTACCAACAAATGAGATAAAAGGAAGAAGTATAATATAAAAATGAAACATATTGGTCATTTTTAAATATCAGGTGCAGTTGTAGGGACAAACTAATCCCCTAGCTTGGTTTGGATCAGAAATGGTTTTTATGACATATAAAGGCATTTATCCAGTCGCAGTTGACGTCAATGATTCCTATATCCATATAAATATATGCACAGTCCTCATTTATCAAGTCGTTTGGCTCTCCTGGAAACCAGAGGGGACTAACCGTCTCTCCATTCCAGCTCACCCAGCGTCCCTCCTCAGTTTGATCGGACACACTAATATATGCACTGTCTGTAAAATTAATAAATATTTATATGCATATAGCATGCTCATTATTGATACACACGTGCATACATACTTGTTGATATTCCCGCGTATTTATGTATGTATGCTTGTTTATTGTTGGGTGACATTTTAACTTTTAGAAAGGCATATTTATTGTTTGTTTATACTGCACATCATATCGAGTGAATTATAATTTTATACGTATTCGAATTAGGTCAAAGAGAACACAAACATGAACTAATTAAATGGGATTTGGTGAAAAATGAACGAAATATACTTCATTTGGCAAAAACAATTTTCCGTTTTTACTTAAATTCACAAACAACAATCTTATTTACAACTGGATCTGCTTCTGTTTGTCAATGACATTGTGAAAAAATATGATGATGTGTTCTCTCTGTAAAGGAACAAAGTATACAAAAACAATTGAAGAATCAAAAATTGAAACACCCCGAGGCTTTTCTAGTGACAGAACGTCCACGAGTATTCGATTGGACACAATAATTGTCCTTGGCATAACATATATCTTTTATAAAATGTGTACATCCCTCAAATTGTTTGAACTCACAAACTTAATTTTGTTATTATCTTTTCTTAAAAGATTTTGCTTAGTCACCGATTTTAACTCTTTTACTTGATGCATCATTCATTTCAGGGAAAATCTGAATTCAGTGAATGACACGATGAGTTGTCATCTCAAATGCTTTAAATGGCAATAAATACATTATATAGTGGAATTATATTTCATTTTAATTTACATATACCTAACGCAATGGTTTAAGTGCCACAATATCTCCCGGTTGTCAAACCCCCTATCAAGAACATGATGCCTTCGATAATACACGACGTACTAATTTACCAAGCGATCGTTCATCCAACGCGAGCCATTCTTTAAGAAGTCTTCACTACACAGAATACATTATATGAATAGAACGGGATAGGTACATTCACAAATGGTATTGGTTGTAAAGTGACAGGTTTATTTCAACAAAAATAGCTGATTTTGGCAAGCAAATCGTTGTGATGAACAATATGTATTGGGCCAAGAAAAGTATTACTATGTCATAAAATGACAGGCATGGAGATACAATCTGTTATTGCAAATATGAAACAAACAATGATATAACAGATACATAATGAGTTCATCGGAGCGTTTAAAACCAACAATGTTGAATGTGTGTGTGTGTGTGTGTGTGTGTGATTTGTGATTTTAACGTAGCTTAAAAAACATTCAGTCATATCATTACGATTTCTTTAGTGAAGCAGTTTACAGCCATGTATGGGCACTGAGGTATCATGTCGCAGACATGTATCTTCATGTCCCACCCATTCACATTATCCTGACACCAGGTCAACCAGTCCTAACACTAACCTCTAAATGCTGAGCGCCAAGCGAGGCAGCTGTTACTACTATTTTTGTAAGTCTTTGCTATGACTCACCCGGTGATAGAACCCAATACCTCCCACATCCGAGGCGGACGCACTAACCACCAGGCCACCGGGGCAGTCAACGTTGAATGTACATTATATTTTTCATCATAATATGAATAGTCCCACCTTAGCTTACATGCCTGTAAGGTCAAATCAGTGTAAGGGATAGCTTTAAATCTGTCTTTAGTAAGTCAGCAATTCTTATTTTCAATTCCTTCTAAAACAAAACATGGACGCTTTCTGAACTAAATTTATCACTGAAAGTACTGGCATCAAGTACTTTACAATATTGCCGCCTTTAAACAAAAATGGTTCAAATGGTTAAAACCCGTTAAATGATTTATATCCATATAGTCATCTATCATAAAAAAGAATGGGATCAAATTAAGAAAGAAATACAGGAAAGAAGACTCTTCAAGTTTGTGCATATGACACTGAACCACCATCAAATATATTCATTGTTGCTGATTTTGTTGTCTTGGGGTTTAACACAATTTCTCACCGCAAGATAGGATATACATTTCTTTATAGCATTCCTGGTGGATGAAGAGCCCGGGGAACGAGCAACCCAAGAGAATCTACTGGCCAGCTTTATCGCATACTCACATTGGCTGAGCTCGAGATTCGAACCCACGCTAATAGAGGAGAGATAGCAGTGATCGGTCAGGACAAGCGTCTTAGACTTTCGGAAAACCGGGGCCCCGCTGTTGTGAATAATAAATCAGTTGCTTTTATTAAAAGTAGACAATCGTTTGAACTGCTTTTGGGAAAACTGCTCAATAGAGTTTGACCGAATCTAGCTGATCAATTTTTGGAAGAAAACCTATCAAGTTTGTAGAAATGATGCCAATGTGCCATATAATATGGCCACCATTACTAAAAAATAGAAAAACCTTTAAACGACTTCTCAACAGATTTCGAGAAAACTTAAGAGAAATTGCCATGACATTGAGAGCCTTCGAGTTTGTACAACACTGGCTGAACCTTTATGAAAAAGGCGACCGCTACAGATCCAAAATATAAAACTTTAAATGAATATTTTATCCAACAGTGGCGGACAGAATTTGTGAACAGAATATATATCATTAGACGACTTCTTTTAAAAACCGCTCAACAAAATTTGATGAAACTTTACGTAAAGTATTCTTTTCTCAAACTTTTACTAAAAGAGAAAAACGATTAAATGATTACTTCTCCATACCATATGAGCATAATTGGATAATAACCTTGTTGAAATAAAGACCTTTTACATTTTTTATAATGATTGTTTGCCTTCATATACAGTCGTTGTGACAAGATAAGGGACAACTTGAGACAACTACAACCACATCTCCAAAACTGTTGGAAAAAATGTAACCAAGCTTGACATAATGTAACCTAACATAACGGTCTGTGGAAATTACACTGACGTACCTTATTGAATGGATGTTGTTGCAATAAAGATAAAACCTTTAAACGTCTTTATCTCCTAACCTGCGGGGCTCCGAGTGGCCGAGGGGTCTAAAGCGCTCACCGTTACGGATCACTGCCATCTCACCTTTGTCTGCGTGGGTTCGAGTCTCGGATGCGAGCAATGTAGATATGCGAGAAAGCTTGCCAGAAGCTTGTCGTGGATCGGTGGTTGTTTCCGTGCTTTTTCCGGGTTCTTCTTCCACCATTTATATGTACGCCATTCTACTTTATATAACTGATTTGCAGTCAAATATGGTTATTGTTGCCAAACATAATCACGTTTGAACATCTTTTGAAAAACTGCTGAAACGAATTTGTTAAAGTTTTACAGAGACTATCCTAGAACAAGTACAATGTTACAAATGATGTAAATCCACCACTGCTAGACGGCCGCCAACCTCACAGCGAACAAAAAAATCCAAGCATTTTTATAATTTTATTTTAGAGGAACAAACTGCTGAGCATATACAAACCAGTTATGACAAAGAGTTATGACCTAGAGACCTTTCTGCTTTGGACTAATGATGCTAATTTGCCATGAAATATGGATGATCATATATAAATTACTCAATCATTGCAAAATGTGTTCAAATTAAATATGCAATTAACAACATTGGAAGATATTGCAACAGAAAGCATCCTGTTATAACAATAATTTGGCCAACTGCACTATTTTAGGGTTTTCGGAAGAATTCAGCTTACTGAGCAACATCGGTCTCGATTACATAACTTTGGGCCAGAGACATATTGTTATTCCATGCTATTTTGGTATTTTCTGGAGGAAGAAATTCAAGGTTAGGTTCCGAACCTTCAAAACAGATATCACACTAGTAGTATGCCTACTTAATAAACGTAATACTTGGAATATGGCTGCCTAATTGAAATCTATTCGAGTGTCACGACAATATGCATACTAAAATATCACTGCATACTATATCACCGACACATTTACACGGGATTCGTTGCCGCTTGCAGCTTTACCAAGGCATGTACAATTTCAGCCTTAGCTATCTCAAAATAAGCTCGGTTTACTCACAGCTGCAGATATAAAGTCCAGACGGTGAGAAACCCAACTACCTTGAGTTATATGGCCGTAAATTGGACCATGGGCAACGCAGCATAATATCTACTCTGCATTGTCAATTTACGGAAGCAGACTTCAGCTGTAGATCATTCAATCGAAATCAGGGTTTTACGTGACATAAATATGCTGTCAATGGTGATGTTGCTTCGAAGGACGGGTCTGGTTATTTTCACTCTGAGTGGCCAAAGGTTCTGGATCAGTGGGTCGGATGAATTAAAGATGATTTATTGAGGGATATTTCATTAGGTAGGGAGGAGCGGTTTGTATTCCACAGCATGAATAGCATGAATAGTATGATGTGTATATGTCTTGAAAGTTCCTTGCTTGGTCAATTACATTTAGGAACTACATTAGTATGTCCATTGTGTAACTTTCTGCGAGTCAGTTTGTTATATCCACAATGGGACTTAATGTGCATGAGTAAGGTATCCGATTCATTCATGATTCACACAAAGTGTAAATAGACATCACTGTGCTTAGTATTTTCGCTAGATCCAACAACACCGCGCTTCGATCATGATACTCGAAGTAAACTTATCCTCAAAAAAATTTTAGAAATTACAAATATAATAATCCCTTTAAATGTTATAAAGTGGCACTAACCAGCATTAGTGACATTAAGTGGCTCTTTTTGTCCCTGTTAAATATCATAATGGGCCATTTGCTTATGACTCTAAAATCATTATTGGCAGTAAAATGATTTTATTGTTTGTGTTGTTGTTGTTGTAGGGTTTAACGCCATTTCTCAGCACACGATAGGATATACATAGCAGCCAGTATTAATGGTGGAGGAAGAACCCGGGAAATCCCCTGAAATAACCACCGACCCACGAGAAGCTACTGGCAAGCTTTCTCACATATCCACATTAGCCGAATCCGAGACTCGAACCCACGCAGACAGAGGTGAGATGGTAGTGATCCGTAACGAAGAGTACTTTAGACGACTTGGCCACTCTGGGCCCCAAGCAGTAAAAGGAATACATTGCTATATTTATTCTTATTTTGCTGACAATGCACCTGTACGCGCAATAAATTTGGCCAACAGCTTCTGAGTAAGTACAGCCTCATGTGCTATTCTCTTTTAGGGGTTTGCGGTATTATTTCAGTCAATCCGTGGTCTGTGTTTTCTATAATTATTGTATCCGTGTGTCAGTACGCTGCTTCGATATTTGTGAGAACAATATATCTTTTATATATTTTTTTACCTATCCATCATTGTATGACTGACTGTCTCTCTGGATATGTAACGCTTTCGATTTTTCCCAGATTTTGTATTCACATTATGTGGTCAAACCTTTACATCTTTACCAAATTTTATTTTACAATGTGGTGACAAACATTAACAGAGTCTGATCTAGTAATTGCCAGCCAAACGCACATATTACTTCTATATTCGTATACGTACCTTACACACAGTGATGGCTCCGGTGGACTAGTGATTAGAGCGTCCGCCTCCGATGTTGGTGGTCGCGGTGTTCGAACCAGGGCCGTGTCATACCAATGACTTATAAAAGTGGTACTAACAGCTACATCGCTATGGCTCAGCATTAGGAGATTAGTGTTAGGACTAGTCGGCCTGCTGTCAGGATAATGTGACTCGGTGGGACATCATGCCACGTGTATTTGGCATGAGGTCCTAGTGCTTGACGATAAACTGCCACACAGTAAACATCGCAGCGACTGAATAAGTGTTAAAGCTACGTTAAAACTCCAAAATCACTCACTCAGACATATCTTACACGCATTTAGAAATGGGAAAAAAGTGTTTGTAAAAATATTAGCCTGGTCTTTGGAAATATTCTTACTAGGTGTGAAATGTAAGTTTAAAAGTGTGATGGAACATTTGACTGGTCGAATAAGGTTACTGAAGACGTCGTTGTTCCCAAAATGGACAAACGGAAGGACAACAGAAACTACGTTCAATCCATGATGAGTTTGCTGCATAGAGTCCAAATCGCTAGTCGATGTCACGTGTTACATGTGCAGGCATTTACGATAGTCACAGATCGTCAACATGTATTGATAAAAATGGATGCCAAGTCATTCCAGTCAATGTCACCATTCTTGTAAATGGTGATTCTGTGGTAATTGTTACAATTGCTGTTAACACTCACCATTAAATATCACTTACTGACATTTGTGTCATTTACAAGCCCTTACATGTTTCTAATTAAAAAAAGACTCTACTTCATTTTAATCAATGTGAATGAACATTTTGATGTTTTCAGACTCAGAGCTTGAGGTTGAGTTTATTGCTTAAACAGTTTTGAGAATATAACATGTTTACTTTGTTCTATATATGTAGCTGCAGGTTTACTTACAAAGGGTCTGCAAACTCTTATTTAAGTCAGAAATCTGAGCTTTGGTCGTAACGACAAGTAGTTTGGCCTTTTCAGATTCGCATGCTTTCATTGCTTCGTTGAAAGATTTCAATTCCCCGTGGTACTTGATGCAAAAATAAGAACCATCCAATGTGACATTGTCATAATACAAATCACACGAAGTCGATGGCGCTGTAAAATGAAAATTCATAAATTCTGCTACAAAGCAAAACAAGAAATAAGAAATAGAGAAATAAACAGACATGGAGTAAGTACGAAAGAAGAATGAAATAAATGACTGACCGATCGGTTGGTAAAACGAAAAAAAAAAAAAAAGAACAAACAGGCGAACATGCGAGACAGTTCAGTATTGATGAAATTAATATACAACCCTCTCAATCGTTAGGCAGGTGTTTCTGAAATACTGTCCAATTCACTAATACAACCTTTTCGTATCAAAAATATATTTCATTTACTTGGAAACTACATTAGTACAATCTTCTATACTATATGTCTACAACCTTTTAAGCTATAGGAATACACACTATGAAACTATATCGATACAATCTGTTGAATTGTATGCATATAGCCTATTAAGTTATATGTATACTATCCCTGAAACTATATAAGTAAAATCTTCTAAACTATAAACGTTAGTAAATACCCTTTAGATAATTAAGCATATGTACGAAACAGCTTAATTGCCAATTAAAAAGCCGTAACAACTGCTATTATGCTGATACGTTTACGGCAAAGAAGGGTAACGGCCTCAGTATTGAACAGGGGAAAGTGAATGATGCCCATTATTCCACTATTAGATGATTGGAAATAGGGAAATAAATAAAGAAGCAGAAAGAAGAATAAAAAGGAGAAAACAAACAAAACGTATTTTTTGCAGAGCTAAACATCGTTGATTTCCAGATTTTATCGTAATTGTAATTTACGCACCGATTTAAATATTAAATATGATTTAGTCTTTCATATCAATGAAGACTGAAGGATGATGTGGTCTCCTACGATGCCTTAGCCCGCGATATCGCGATATCGATAACAAGCAGCTTAAACAAACTTCAGATATCTACCAAGCAAGGTTTTAGAACCTTTCATTGCATATATTACAAAGAAAATAATCATATATCAAATATCAGAAGCAGTAGGAATTTATATATAAACGGGTAATATTTCAAAAAGATGCCTAGAGGTTCCGACCACGCGAACTTGAAATAGAGAGCAAATTATTGATGGTTTTAACTTTTCTCTGCATTTAGATATTTTGTACAGTGCTGAAAATGAAATTTTGTCACAAATGGTTACTTCTTTCATTTAATTTACCAATAACATAACTGAGCCATACTTTAGAAGAAAACAGAGTGTTCTCGGTTTTTGTTATTAAAGTGAAATTGTGTTCCGATTGAAGTTTTAGGAATTTGTATTCAATTTTTACTCACATAATTCAAATGTGTATAATAATGTTTCTTTTTGTGTTCTAAGTTTGCAAATTCTGTAATCAGAGATATTGTACAAGTGTGGATAGCAAGTGCTCTGTTTAATCAGCAAGTTCTCCTTGGCTAGCTTTTATCTGTCCGTTATGAAAAAGTGCTACTAGAGCTGTGATGACGTGAATATTAAAGTGGGGAAAGTGAATGATGCCCACTATTCCACTAATAGTTGATAGGAAGTAGCGAAAGAAATAAAGAAGCAGAAAGAATAATAAAAAGAGCATAAAAACAAAACTTATACTACAAAGAAAATAATAATTTATACAATAGCATAATCAGTATGAATTTATATATAACGATACAACTTTTCCAAAAATTGCATACAGCTCTTGGTGATTTTAGATGATAGGAAATAGAGAAATAAATAAAGAAGCAGAAAGCAAAATAAAAAGAGAGCAAGAGAACAAATCTTATGGGTAGATATACTACAAAGAAAATAATCCTTTATAACATAGCATAAACAGTAGGAATTTATATATAACGATATAACGTTTCCCAAAACAAAATGCATAAAGGTCCCGGCAACGAGAGCTTGAAATATATAAAGGAGATTAATGATAGTTATAACTTTTCTCTTCATTTGGATATTTTGTACATAGATGAAAATGAAATTTATTCTCAAATGGTTAAATCTTTCATTCATTTGCGAATAACATACTGCGAATAACATACTCAGCCATACTAAAGAAGAAGAAATTGTTGATTTTTTTTTATAAAACGAAATTGTCTTCGAATATGTTTATATTTCAAGTGTTAGGATTGAATTTTTATAAATTGTTCTTCAATACAAATTGTACACTTATATTTCAAATATGTATCATGCCCACTATTCCACTATTAGATGGTCGGAAGTAGAGAACAAAATAAAGAAGCAGAAAGAAGAATAAAAAGAGAGCAAAAGAACAAAACGTATGGGTAGATATACTACAAAGAAAATAATCCTTTATAACATAGCATAAACAGTAGGAATTTATATATAACGATATAACGTTTCCCAAAACAAAATGCATAAAGGTCCCGGCAACGTGAACTTGAAATATATAAAGAAGATTAATGATGGTTATAACTTTTCTCTTTATTTGGATATTTTGTACATAGATGAAAATGAAATTTACTCTCAAATGGTTAAGTCTTTCATTTCATTTACGAATAACATACTGAGCCATACTAAAGAAGAATAAAGTGTTCTTGGGTTTTTTAAAAAAAAATGAAATTGTCTTCGAATATGTTTCTATTTCAAGTGTTAGGTTTGAATTTTTAGAAAAGTTTACTCTTATATTTTAAATGGGTATCATAATTTTTCCTTTCTGTGTTCTAAGTTTGCAAAATCTGTATTCAGAAATATTGTACTAGTCTAGACAGGAACACCTCTACTTTATAAGTAAGTTCTTAGTTGGCTGTCGTTTATGAGTCCCATCATGGACAGTGCTAGTACAGCCACTTTGTTTCTTCCTCTGTTATGACCTGTGTAAATCTAAATGACAGGTATCAGAAAGGTTGTGATACATGACGGTAAACAATAAATCATAGGTTAAGGTGATCACTAGAGGTGATGACCTTTTGTTTGGAACCGAGTTATGAGTCTATGCTTTCTAGAATTATATGAAGCAACGCCTAAAGCCATGCTGGAATAGTTTTCCGTTGAACTACATTATGAAGAGAGCGCCTTTTCTTTACAGCTCGAACCCAGTTCCTCTCAGCTTCCCATCGGCAGTAATAACAACCTTAATAAACATTTCCCATCAATCATCTTCACATCGCTAATGTGCCGAAAGTACCAGCCTAAATAATTTCGTAGAGGTTATAAGAGACATCCTCTCATGATACAAGCATACGAATAAAATTAAAAAGGCTAATGATGCTTCTGGTAAATATTTTGGTTACTTTACCATAAAAATGACTATAAACCAGATCATAATAGTACTAGAATTG
This sequence comes from Sinohyriopsis cumingii, assembly GCA_028554795.2. NCBI lineage: Eukaryota > Metazoa > Mollusca > Bivalvia > Unionida > Unionidae > Sinohyriopsis > Sinohyriopsis cumingii. The sequence goes on along the minus strand of CM068837.1, from coordinate 115,531,800 downwards.
GAACGTTCAAGTACATGATATCTGCCCGCTTTATACACTTAATCGTGGGATTTTGAATTTCGTTTCTTATTTTATATTATATAATCTTCCACTTCACATTAGTAATTCTAAGACTGTAAGAAAATATATCGACTGGTTTTGTAATAACTTTTTCGAGTTTATGAATCTAATTAATATCGCCCGTAAATGAATTGCAAGATTAACGAGAATGAATTTTACTTCTTCAGTTACTTATTTTCTTACAATTATTACATGGGCAAAAGTTAATGACATTTACGTATTCAACACATCGTCATTATATGAACATGATCTATACCATGCCTGTGTAATAGACCAAATATATGAATGACTATTTTGTAATACTTGCCTGTGTAATAGACCAATCCATCAGAGAACTGAAAACCTTTCGGCAGTCCTCGTTGGAATGAAGATGACAAAACACAGAGGTGATTGTGGGTATCATAAAAGAAGGACAAACATTGTTTCGGTTTCTTGTCACATTCTTGCATGCAAGCCAACAAATCAGCCCCTGTCACATTACTGATTACTTCAGATGTATGTATGTTATTTGGATATATTGTGTCCTGTGTCCAGTTCTGTTTTACTGAAAAGGAATGCAAGGACGCCAGTATCATTAAGGAACTGTGTTCAGCTATCCTTACATCCATCCATCCATCCATCCATCTATACATACATACATACATACATACATACATACATACATACATACATGAAAGAATACTGAAGTTTGCACATATCCTACGAATGTCCTACTAACATTATCAGAAAAATAAATAGAAATGATACGGTTAAATAATACTAATAATTGTAATAATAACACACACATTTAAGCGTATATATGTTATAGTCTGAAATATCAGTAGGAAATATGTCGCTCATTTGCATTTGTTTCCGAGTCCTAAATCACGTTTTCTTGTAAAATCTGCTGCTCTGCCTCTAGCGCAAATAAAATGGCCATCTACTAACGACAAACACTTGAGTGACCCACGTTTATCCGCTCAGTTATGTTATATTTATACAATAAGATCTTGTTTTTGTAAATCGCAATATATAAATACATACCTACATACATTAATACATACATACATGCATACATACATACATCCATACGCACGCACGCACACACAGACAGACAGACAGAGAAACATACAGACAGACAGAGAGACATACAGAAAGATAGATAGATAGATAGATAGATAGATAGATAGATAGATAGATAGATAGATAAATAGATAGAGACTCTTGGACTGCAAGACCAATTAATTTCCCTTTAATCTGCTATATCTCCTGAGTATTTTTTCGGTTCCCAATCTAATATATATGTACAACGATATTGCAAATATTATTCGTCTTTATTGGGTACAGATTAATCTTTGATTAGAACACGGTTAAATGTATTGTTTAGCTTCTTAGATACTGATGCCAATTATCATTAGGAGTCGCTAGTTCAAGAACGGATAATACATACCATAAAGGAGAGATGCGAGAAAACCATGTCCTGAACTGGTGTAGCTCTCATAATCCAGAGAACTTTAAGCCAATCCATGATTGTAATAAAAAGGCAAGGTTCTAGGTTTCACAGAAGCATATACTTATCTAGGTTATTAGATGCAATGAGAATTTTAACATGGATAGTGCTCTACAATAACAATCGATTTGTCTTTTGGGAGGATAAACTCGAAACACATAACAAGGAAAAACACATCGCCCAAACATACAATCGTCTAAAGCTAAACGTCTTTGTGTGTAACGAGCTCACTTAACAAGCATTAAGGATAATTTTGACCTTAGTGCCACAAATATATATATAGTTGACTTAAGGGCCGTACCCATCAGATACTATAAAGCACTGTTTTACAACATAATGGCATGTTGCCTGGAAAGTATGGCTTTGCATGTATATAGTCTCATGTTCAATACTGATTTCAATACAAGCAACTGGATCTGGTAGCCCATACAATTTGTCAGTGATTTACCCCATCGTTTGATCAACCTACTCCCCATGTGGTATTCTTACTTCGCTAGAAACATCACACGGCCACCATAATTTAATTTATTTTCTAAAGATGCAAGATCTGAAATTTCAAGGTTACTAAGGATAGATCGTGCAATGTAATATGAAAAGGTATATTTTATCACAAGTTAAATATGACTTTCTTGACAATTCAAACCGGAGCTGACCCTTGGGAAAAAGGTTTGTGGATCATACCTACAAATATCATATGTTCAGTCGTTCTACAAAACCGATTGTATGGGCTACAAAACCGACCACTTCCATTTAGGCATGATGGGATTGGAGATTACATGCAAGTACTATGTACTTTCGAAACAGAAGAGCTGGCTATATATATAAATAAATCTATCGATTTTCTTGTCCTCTTTGGGTAAAGATTAATCATTGATTAGAACACGGTTAAATTGGGCAAATTTTATTTGACCTTAGACCAGTAGATGCGTATTTTGACCAATATAAATCCATAACATCTGGTCACAACTAATGAGAGAATGGTATTGAAATTTGATTTTAACTTATTGTGTAGCTTCTTAGATAATGATGCCAAATATCATTAGGAGTCGCTAGTTCAAGAACGGATAAAACATACCATAAAGGAGAGATGCAACAAGACCAGGTCCTGAACTTGTGTAGCTCTCATAATCCAGATAACTTTAAGCCAATCCATGATTGTGATAAAAAGACAAGGTTCTAGGTCTCACAGAAGCATATACTTATCTAGGTTATTAGATGCAATGAGAATTTTAACATAGATAGTGCTCTACAATAAAAGTTGATTTGTCTTTTGGGGGGATAAACTCGAAACACATAACAAAGAATAACACATCGCCCAAACATACAATCGTCTAAAGTTAATCGTCTCTGAGTGTAACGAGCACTCTTAACAAGCATTAAGGATAATTTGGACCTTAGTGCCACAAAGAGATATATATTTGACTTAAGGGTCGTACCCATCAGAGAATATAAAGCACTTTGCTACAACATAATGTCATGTTGCCTGGAAAGTATGGCTTTGCATGTATATAATATCATGTTCAATGCTGATTTCAATACACGCAACTGGATGTGGTAGTCCAGAATATTTGTCAGTGATTTACCCCATCGTCTGATCAAACTACTCCCCATGTGGTATTCCTGCTTCGCTAGAAACATCACACGGCCACCATAATTTAATTTATTTTCCAAAGATGCAAGATCTGAAATTTCAAGGTTATTAAGGATAGATCTTGCAATGTAATATGAAAAGATCTGTTTTGTCACAAGTTAAATATGACTTTCATGACAATTCAAATCGGAGCTGACCCTTGGGAAAAAAGGTTTGTGGATCATACCTACAAATATCATATGTCATGTTGTTCTACAAAACCGACCACATCCATTTAAACATGATGGGATTGGAGATTACATGCAAGTACTATTTACTTTCGAAACAGAAGAGCTGGACAAGGTGCAACAACTATTCATATCCAAAGATGTAGAGTTTGACAACGGAAATGCTTCAATGAATTTGTGGAAATGCCGTTTTACAAACGCGCATGTTAATATATATTTACGAAGTTGTTCACTTACGTCAAATTATTATCAAGACATTTATTATATTAATTTTAGCAAGAGTCATCACAACAAACGCCGTGAAGGGATTAAGTGTGTGGAACTATTTTGTTAGAATCTTAACATACACATGCATCCGCCAAGCTGGTGACCACAGAGAAGATATACACAACTGTATATTGAATCGCAATATAGCAGAGGCGCATAATTAACTATGATGGCATAGAGCTGCATCGATCTTGTTTACTAGCGCTTTAGTCACCACATTATGCCAGTATCTGTGCCGTTGATGGTAGATCTTATTAACATCGTGAAATCGATGTTAAATAAATATTGAAACTTTTAACGGTGATTTATTATATGTAAGGTACATCAATTTTGCGAGAATTAGCTCGGCCTGTTTGTTTCCCTGTTTACTAATATAGTCAATCATGTTTCAGACCTCGAAAGGATATAAAGTACTTTCCTTTGTAATGCTAGGTTTGCTAGTAATAAATTATCTCTTCAAAACCAGAGTTTGGTATTTCTTTGTCTATACTATGCTTGTTTGCACTTGGTCATATTTTCGTTTCAAAGAAAATTAAGTCACTTATTTGTACAGCAGAAACCAAAACTTAAATGTAACTCATTCACTCTAATACCTGGGTGTGTGCACAGACAGGATAGTTATTTGTCATGTAATTTAATGCAATATTATATAAAGCATTGTGATGCTATGGATGTAGTATAGTGCAATAAATATATTTTACTACAGAAGTGCGTATTTCATTGGAAGTTTTAAAAAATAAATAACTAAATCTGAATACTGAAGAACAGTAGATTACAACATTTTGTCATGCCTATAGGACAATGTGCCTTTGCCTTTGTATGATGCTATGACATCACTTATGCAATTTAACCAGATAACATTGTACCCATGTCATGAATTGCATTGTTAAATTACCGCAAATAAAATTTGTCGAGGTCCAGCTACCGTCATGTAGACATGTGACTGTTGGGTTCTCATCTCCTTTCTCGAATAGATTAATCTCACATCTGTATGTGTAGTTTTGTCCAATTTCCACTTCTGCCATCTGATTTATCGTCCCTGATTTCGCGGGAGTTTTACAAACTGTTCAAACACAAAATACATAGGTAACACTAACATTCTTTAATAATCCTATGAATGTTTAAAATGTATGCGATAAATTAAATTTATAAACTGTACATTTCGGAAGAATATATAACTCTTTTGGAAGAGCAGACTTTACCACCAAAATGGGAGTATGGCTGAAATGGGGAAATGCAGAGGAGATAAAACTTCAATGAATAGTTGAAACATTTGCTCCATAAAATACTAAAGAACATCGCGATGAATATGGAGTATGGAATTATATAAGGTGTTTTTATTTGCAGGGTTGTCACGTTTGCTCTGTTCCAGTTGTAAGTCGTGTATAAATTAGATAGTATTACAAGGCATGCTTTTGATGTCTAAACATTGCCGTAGCCTAGAGTTAATCTCTTACGCAAGGTTACCGTGACCAGAGAGAAGACCCGGCATCTTGAATGCGTGACCAAAGAAATTTAATAGCTGTTATCTGATGATAGGCTGGGTGTAGTGTGAGATGAGAAGGCTAATTAAAATATTGTACCATCCTTGTATTTTCACAGGAATCTTTGTGGGGGGATCAGAACTTCCGGTTCAGTTGAGTCCCGAGTCTCTAAGAGAGGAAACGGATGTAAGAAGAGCAGAGCAGCGTGAGTCGACAAGTCTAGTCGGTGGAGAGAGTCGAGGGAGGAAGAGGAAAGGAGTCAATGAGGAGAAAGTAGAGAAGGATGAGCATCGTAGAGAAGTCGAGAGGAGAAGGCATTTGGAGAAATTCGGGAGGAAGAGGAGAATGAATTGGAGGAATAGGAAGAATACACAGATGAGTAGAATAAAAGGACAGGTGGAAAGCTGTATCACGCTACTAACCAAATGATGCAATAGGCTATTACAGGATCGAGCGGAAGGAGAGTACTTGGAAAATTCGAATCATTCGAATATTGAATTGGCATTGTATTGTTATTCGTTGCATTTCACTTGTTTTGTTGATTCAATCATTCTAACCGTCATAATTGCTAACTGGGGGCTCGGAGCTGTACATCTATGTTTCACAAATTTAACTTACAACCAAAGTCGAGCTTGGGTGGGACTTCCATGATTATTTAATTAAAATCTTGGGAGCACACCCACACCCCTCACGATCAACAGTGGCGCGATAACAACCCGCCACGCCACAACGGTGCTATAGGAATGTACATTTGAATGACGCTTTACCTAATACAAATTAATCTGACTTCACTGTTTACTTGTTGTGTTTTTACAATTTCATCACTACCTTTTACATTTTAGCAAATTTATGCACATAGATAATACTATTAACTAAAATGGTTTCAAAAATATTGTTAAACCGTTCAAATATCTCTTTCGGCTATACACAATATTCGTTCCTGGCATATTTGCCCGCTTGTACAAATATGATAGGGTCTATTATTTGGAATGTCTTTCCATGTGGAACACTAGCATTACGCAGCATAAACACACGCCTAATTTGTTTTGTATTAGTTTTCCAAATTGTTTGAATATTCATTACCAAATTATTAAAAGAAATTGTAATGGATACCAATGTGACTTGAAAATATGCTTTGTGGGAAATAACAAAATAAATGGACAAAATTCAAAAACTAATTATTACTTAAGGACCAGACTGATGTGAAACCAAACGTCAACCTCTCCAATAATTAGAAAGTAATGCCTTTATACATAGATTTCACGTGTTGCACAGTTTTCTGATAATTTCTTTAAGATGAATAAATACATAAAGACTTAGTTTCATTCACTTGGCAAGTAAAATTCGATATACCAATGCCATGCATCTTTAAGACAAAAGTGAAAAGTCTCAATTGTTCTGCTTTGTATTTTGTTGATGTCTGATCTGATGGACGGGGAAATTTTTAAAAATGTTCTCAGATTTTTTTGCAATGAACCAGTCGTTGTTCCAGCTATTGACGATGAAATGGTCACGTTGACCTACCAGCTGCAGGTGACATACATGCAATTCCGGTGGGATCAATGAGGCAGTTTTGTGAGCAGCATGAATAATTGGGATTATGGATTCGTGCAAACTAATTCACTGATATTACATTATTTGACTTTATAGGTTTGGAGCAGCAAATGTTAATGTGTCTAGCGCTATTGAGACCATATCCCTAAAGGTGTTTAATTTCGCTTACTATTTCCATATCGATCACGCAAACTAGACATTTACATACAAGTTCAGTAATTTTATCCTGGTGATATTATTACTTGGTGGATATATATATTGCGTCCAGATTTAAACTATTTTGTCCCTCTTGATATGTATCCAACCGCTACTTGTCTTATTTCCACTGAATATAGTTTAACAATTTGCAACCTAATTTAATAGGATTAAAACTGTAAAGCTGATACTGAGGATATATTATAAATACAAAACCACATTCTAGTTATATTTCTAAATCGTGTGAAAGGATTATATGGCACCCTAAATGTATACATGCGCGATAACAAACGTTTTCAAGCATTTAATTGTGTAGCTTTCGCTACTAGAATATTGAAATAATTCGACATGTTGTGCCATATGATGTTATGACCTCAATTATGATGGTGAATTATAAGATCAGATCACAGCCATTTCATATCATGTCTCTGTCTCGGCCAATATAGAGATGTAAAACATCTAGCCAGTAGTTTCCCGTATGTCGGCTGCTGTTACTAGCTTTTACCCTGGTTCTTCATCTACCAGTGATACTAGTCCTAATGCATAACATATCTTGTGCCGAACAATGTCATTAAATCCAAAACACCAAAACCATGAATAATATAGTTGGAAGTAACATACAAAATACTGTAATCATGTGATGAAACATGTTGTTAAATTACCACAAGTAAAATTTGTTGTCGTCCATTCACCACGTGGGAGACACATGACTGTCGGGGTTTGATTTCTTTTCCCGATTAGACCATCCTGGCATATGTACGTGTAGTTCTGTCCAAGCTCCACTTCCGTGGTCTCAGTTATCGTCCCTGACTTCGTAATGGGCGTTTTACATACTGTTCAACATGCAAATATATATTTTGTAATACTCGTTTGTATACTAGATATGTATGCAATAAAAAAATGACTTCAAAACACAGACATATTGGAAAAATCTTCTGTTAAAATTTTATTTACAACACAATCGCCATAATGGTTTAGTGAGGGAATACTTGGGAATCGAAACGTCTTCAAATCGTTAAAAATGAGCAATATAAAGTGCCATAATAATTTGCGATTAACACTGAACATTTTATTATTGTATGTTTCTATTTTAATGTGCAGGTGGTGAGAGGAATGTATTCCAAAACGAGATATTTAACCTAAGCTGGTTTATTCAGTTTTATTATTCACCTGTCATGTTTTACAATTTAAACATTCATTTTCAAACGTTTGCCAAAATGGATTGACATGAAAAATAATGTTAATCAATTTTTTCCGGCAAAATACTTAACACATCTAAATCCCTCTGTTTTCTACCAACCACTGAAACATGGCATACACTTGTGCGAGCTTTATTAACGTCGGTAGCCTCAATTATTTAGAGCGACTTTCCACGTTCACGCCTAATATGAGCATGTTGCAAATCTGTATACCTGAGCGAGTGCTGGCTCTTACCTAGTTTCCTAGATTGCTCGGATATTTATTAACAATACTTATTTATTTTAATAAACAGGGGAGTATGTTACTGGCGGTTATGTTTGTGTTTTGCAATTATGTGTTTTGGACAATAACGTGACAATTGGAGAGCATTCAGCAAAGGAGCACAATATCCTGTTTAGATAGGAATATGTATATCAATTATATCTCTACGTAAACCTAAGCATTTTTACCTTTGTAAGATACTGCTTAGATCGCTAGTTGTTGTAGTTCAAACTTCTTGGGTTAATAAATGAACTCCTCATTGCTCAGGTATAATTTTCTATACAAGCATGAATTTGTTTGGAATGAAAATGATTTCCTGTTAAGAATCATAATGTTGTTTTTTATTTTTTTTAGGATATCTTGTTTAAATTAAAACGAAAAGTTTAACTGGTGTTATTGGCAAAATTAGTAAGAAGGGACAAAATCAAAATTCATGTAGAGCTCTGGGATAGTTTGGTGAGCAACAGCTAGGACAAGGATTATGGATTCATGAAGATTAATTCACTACTGAACATGGACATTGACATCGTGTGAATGGAGTGACATGATATTAATGTGATCAAACTAACAAAGTTCACTTCCCTGTGTGTGTACAATTTATGTTTATTACTTCCATATCGCATACCCAAACTGGACCTTTTCACGTGTTCACACTGACGTCCGCCTGTTGATATTACATGATTGATCACTCTTACATGATCGATATAGTATGAGATGATTGATGATCTTACATGATTGATATTAATTTACATAACTGATCGATCTTACATGATTGATATAGTGTTAAATCTGGAGAATCTATCGTTAGTTTTACATCTTCATTCCTGACTGGAAATCGATTTTGGTCGTTTCCACATACGTTCACCTGCTAATATTCTTAGTTACAATGAACGAACCATCAACAAATAGGAACCTAATTTAATTATATTCAAACTGTATAGCGAACAAAGAGGGTATCTAGTAAATACAAACCATCTTCGAGTTTTGTTTCCGAATCACGTGAAACGAACAAAGTTTCTAGCGTTCGATATCAATGTTCAATCCTTTTTCTTGTAGCTTTGGCAACAGATAAATGAAATAATTCTATATTTTCTACAGTATGTGTCATATAATGTAAAGATCCAATTTTTGACGTTGAATATGTAATTTAGAAAGAATATTATCGATTCTAACTAACCTGACATAACGTTCTTATTTGTTTAAATGTTATGCTAAATTACCACAAGTAAAACTAGTCTGTGTCCAATTGCCATCTTGAAGACACGTGACTGTCGGGTTCTGATTTTGCTTGCCAAATAGACCTTCCTGGCATTTGTAGGTGTAGTTCTGTCCGAGCTCCACTTCTACGGTCTCATTTATCGCACCTGATTTCACAGGAGGAGTTTTACATACTGTTCAAACATTAAAAACTCAGGCTCTGTAATAATATTGTGAAAAGAAGAAAGACATTCGATATTCAATATTCAATAAAAGGTTACTTCATAAGCATAAAATTTTTTTTCATTATACTTGGCAAACATTCGCAAAATTTAGAAAACTAAGTTCAAAAGTAAAGAAAGAACGCGAAGACTAAAAAAAATATCAAAAATTTATAAGTACTCTCCTCTACAGAATATTTGACAAGTTCAAGCAGCGCGAGCTTGCCTTCTATTGATTGTTTTACAATAGGTTTAGTGATCTTTTGAATTTGATCCAAAGGAAAATTTCGTATTCGTTTACACTGATAATCTGAAAAGTAAATATGAGCAAAGCAATATTAAAGAAATAAAAAAGAGCACATCTACATACAAAAAAAATGGATGATATTCAACAAGATATAACTATTTTTTTAAGAATACAACATATAGCATGTTTAATATTTTGATAAAATCATTCTCAAAATATAATTAACACGTTAGTAATCATTGAAATGAGACTTTGGTAAACAACTAAAAAACTAATGAACCCAATATTGTTTTGGAAACGAGACACCGGTATACAAATATAATTATGTAAGCGTCTCTGTAATATAGACACGAGTCAAGTTTGACTTCTATAAGGATGGAACACACAGTGCAGATACATATTACATAATATACTTTATTGTCTATTCCGTATACTTTGTTATTTGAACAAGAATATCTATTATATTGAAATGTAATTTAGTCTACATTTGCTGTCTTTCTCTTAATTAAATATTTTACCCACATTCACAAAAAACTGCATATACTCATGCAGCTTAAACTACATCATGACTTAACGCTGGATTCTGTTATTTGTGTGGACCTCTATCCGCCTTCCACCTATGAGTAAAATAGAGAACTTTGAAGGTATATAAACTCTGTATGTATCCTCAATGCTCTTTTTATCATGAGAATTTTTAAAAAATCAAAAATATGTTTGAGAACATTTTTATTCATTTTCGAATACGTATTCCTGTTTATACCATTATCGTATTCATGGTGCAAAAATATTGTACTGCCCAGGCTGTTTTCCTTGCCTGGTTTCTTCATGAAGTTATCATTGCCTGTGATCAGTGTGAGTCCTGTGTTTGCTATATGTATGGTGCTATAATTTATTGTGTTGCTATCCCCAATATATAGTGGTATCCAGTTCGTTGATCAGTACTCAGTAACTGGCCAACTAGACGATATAACACTGAATTTGTTTATATACCATCACACTATATTAAAGGCCAGAGGTGCCATGCAATGTATTTTCTTGTTTATGGACATTACCCTATCATTTTGTAAACACCATATGCTACCTATATAACTAGAATCTACCGTAAAGGTATGACATGTGCAATTTTCTTCTAAACTAAGATATTACCCTACAATTGTGATAGCAAATTTACTCGTGCAAAGAAACCTGAAATGTGACATTATCGGGAAGTGTGAGAGTTTTTCTTTTGATTGACCATGTTTTCTGGTGTATCTGTGATACATAATAGAGACAGAGAGAACTCCCACGTGTCTAAAATCACGTATCATATTGCATCTGATAGGCCCTTTGAGCCCCATCATCTTAAGAGACTAATAAAAATGACAGTCAAGGCTTATGTTTTCTGAGATACTTGAAGTTATGATATCCCTGGCCAAGTGGTACTGGACTTTAAAATAAGTTAGGTACTGATATGCCGTTAACCACATACATACATACATATATACATACATACATCCATACATACATACATACATGCATACATACATACATACATACACGAACGCGCACACACGCACGGACAGACACACACACATATATATATATATATATATATATATATATATATATATATATATATATATATATATATATATATATATATATATATACATACATACTCCTGCCCTCATGCACAAAACCGACACATTAAAGCATATGTATTTGTTCTTATTTTTAAAGATAAATCTTGATTTCAGTATTGATCAAGAAAAAGCTTGATCTCAGTATTCATCAAGACAATCTTAATTTTAGTATTCTCCTAGAGATAGCTAGATCCGAGTCAAAGGATGTACGTTTGTTTTCAATATGGATTAGAGATACAACACTTGAATTCAATATAAAGACCGAAGTCTTTAACTAATAATTTTTGACCTCTTCACGCTTCTCTATCGGTAATTATGACTTACAGCTCTGTCTTTGCACGAGTCATCCGCTGTGTAATGGCACTGTATGCATCTTTGCATAACAATTAAAAAGTAATCGGAAGGGTGGGAAACACTTTTTTTAATTCTAAAAGGTGGGGGAAAATAGTTATAGTGATCTGCTGGATTATATTTTGAATCAGCACATTATTGTATAATACGCCAGTTAAGATTGACGATAATGTGATTTTAATTAAACTAGCGTGCACGATATTGGTGATGTATCCGATTCGAGGTTCATATAACCTTCATTAACGTAAGCAATATATATATATATATATATATATATATATATATATATATATATATATATATATATATATATATATATATATATATATATATATATATTCTGTCAGCCTAGAAGTATCAAGCACTATCTGCTAAAATCCAGGGATAGCACTTTCCGTTCAGTTTGGTGTGTATTTGTACTTATCTATAATTAATTATATATACCTTGATTTCTTTCATAGGAATGCGGAATGAGTGTGTGGTTAGATGAGAATAAAGTATTAGGTGTGTGCTTGTGTGTTTGTAACGCTCGAATTCTTATACTACCGACTTTGTAGCATCACTTTTGGTATGTGTGCTTAATCGCGATGGCAACTGGACTGATGCGTGCAGGCAAGAAGATGGGTGATGTTTATCTTCAGACCTTGGGTTCTAATCTCCGGAGAGTACGAATCAAAATTATGTTATTTGTTTAATTCCGCCGAGCATTATCAAACATTATACAGTAGAAGAATCTGGTTAATTTTCCGTCTTCTTGGTGTATATTTGTAATTCTCTCTCTAATATATATTGAACGTTGACTGCAATGTCTCACCTGCTTCGCCACGGTCATAATCAAATTGTTTTCGTAGCCACTTTAACAAGAACACTGAAGGGCGCTACAACCACCATTTCTTATTGTGTGTGTCTTAAAACAAGTACATGACCCGTTCTATAAAGATTCATACCTAAGTGTGTAGGAAAGTGAGTTACAGTCACACATCAACTTCCATAACCATACACACAACAGTTTGAAATACTGACTTACACGTATGTATCAAGTTCATGACCATTTATACAACTGTATCTATGCAACTTGAACTACAAGCACACACCAACTTATATAAACACATGTAACACAGTGCCTAATAATCTGAGTCACGTGGACTCGTCAAGTTTCATTTCCATATATACAACGGTCCACAGCGTCATGGAAACGCTACATGTACACATCAACTTCCATAACCACACACACAACATGACTAGGAAACTTTGCCACATACAAACGCGACACAAATGCATTTATTCGATATTGCAGGACCTTAAATTAGCGTAACAAATTCAGTGTGTCGTATTTGTCATTACGTATCTCCTGATTATTAGTAATGGTTTTAGTAATTATTGCCTGATTAGTGGGGTCATTGTTAGTCAAATCTTCCTCAAAACGATTCATTATCAAAATACATGGCATATGCGTCATATAGAACCGTATAGACTAGACGTTATGGTAACATGGATAAGTTTGCAAGATGATATCTGCCATATTTCTTACAATATGGATTTAGTAAGATATTCTAACATATAAATGGTCAGTAATTAGAGATAGGAATAATATTTGTCATATATCTCAGAGATCAAACAATTATTGCTAAACTTTCATGTTGATAATTTTCTTAGAAATGAACGCATGTTATCCTTATTCGAACAAATGCTAGAACTGCCCATACCATTCATAGAAAGACTCAGATAAAAAGCACGCACTCCTTATGACCCAGCTTGCTCTTTTATGCTGTAATTTGCTTGTTGAATACAGCAAACATTTCTGCCTCTGGCTGATAGTGACAGTAGCCAATTTACTGTCGCACACAGGACATTCATAATAAATATCAGGCAAATGTAATTGCCAGCAAGGTCCGAATTATAACGCATTATTATTTTTTCCTGATTTTAAGTCTGTTGTGAGGGTGATTAGTAGACGTAGCATTTTCCATTTTCTGAGTAGTTAATTATCCACCAGTAAACATATAGCATATTATTGCTACTCAATGGACATACATCTTTTGAATTTTAGACAGAGACAAGTAAAATAAAATGGTGAAATCAATATTTTAAATTCCTTTCTGCATCGGAATTAGTAGAATAGGAATTTGCAATTATTTCTATAGATAGAGACATATGAGTGTTTTTCCTGAAGACAACGGCCTTTGTAAATCAATTGCAGGTGTATGTTATACGTGACTGAATGCACCTGATCACATATGATGGCGCACAGTAAGGAAAATCGATTGCGTACATTAGCCTTATTGTCTTGCTAGCATATCCGTACCAGGAGCCTGTACAGCCTATCTGATAGCGATAACAAAACACAATAAAGGCTAGAAAACAAAATTACAACTGATACGCGAATTTGTCTCTAACTTAATTGGCATACTAATGACTGCAAGCAAATAAGACACGAGTTTCATTCGTTAAATCGTAATTACTTTGACCACTGAACAAATGTGGACAGGGTTCTTGCGTGGCCTATGTGCAAGCCATCCATGAAGTGGGATACTTCTAGAAGGTTGACAATTCAAATTATTGTTCCAAAACAAACTGTTTGCAGGCAGACAGACAGACTGGCGACATCACACCAATATGCTCCGCTTTATGGAAGTCAAATCTAACTGTTGCTTTAACGTTCTGGCCAGTCTGGATAGGTTGCCTTTGTGTGTACTTCGGAAAGGCATACAATATCCCGTTCCGGGGCACGATATAGAAAATAATGTGTTTCAAATGCCACCAAAACCACTAACAATTCCTCAATCAAACGCCTTTAGTGCCACAACCAGTCAATGTTGAAATATTATATCACCACCACTTAGCGACAATTATGAAAATTAAATAAGTGAGTGAGTTGGTTGGGAAAGTAAATTTTGTTTTTGTCCTGCGTTATGTGCTGTTATGAGTTATGAACAAAAGATAGTTATATGTTCGTACATTTGTATGGTTCCATGATCGCTGTGTTCCTTTAGAGAGACATGGGTTCCGAAACGAGAGAGAGAGAGAGAGAGAGATGGAGAGAGAGACTTACCGCACTTGAAATTTGTAGTGGACCATTCAGCTGAGCTTTGAAGACATGTAGTTAAATAGCTGCCTCGCTCCATGTCTTCTGATACACATCTATAGCGTGCTTTCGTACCCACCGCTGTTTCATTGGACGGCTGAATCTTTACTCCTGGTTTCAGTGCCGCAAATGGACATTCTATATTTTTAAACGAATGCAAAGTTCCAGCAAAATTATTTAACTTTTTACATATGTAATTTGAGCTCTCATATATAGATGTTACTAACAAATTCAAAACGTCTTTCCGCTCCTCAGTAAGATATGAAAATACTTAGGAATAGTCGCCTATATTTTCTCAACGAAGATAGGATTATTTTTTGTTCTATTATTGTTCTGCATAAAAGGACGTAATCGGTAATTGCATTCGATTCCATCAACACTTTAGTTAAAACTTGTTTTGAAATTCTTAAAACCCTTAAACCACCCATGATTATAGCATGAATACGGATAATCATAAATCGTTTCAAATCCTTTCAAAAACATTGCTAGTATGTACATCAAGACTCTTAGACAAATCTAATTTCATCTGTTAATAGGATGTTCGTGTGATTCCTGGATCACTTTAGCATTCATTGTTAGTAATATGTTTACTATATTGAAAATACTTTACCCCTTACATGGCATTGAAATGGTATTTACTTTGAAGCAGCTGACACTGTTTTAGTTCCTGTCTTAGTAGAATGTATATTGAGATACCTAAATTATTGTAATGTCCCATGTTAAGTGTTTCCACACTGTGAGACCTATATGTAAATCGGGTCTTTTTTATAAACTTTCAGAGTCCTAATTTTATATATTTTTTATGTTTTATAAGTCTGACTGCACTTAAAACCATTTAATTGTACACATAAATATACATGACACTCGAAAACAATATACTAAAAGGGCGCCAGTCGTGCAATATAGAAGTACCACTTAATTCAAACTTGATTTCAAAGATAACATTTTTATCAAACACTGACTAACACGCGGTTAGGATATTTAATATCTCTATGGTATGCATATAACAAGGGCGTGTGATATATATATATATATATATATATATATATATATATATATATATATATATATATATATATATATATATTATGCATATCACAAGAATGTGTAATATAAATGTATTATGGAGATGATAATATTACATGATATCTACATGTTATGCATATGACAATAATGTGTAATATCAATGTTATTCATATGGCAAGAATGTGCAGAATATATGTGTTACACAGATGACTAGAATGTGAATCTGATCGGACACTAAGTACAACATGGTATAATGGTATATTATGCAAAATGCAAAAAGATTGAAAACAATAAACAATTGCAAAGACATAATCTAAATTTGTACCAGTTTTTACGCATATGCTTTGAGGATCGCCTTTGGAGTCGCACCTTTCTGTCCACGAACAATTTATATCATTGCAGTGTCCGACAGGAATCTATGGAAATGGAAAATATTGCTCATTGACATGTGTTAAGGCTATTTCAATTATGTATATTTTGAAAGTATGTAGGTTTATTAATTAGAACCACATTTGCCGTCGACATATGTGATGTAAGTATTTGTAAGTATCAGCAAAATATCTGAAGAAACTAAGGACATTCCTAAAACAGTGGTCTAATATTTTCTTGAAAATCACTGAATGACAACAACGGTTTTTGAGATACATTTGAGACTTAAGAGTTTATGATATTTATAAAGATTTAGGAAATGTTTTACATCATGGTGTTTTTACGAACATTTGTTTCAATAGTTGATACACATCTACTTGATGTTGAGATTATTTACTTTAAATTAAGAATTTGTGCCATCTATGATATTAGCCTTTGAAAATAAATAACGAATTAAATGTATGCGATATTAAACAGTCAGTACGTTCCTTTCCAAAATCATCGTTGTCTTTTAGCATTTATTCTACGAAATGATATTCTTTTCTTTAATATCAAGATACTTTGTAAAACTCCTGGTCAATGTGTGCAATTGCTGCCTTACTATAAACAGGTAATACTAAAATAAACGAAAACGACCTACATATGTATCCCATCACTTCTTGATAGTTATAATACAGTTCTTATGAGAAAAAAATCTTTAAAATTGACCCATGGTGCTTTTACAAAAAGCGTGATGGGTATTATGTCATTACCCTAAGATTTACGTTTTTATTTTCATAAGGAATATCAAATTAAACTGTGCATTTTAATACCATTGTTTGATTAAAATGATATTTCTAAATTGTCAGATGATAAAGTTTTTTTCCAATACTTAGGAAATATTTAAGTCCGACTTTTGACCTTTAAACAGCAACCGGTGATACGAAAGTGCTGAACGTTTCATTTATAGCATCACACTAGATTTTAACCGCATGAAGTCTTTCTCTTTTCGCAGAGTTTATCACGTGTCACATATTAATAAATAAAGTCTTAATCAAGCGCTTATGCAGAAGGTTTGATGGGGTTATCCTGAAAAAGGAAATAATAAAAAACAGCAAACAAAAAACCCTGAAGATTGAAACTAAAGCTCTTAAAATTGTGTTTTTAATTACGTACTATATGTGCATGTGGGTACGTATGTAAATGTGTACATGAAAATGTTGTAGTTTAAAGTAATAAACATATTCTTTATAAAGAATATGTTTAATTTTAAAAGTGAATGTTCTTCCTCTATTGATTTAATTTTTTACTCCCTCGGGCACCAATAAAAAAAAACTAGGGTCAACTGATGCAAATATAATTTGTGCTGTACCTCTTAAGAATATTTTAGTGAAATCACTCAAATAAGATGCCATTTATTTTTAATAGCTAAGTGAATTGTTGCATTGTACTCAAGCAACACACACTTTGATATCTCAAGTCCCACATGATTCACGTTTTGCTTTGGTGTAGTATCCGATACATTAAATACATTGTACATGTCATAGTATTTTTACATTCAGTAGTTGAATTAAGGAGTTATGTTATTATTGAAACAATTATACGATGCCATTTAAAAGTGTTTAAGCATTGACCTATTATAGGAGACTCTGTCCTCAGCCAGACATTATGATAGTGGTCTTTGTGTTTAGACATTCTTGCATTTTTCGCTTCTAGAGCGAGTAGAACTAGACTAGACATTATAATAAGACCACAAACTAGACAGGCCAAATTTAAGTCTAATTTAAAACTGCCATTTAATTTAATTGAAGTAAAACATCAATTATACACAATATTACGTGGGCTCTCCTTTCAAATGAAATTTATAAAATGAGTAATATCACACGTTAGTAGACACTGACAACTGTAATTTTAAAATTATACATTGAATTTCATAAATTGAAACTGAAATGGAAACAAATATAAAATTGTATCAATCACGTGATGAAACAGAATGATTTCATTAAATGAAACTAATGCATTGTGAAGTGAAATAACATACATTTCCTTAGATATGTTTCGTTTCGATTTTACGTCATTCATGGCGTCATTATGACGCATGAGATGTTATCACAACTTATTATGGACAAATTAGCATATCAGTCTAGCTAGTACAGCACTGATGGGATTAAATCATGAACAAAAAAGCATCACACTGTTATGATCAATAGCATAAAAAGTTCATTTATGGGCCAAAATGTACCATTAATATCCCCATTGTAAATTAAAGTAAAACAAACTTTTACTTCTAACGTGCATTCTAATTATGTGTTTTAAAATTGGAACTTTTGTCATAAAATCACTCATAATGACTTGAAGGTCCTACCTCATATGACAGATTGTTGTCCTAAAACGCCCGCTTGATATGTCATATCGTTGTCATAGAATACATCATGAACCTTTGAAATTCCTGCCTCATATGACATTATTGTTGAACACCAGATACTAACACTTAAAATATAATATAATATATGTATAGTGTTTTCAATTTGCACCAACGTTATCGTAGAACATCTAGTTTTTTCATATAGTAATTAGTATTTACTTAAAGCACATAGTGTTTTCGTATAGTGTTTTCGTATAACACATAGTGTTTGTGTATAGCAATTAGTGTTTTCTTATAGCACCTGGTTTGTATACTATTATTTGTGTTTCCCAGCAGATCTGCGAAATTGCTCAATCGGTTGGATTTTTATTTATTTATAAACTTATACTGAACGCAATGATGCCTAATCTCGATTCGTTTGTTGTTAACAATTTTTCAATAATGTAAATCTCAATGCAGATTTTTTTCATAATTTGCGTAAAATAATTTTCTTATTTTGTCTAGGTTAACGAGTTACTGGTTCAATACTAGTAAAAATACATACACTTAGGAATTTTTGTATTTGATAAAGTAGATTATGAAATTCTCAAATTTTTTAGGATAACCTAAGATTTCTTATGCGATAAAACAGAGTTCATTATTTGAATTTACAATGCTATGGCTTCCATGAGCTATATGATCATAGCTTAATGTATCATTTTTTTAACTAACATACATCAAGACGTATTAAGAAAGTTCAGTTCCGGGGTGAATTTAGGAAATTTGTGAAATTTTGGAAACGGTACAAATTCTTGAACTATAGTATTAGTATATACAAATTTCAAACTATTAAAAATAATGTTTTAACACCGTTGACAACAATGTACAAAGTGTTCTATTTAGGAGGGTTTGCCTGGCATTTCTAGCATAGATAGATAGAAATTTGTTACAAATTCGTTGTATTAGCTATGATGCAATTTCTGTACATTCCAAACACACTGAGTGTAGTTATTCAATAAATTGATATTTCATTTTCACTATAATTACATACAGAACTACAGGAATTTCAATTTCGGTAAATCTAAATGTTATCAAAATTCTCAATCTTTTACACATAGAAAAAGGAGTAATTTAATTCAGTCGATTTATTAATGTATTTACTTAATTTCAATTGAACTCTAAATGCAACACAAATACGATTCATTAAAGAAAAATTCGATAACTGTTTAGGATTTTCGGGTCCCACAATTATGGAACATGGAAAACAACATTTAACATAAACTTAACACTAAGGAGTACTTAAAGTTCAACATATTCTATGAAGCTAGGGATTGTACTAACTAAAAGAGTGCATCTTGTGCGTTTAGCTCAGTCGACATAGCTTACACTTCCATTTCGTGTAGGTTATCACAGTCGACATGTAGAAATGCCGTCATTTGACAAACAGGTTGCAACGCCTAAAGAGAAACAAGTTACACGAGACCAATATGGGACCGGAGAATACTGAACAGTTATCGAATTTGTCTTTAATGAATCGTATTTGTGGTGCATTTAGAGTTTAGTAACATCCCATAAGCAATATAAACCTTACTTTACATGGGTGTACATGTATGTGTTACGTAATTTCTGCAGCGTGAAAAAATATACTGGTAATACTTATAGAACATGGTTACATATATATGTTAATAAAATAAAATCTTTACTTGGACCGTTTTGTATTCAAAGCACATAAAACGTAATTCATGGCGCGGAATATTTGTTGATACCTGATTAGGGAAATACGTGAAATTCATTAGATTGTACTTTATTGCAAAAACTCTATTTGAAACGGTTATTAAATCAATGTATTTAAAGTTTAAATGATTTCAAAAACTCTCTGGCTTTTGTGTCAAAGTAACGGAGGTGTATGTGCCAGGTCCTCTAGTCCAATAAATAAAATCTAGTGTACCGATGACCATTGTGAAACCGTAGGATTTCCATATCTGCAGTATTGAAAAACTTTTAATAGTTCACTACCACCAAGTTGTCTTATATCATGGTGTGCAATGAAGCTGATCAGTAAAGATTATATCCAGACTTTGCCGAAATATAATCAAACTTTAGCGGAAATATTCTTTATTTTATGGCAGTTCAATCGTAATACGTTATAAAAGAATCTGACAGTGTTAAAAGCCCATAACAACAATACAAAGATATATTAAAACAATATTGTAACGAATGGTATATTGTGCTCACGTTTCTCCAGGTGTCTATATTGCTGTGATCCGAACCAGCTTTTGGCAGTAGATTTATTGCTTCTGGTCCGGAATCTTCCTCGCACAATTGACATGAAAGGGCAGACCTTCTGTAGTTGAAAGATTTACATCTCTGTCTTCTAAGCTGACACTCAGTGGCGCACTGATAGGGGCTTACTTCGTATTTTGTGGTAAAAGCGGAGTGAGGAAGAAAATGTCCAAAACTGAACTGTCCAAGACATGTGCCTCGCTCGCATGTATCTTCTGAGAGAGCATATTCCATTAGCAAAATAAAAAGGATGCGTGAAATTTCTCCCGTGTTTCTCATAATTCTGGAGAATATGGGTTCTCAACATAAATTGGTTTAACGTCCTACGTTTGACAAGAATAAGAATATTGATTATAAAACATAAAGTTGGTTCGCAAAATAAAATAAAATTGCCAACTACTATTGAAGAAATTTGTCGACTATGGTTTTTGATCACACCAAAAAACAATATCAAAGATCTAACTTTCCAAATGTCGTATAGATGCCCTTGCGAAAATGGATCCCTGCTTACTGGCGGCACATTGTCATTAGTCTTTGGAATATATTTTGAATCTTGGTGTGTCAATATCGCCCCTATTATTTATGGTTTCGCTATTATTTGTAAAATATATCTCATGGGCGTTCAGTTTCATTGTACGATTACATGAATTCCAAATAGTACAATTAACTTTAGGTTTGAACATTCTTTCTCTTTTACTATATTCCAAAAGCGCATGCTTATCGATTAGAACAAATACTATCCGTAGATTGTGTCTTAATGCCACTTTTCAAACGTATCGTTGCTCTTGCAATTGTTTAATAGTCCTTTCTGACAACACATTATGTATAATTCATTGCATTCTTTGTTCTCTAGAACTAGATAACAAACCTTATGAATTCCTGTCCCATTACAAAACTCTGTGTTGTCTGCTTGTTTCGATTGGTTGGCTGCTTAATTTATTGGTTGCTTGCTTTTCCAAACTAACGTTGAACATATGACTGGCTTTATTATGATGAATAAAGGGGATCAAAGTAACTTTCCCTAGGAATCGCAGCCACCCCATCTTGATTGGGTGGGTGTAGAATTATCTATGTAAGAGTAAACCCACCGTGCTACAACTCAAACAAAGGAAGCGTTTTAAAATATAACGTATGGAATATGACATTAAATGTCAGTATGAGTAAGGTATATGTTTATGTAGGCACAATATGAAACGAGTCCAAAACAATATAAATATAAATATTGCTCTCTCCACTTGTATATCATACAAATCTATTCGCCTTTCAACATTTTATAAGAGTGTAGAATAAATAATAAAGCTTCCTGCTTAAAATCTACTGAATATTATAATGTAGTATGAACATACACTACGGTACTGAAGCTTTCACCTTGCCATTGCAGGCAGTGACAAAATATCAAGTAGGAATATGTTTCTGGGCATTCTTTGAGTGCCGTCTCTTAAATAAGTGTCATTGACAATATTGCAACCGAGCATGACCGATGCCTTCGTACTATCTGTGGTCATATACTCACCTACTCTCTGTGGTCATATACCTAAGTACTTTATGTGGTCATATACCCACGTATTCCTTGTGGTCATTTACCAACGTACTCTCTGTGGATATATACCCACATGCCCTCTGTGGTCATATGCCTACGTACTCACTGTGGTCATATACCCACGTACTATTTGTGGTAATATACCTACATGCTCTCTGTGGTCATGCACCTACGTGCTCTCTGTTGTCATATACCTAAGTGCTGTCTGTGGCATTATACCCACTAACTCTCTGTAGTCATATACCTAAGTACTCTATGTGGTCATATACACACGCACTCCCTTTGGTCATATACCCACGTACTATCTGTGACAATATACCCATGTACTCACTGTGGTCATATACCTAAGTACTCTATGTGGTTGTATACCCACGTAGTCCTTTGTGGTCATATACCCACGTGCTCTCTGTGGTCATATACCCATATAATATGTGGTACTATACCCGCGTACTCTCTGTGGTCATATACCCACGTACTCTCTGGGGTCATGTACCCATGTGCTCCCTGTTGTCACATACCCACGTTGTCTATATGGTCATATATTTACGTATGCTCAGTGTCATATATCTAAACGAACAAAGCAACAATGGGAATGAATTGGGACTAACGCAGCTACAGAAGGAAAACAAAAAGAGAAATGCAATTTCATAACGATGAAAGCTGGAGAAAAAGAAGGACTGGATGGGGTAAAGGCATTGTGAAAAGGAAGATAGGAAGATATAGATGCAGAGAGAAAGAGAAAAAAAGAAGAAAGAGAATTTTAATTTATATTAAAATCATTAGTACTGGCAAGTGGAAAAGACCCGGTCCACCCACTTTACACACATGTTCAGGTGTTGTTGCCATCAGAAATAATAGGGTAGTACCAGCATTTAAACAAAAATAAGTATTTTCCGCATTTTGAACAATTGCTGAAAATTTGAAAACGGCCAAGAGAACACTGAATGTTATTATTACGAAGTGTACTTATTGTCAAAGCTCGTGAATCTCTAATTTTGTCTCAGTACAACTAATCAAGATATAGCTTTACAACTGCCCTTATGTCTATGAGGTCAAGCTCAAGGTCATGTATTAAAAGCAATACATTTGTTGAGCCTAACAAATCCAAGTCTTTCTTTTCTTACGGAAAATTATATTAGAAAGTATAGGCCCATCAGTACATTGAATATTTTTAACTTACATGAGATACCTCTGAAATTCAAGTGGGAATTAATATTTTTAGACATGTGATAAAGCTTTCAGGTCTATGTGTGTTTTAATTCACAATAGGTTATTATTTTGTTCAATTTTCAATTTATATGATAGGGAAATAAATTATTCATTAACTTTTACAAATCGTGTTGCTTAACGTTCTTAACGTACTCAGTTCAAGACCATAGGCATTCTGTTGCACAACTATTGCAAAATGGCACACCTGCAATACTTGAAAGATTGCAATATTAATAGCTCTGTCTTTTTAAGCCAACACTGTGGAACACGGATATAAGCTTACTTTATCGTGGCGAAAATGTCCAAAACTGAATTGTCTCTGAAATGTGTTTTTTCTGCATGAATCTTTTTAAAGGGCATATTCCATTAGTAAAATGAAAAATGATCCGAGAAAACTCTCTTCCCTTGTTTCGCATAAGTCTGCACACCCTGGGAAGTCGAAATAAATTGTCATGTCATCTTACGTAATTCAAAGATAAATTATTATAATTATATAGATTAGAAATCTTAAAGGTGATGTGCAATATGATATCAAGTTGCAAACTATTATTGAGCAAGTACGATTTAAAATTTATCTAACCTGTTTGATAGTTTTATTGGTATTAAATATTAATTCATCCTACTAGCATCACATATTCTCCTATAAAATCCAGGGATAGCAATTTCCATTTTGTCTAGTATATATTTGTTATATATCTGTGTAGGGTGGGTGAATGGGTGGGTGTCGTCGCTGCCTCCCGACGGCGCATTCACAATAGTCTATGGAATATTGGATGACAGTAGGTCTGTCATATTTGTCCATACCGTGAATAATTTCACCATTATCTATAAAATGTATCTCACAGACTTGTTTGCTTTGCACGGCTATATGACATCCATCTGTAATAATTCGTTTTAAGCTTCAAATTTCATTCCCTTTGATCTATTACAAAAAGATGATGATTGCCGATTAGACCTAATACTATCGATTGATTGGTTTTTAATGGCACATTTTAAATAAAATATCGTTGCTCTTGCAACTGTTTACCACTCCCCCTGACAACAGACCCTGTATAATTCAGGTTCAATTGCATCGTTTATTCTCTCTATATAGCTTACTAAGCTTATGGTTGTTAGCTTTAGCAAGAAATGTTGGTAGGCTGTTAGGTTGGTTGGATGGTTGTTTTGTCTTTGGTTTGTTTGGTTGGTGGATTGCTCTGTAAAGGTTCTTTAAACATGTTATTCACTATATTATGAGGATCAAATTAGATCAACGTGCCTTTTTTCAAGGCCAAACAGCCAACTCAGTATTGCATGGTCAGCAATCGAACCCGCGACGTTTGTATAACTATCATAACGGTTACATAATATTTTAATTCGAGTTCTACAAAGATGCATTCCCAGGTCCGCGGATAAACATCACCCATCGATTTGTCTGCACACAACAGCCCATATTCCATTAGGACTAAGCACACCTCACCAATGAATGATAAAACTGAGTCGATTTTGTATGCACTCTTGTGTAGCAGACACTCGCATCACGAACTAGTAGTTCTCGTATATCTTTGGGTGCCGTTTACACACGGACCTGAGTTCGAATCTCTATAGAGTACGATTTAAAATTTATCTAACCTGTTTGATAGTATGATATGTATTAAATATTAATTCCGCCTACTAGCCTCAAACCTTCTCCCATAAAATCCAGGGATGGCAACTTTCCATTCTGTCTAGTATACGTTTGTTATATATATATATATATGAGGGGGGATGGGGGGTGTCGTACTTGCCACCCGACGGCGTATTCTCAATAGTCTTTGGACTATTGGATGACAGTATGTGCGTCATATTTGTCCCTACCGTGTATGATTTCACCATTATCTATAAAATATATCTCACAGACTTGTTTGCTTTGCACGGCTATATGAAATCCATCTGTAATAATTCGTTTTAAGCTTCAATTTTCATTATCTTGTAATATATTACAAGAAGATGATGATTGTCGATTAGACCTAACACTATCGGTTGATTGGTTTTTAATGGCACATTTTAAATAAAATATCGTTGCTCTTGCAATTGTTTACCACTTCCCTCTGACAACAGACCCTGCATAATTCACGTTCAACTGCATCATTTATTCTCTCGATATAGTTTACTAAGGTTATGGATGTCCGCTTTAACAAGAAATGTTGGATGGCTGTTTGGTTGGATGGTTGGTTATTTTGGTTTAGGTTAGTTTAGTTGGTCGGTTGGTCTGTATAGGTTCGTTATACATGTTATTCATTATATTATGTAGAAGAAATAAGATCAACGTGCCTTTTGTAAAGGCCACACAGCCAACTCAGTATGGTATGGTCAGCAATCGAACCCGCGACGTTTGTATTACTATTATAATTGACATAGCGAGGCTTACTTAAACAAACTAAGCAGAGCAAAATATAGCAAGTGAAGGGACAATAAATGGCAACAAGGGTGAAGTATATGTTTCTATCAGTACACTATGAAAACAGGCCAGTATAAGTTAGCTCAGTCATCAAACGTATCATATATGGTGGCTCAAATATTGCTGACACCCCTATACATCATTACATCTATATGACCTTTAACATTTTCATTGAGACGATGAAAAAAAATTGAAATCGATCAGAGACTTTAATCCATATGGTGCAGCAAAATATAGACTTCTAAATTTATACCACTCCATAAATAAGAAATCAAGTAGAACTCGATATAATTACTTGAAGGTCTGTGCATTTTTATTTTCTCTTTAATAATTACATTAATCATCGATCTGAGCTGGAAGTACAAAGACCTCTTCATTATCGACCTATGCACATGTATTCTCATAGGTATGGTATATTTGTGAGATAAACAAACCCAAAATAAACAAATGTTATTGTACAAATGGCTTGGATTTACAGCGCAAATTTATCTAGCATTTGATAAATGACATGTAAATGATTACAAATGATTTTCAGATCATGTGAAATTTAATAATTCAGGAGTTGTTACGTACTAAGGTCAGAAAAGATGCAATGGACTTTTCCGTGGTCAATTACGTTTGATGGACTGCTGCCTTCGTACTGCACCTCTGGTATAGTCCTTGACCATTCCACCACAATTTATTGTTTAAGTTTGCTTTCTCTTCTTTATATATATATATATATATATATATATATATATATATATATATATATATATATATATATATATATATAAATATATATATCAACAAGTGTAGGATTTTGTGGGGTTCAGTATGAAACAGGATATATTAGAGCACTGTCTCCCCGACGTTAATGATGGATAAAACAAATAACTGGATGTTGATGCAAATGTATTGACAAGGTGTAAGACAATCTAATAAATGTTCCAGGAAACTGTTGTGTTCTGCAATCCAGAATCGACGTATTACCTCACTCTATGCCGTCGTGTTTCTCGCTGGATTAGAGAGTGTGGGATATTTTCATTACCGTAAACCTCTGTCCGCAAGTCATACATTACCAAACATGTCAATCTCCTGACCATTTGAGACCCCACTAAAACTAAGGGCCTAAACATCACCGAAGCTCACTCGTAATTTGATTGAAGTTAAAGTGAATTACAATTTGCATGGTTAGAATGGACAATTTGGTAAAGTAAAATATATGTCCTGATATTTAACAGGTCAAGTTTAAAACGTAGTTCCTTGCCAGTCATTTTTAACAGATTCTTCTCGACGAGTAGATAAAACATCTTCACCAGCTTACCTATCGCGTCTGGTATATAAAATATTCTATTAGACTTTTCAGACCAAGTCACTTTTGAAAACTGACATGGGAGAATTGTGTCGTGTTGTGCCAATAATGAATGATTCACCTAAACATATCTAGGCTTTTCCTGTAATATCTGTTCCTTTTCATTTCTTGATGTTTAACTGTTATTACTTAAAATGCCACATAATTAAGAATTCGTCGGATTGCTAAGGTCATGTGATCACAAATAAAACGACTACACTTGTTGAACGTGGAAACAATCTGCGGTATATGATATTCAATCAAACCACCACGGATGTTTTAACGTGCATTCAATGATAAAGCGTTAAATTTTCCTCACATTTTTAGTTGAATTTTAGGGTACCAGTCTGCTAAAAATTTAGGCTCTCATTCAGCTGAAGAAATCCAATCATCATATGCAAAAGATGGTAAAATAAGATTATTAGCAATCTTTATTAATTTTGTATATTTTCCCGTAAGCTCAACGGACGTTGGCTGTGACATTATAAAGTATTAATACAATAGTAGTAACCAGATAGAAAGAAATGAACACTAGATAGTGCTGATATTTTAAGACTGGGAAAAATTCAATTGAATCATTCAAAAGTAACATAGTCTCAAACAGTGTTGTAGGGAAATATATGCATTTAAATTAAGTTACAAAGAGCTTTATGCATCCAAAAAGCGCAACGCGTGTTAGTATCATTTCAAATTAATACCAAGTTTAAACCTGGGAACATGAATCCTAGTAATGATTCATAAAAAAGATTTATCTAACAAATAATGATGGCTCTCTAAATAAAAAGAGCATTAAAATGTTATTTTTACAGAATTATAAAAACCATTATACACCAATCGAATCAGTCTGGCATGCAAAGCATTGATAAAGAAGATTTGTCAAATGTTGTGTTGCTCTTAAAAATGGGCAATGAATCTTTGTAAAGTATGTGTCACATCCACGTTCCCTAAAGAAAGGTAACGATTCAGGTGTAGTTGTAAATATTGAATCTATAATGGTTCAGGTATGTTAGATTAACGTAATTATGTTGCAGTTGTTAGCTCCTAATTAAATGTGATATGCATGTATGACATTACGTGGAGATCCGGAATTTATTTTTTATTCGCGAGGTGACGTCTGCTACCGTAATGGCTGATATAATTTCACATTGAGTAAAGTATCACTGTGATTATCCTAAGGCAAAACTTCATGCTCGAAATGATGTTGGGAAAAGTTCCATGTATGTTAGCGATAGCGATGGCAGAAGGTTTCTATAGCGTATCTCTTTTATGATACAAAGTATGACAGCCATACTAAATGGCCAACTATACCTAATGACGCATATCATTCAATCCATCGTGAGTTTCTGTATATGTAAGCCTTTGCTGTCAGGTACCATGACTACATTTCAAATATCACTGCACACTATGAAGCCGTCTAGAGTAGCTGGCAAAACAAGTAAATATGTACTTTTTAGAATATCGAATGTGTGCATGGCGATATGTGTCGGAGTTGGACAGTAATATGCGCACCATAGAAATATATTTCCATACAGAATAAACTTAGTCAGCATTTAAGTTTGCTTTTTTAATGTCTTCTCTTTCATTTGTTTTATTCTTTTCAGTTTTACGATTGAATTCCAATTTGTTTCCGCTTCGAAATGTTCTCTCGCAAACAAAACGAGACTTCAAAATTTACTTATACACTTACTTTACAATTTAGCTCTGAAAGTGGCGTTCCCAACGATACTTAGGCTGGAATTGTTTCTTTCATCATGAGAGAATAATAATTTTCAAAAGCAATGAATACACACTTTAAAGTGAAAAATATAACCGAAGCACATAATCATACCTGACGTTTGGAACATATTATTTGCATAAAAATTACTAAGATTGATACAATGAAATGTATAATCATCGTTAAACAATTCCAAGAAACAAAGATTTGCACTGAAATATACAGATAATTGTGAATAAGTCATGTGTAAATTTGACTAACGGGTATCCGATCTGGTTCTGGCAAAGATAAATCGTTTCGATATTGAACTGCAGTAAAACAGCTCAGCAGCCAATATTATTTCATGATGTGATCCACTTGGCATTTGTCCTTAATCCTCCTTTACCTTTGATACAATTTACAATTGTTAATTTGGATCGAGATATTAAACCTCATAGCATACAAAAGATATACTGAATCCTTTGTAGGTTTCGTTTTCTTACGAAGTATACATTAACATGGTTAACAGTTTCGAACTGAGACATATTATCAAGTCCAAGCAACGCATGTGTTTTCACCTATATAAGTGAAACTCCAGCCAGTATGTTAAAACTGTGGATATCCAAAGTGGCACAAAAGAGTTTGATAACATTGGCCATTGACATCAATGCATTATCGCCGTTTTTCTCCGTTACTTATAGTACTCTAAAGATGCTATGTTGTATGCTGAAGGGTGAACTAGCTTTATGTATTCACAGCTTAAAATGGAATTAAGAGGACTGGTAATAGCCAGTCGATCTCTTGAGTTAGTAAGACTGAAAGTTAATCATCAGTGAATCTAGATTAAGTAAACTTATCCATGCCAATCAAAGATAAGAATATAGTTCGGTAACTTGATTGTAATGACAGGACACCTGTTGACGCATGGCAATGTTAAGAATAATGTACCTACACGAGTGGTACCTCCCGATATACTCAAATACCAATATATAGAATGTTCACTGGCTCCATCCCACCCGAGTCATAAATAAATATTATACTTTTTGAAATATTCTCAAAAATCGAAGCATCAGTGAATGATTTAGATCGACTTAAGTTTATGAAGCACTCCAAATGGCGTATTTTCTCCAACACTGGCAGCTAGTCCAATCAAATAGTAGATTAACCGTTGATCAATTCACTGGTTAAATAAGATACCGCGTTCATAAAAACAACTCAGCTTTGTGAAAAATCATCTCGTGTGATGCATCATGATTAGTTTATATACAATGTTAAAATAATTGCAGTTGACATATTTTGAAACAAAAGTGTTAGTCTGAGACAGATACATTTTTTAAGTTGAGTACGTACTGAAGTTGGTTAGTTTATTTAATATGGAGCCTGGTTTTAAGCGAATAATTTTACTTCCTCCTTTACTTCCTCCTTTGCTTTTAACCACACGTCTGGGCATGTGATGTTTACAGTTAGGTGAGCCTATCATAAGCATATATATATATATATATATATATATATATATATATATATATATATATATATATATACATGCGCACTTATATTGGGTACTATGCATACTTTGGGCAAATACGAGTTTGCTTGGTACCCGTTCGAAGAAAGTCAGGGTTCTTTTAATATTTAGGAGCACCTGCAACACTGATCCGGTAAAAACTCGCCATTTTGACAGTTTATTCTTCACAGTGAAGAGGGAGTTGTCACTTCATGAAGGGAGTTGATACAATTGCTAACACGAACTCTTCACAGTCTAGCCTAATGTGTGCGCTACAAATGTGCAAATTGATTTGTTTGCTTCTTTTTCAATTTCTACTATCATGCATATTGATTAAATGAATATAAGCCACATTTATGATTTAAACATGAAAGCCGGTTTAAATGAAGAAAGTAGAGCGCTACACGGACAGCATGGTTACAGGGATCACTCATCCTTTCGTTTGTAGTTAAAAATTTTGACCACGTTGAATTATGATACTGCCGGTTCTGATTTTAACGTTGAATGTGAAACCAGGTTCAGTTCTCAACGTTAAATTTTGCTTTTTAAAGTCTTTGACAATTGACCTCAACTCTTGATTAGATTTCCGGATCATTATGTAAGCTCCGTATACAAGAGTTCATGAATCGTCAAAAAGGAAATGAATAGTATGTATTAAATGAACGAATAAAATTTATTGCAGTACATGCTGTCATGAATTGATGAATATGCTTATCTTCCTCATTTAAAATTAATATAAAGAAATTGTATTTATACTTCTACTGCTCTTACTTAGGGTGCTGCTACTGTTTTCGATGCGTATAATACTGAGTAGTACCAATGAATGTGGCTGGAGTGTGGGAATGAGTGTAATCGAGATCAGATTATAAAGATAAAGATGACGGCCTATGATTCGTTATTTTCATTGGTTGTTCCGACATAATACACATCCTTTTACCTAGTCTGTGTAATTCAAATGACACCGACGGAATAGTGGTGAAATTCAAAGGCAATTTTGACAAATCGAATTTCTCAGTCGCGTTCTTCCTCACTATGATTTTGATGATATCAAATAAAGATCGCAAAAAGGACGTTCAGTCCGATAACGATGTAAGGAAATATATTGTGGAAAAGACATTGCCGATACAGATGAAAGTTGAATGGAAAAAATGCGTTTTCGTCATGACTGTAGAAACTTTCAGGTAGAAATCGGAGTATTGTACAAAGATTGGTGTTGAACGAAAGAGAGTTAGAGGAAGTAATATAAAGTATGCATAATGCACAACAAGAAGGCCATTCGCGCATTAACAAAACGTGAATCATATTTAGTACGTACTTAAAAGTGCGCTGGTAATATTTTTTAAAGGGCATTTCGATAATTTAATATAGAATTTTGCATGAGAGTTAAGTTATTGACAAATGTGCACAGCTGATCGAAATTCACTTTTTCAGACCACCTTTTATGTTAAGCCAGAAAGATTATATTAATACAACCCACGTGTAACGCTTTATGGAGTAAGTACACAAATCTACGTAGTTTTCCTTGGGAAATTATATTACAATATTTTATAAGAAATTTCAAACTAAAATTGACTCCTATCATGACGGATTAATCATGAACAGCATTAAACAAAATTTAAACAGAAGGAATCATACTGGCCCAGCTCTTTTTGCCAACTATTTTACCATCGGATCCATGACAGATGGCAGCTTACTGAACTCGTATTGTTGTTCATGCCGACCTAGACCTCCTGTTGATGTTACTTTGGTTTAGAAACGTCTCGTTCTTTCATGGTATTATGTAATCTTCTTGAGCAAGAAACTCAAGGCCATGTTCAAAGCATTCACAAATGATGCAATATTTGAAGTACAGCTACATAATGAATGTAATACATGGAGTATGATTACCGAATGTAAATCTAGTCCAGTAGCAAGAAATTGTATGCACTGAAAATGCAAACACAGCTACAAACACAGTCAGCTACGAACACAGTCAGAATCAGCTACAATAAAACCAAATTGGACATAATAATATTTTCTGTATAATCTCTAGATATATGATAATACTTTAAATCTGCGTTGTAATAAACACATTATTACGCGATAAGATATTACAAACCGAATAAGCTTCGCATATCAAATAAAAATGTAAATTTAACACTTACCCCTATAGCTGGAGAGCAATGGAGAGAGTATACTCCTTGACGTGATCCAAAAAAGACCAGTGTGGTTTTTAGAAATTGGTCTTACTTAAATCCATAGGAGAGTGAGTATAGGTCAAGGTAGAATACCCGTGCATATCATGTTAGTCATGATACCTGTCACAAGTAATCTCTGTGGCTAGGTAATTGTTAATACAGTCGCTTACCTGGATAAACACATTCATCCTAGATAACGTTGTACGCATGTACAACGAGAAATAGTCGAATTGTTTTAAGACAAAACCAAGTTGTTTCTTTGCCTAATTCTGTGACAGACCTTCCTACAGACTTCCTCATTTCATTTAAAGTTTCTGAAACGAATAAAACTAAATATGGGTACAGTTAAACAGAAGATTATAATAGTTTCGTGAACAGACGTGTCAGTTACTACAAAATGTAAGAATCAATTGATCACATGAAAAATAAATGCTGATTTTGTTCCATAAAATAAGGCACTATTAATTCTTCAGTTAATCGAGATGCCTCGGACATTCTGTCTTAGCTTTGTATGAATATTACAACATCACTTATTTGTGGGTCATAAGTTGTTATTGAATAGTGTAATGAGGTAAAATATGATATCGTTTTATAACCTATATAATATTTTAGTCATGTAATGAGATATGTTGTTAACTTACCACAAATACAAAATTTCGAGATCCAGCTACCGTCATGTAGACATGTGACTGTTGAGTTCTGATCTCCTTTCTCAAATAGATTAATCTCACGTCTGTAAGTCTAGTTTTGTCCGTTCTCCACTTCTGCCGTCTGATTTATGGCCCCTGATTTCACTGGGGTGGTACATACTAATCAAACACAAATTATATAGGTAACGATAAACTTCTGTAATAATCGATTTAAAAACATAAACGTGTCGAAAGAATATCTTACTGATCTTCTGGAAGAGCGGTTTGTCTCGCCAAATGGGAGTCTGCTTTTAGTGCGGACACTCATGGGAGTCAGTACCACAAGAACGGGTTGAAAATGAGTTTCATAAAAAACTACAGAACACCGTCACTGACATGATGTTTGATATAGAGCATGCATCTTTTTGGATATGCAGCTTGTTATACATCTTCGCAAGCTATGGTTCCGATATAATAACCATATCTACACCTTTACGTATCTAGCTGATATTTCTGTGCTTAATGTCTCTGAATTTTATATTAAGTGAGTTAGTTAACTTCTTACTTGCTTTAAAATTAAGTTGTTGAAATTGTGACGCTGTTCCTACATTATTGAGACAAGTGGAGAATACAACCTGAATGGACTGATAAATAAGCAACTTTCCACTGCCTCTCTGTGTTTCCGAAATACCCTTCGCTGAAATACACATATAGTGGCATCCCTCTGGTGCGTACTCAAACTTTCGATGTTCAACTTACAGAGAATCCTTTCTAAGTCAGTTGCATCCTCCAATTTCGGGCGATTTACAATGCATCGCTGTTAAACGCTATTAGTTAGCATGCATTCATGTTAAGGAAACAACACTCTAAATGCAATATATGTCGCTAGGACAAAACATTGAAATTTATATTGGATCCGTCAAGGTGTAGTTATGGTTGTCATATCTAAATCATAGCCAGCGAAAAAGTCTGTTATTTAATAAGTAGTTAACTAAACCACTTAAACTGATTTCAACATTTACGTCATATAATTGAAAGTTTATACATTTTCAAATTGTGAAAACATATTGTTACTCCTATGGAATTTCCCTCTCGACTATGCAAGCATTCGTTCGTGGTATTTCCGCCTATTTATTCACGAGAATAGTCTCTATCATTTGGAATTACTTTCAACATGCAGCATAACATAGGCTTGTGAAATTACGCAGCATACTCAGGCGCAACATCTGGTTTTTGTTTTTCCAAATGCTTGAACATGTTACTGTTGCTATTCATTTCTTTGATTTCTTACCTGAATGACGCGGGGAAAGAATTTTTAATGTTCACAAATACACGGTTATTGTTTTGTTTTTAAGTTATGTGTTATGAAAACTAACGTGATGATTGGAAAACGTTCAGTAAAGGAGAACATCAGTGTCGGCTGCCTATAATGGAGTAATTCTCCGCACGCTGCTTCTCAACAAAAGTGACTGAAATATGGAAAACTTATAACAGGGGAAAATATTCGTTTTTAATTCAGGATCAGTTTTGACGCGATGCCAAAAATCAACATCTCCAAGTTCTCTAAAGTAGTTGAGTATACTATGCATTTTATAAGAGAAGGAGTATGTTTGTACTTGACAGTTATACGTGATGTTGAGTAGACATTTTATAATAAGAGAACGAAATTGGTCATACATCATGTGGAGTCAAACAGGTGTTAGGTATAACAGGCACTTTGTACTGACAAAAGCAACCAAGTTGTATATTGCTGTGCGTTACATGATGTTGAGAATAACACATTATACTGGGGATAATCCTGTTCATAAAAAGTTATATACAAAATATGCGTTCTCATCTTTCCAACATCCTCACCCCATCCTCTGCTCTCATATAGTTTTAATGTTCTTTCCTTTATATTCATCTTCCTACTCATCAATTTGTACCATAGTCCGAAAACGAAACGCTTTCCTGTCTGTTATATCATCACCATAATATTAATTTTCTAAGTCTTGTCAAAATCAAACACATACATAGCATCACTATGTATATGTTACAATTTATCAATGGTCACTCTCCGATCTGAATTACATATAATAAATGATTCTACTCATAAAATTAGAACCTCCATGTGGCGAGAGAGAGGAAGGGAGAGAATAACGATGGTTAGGTGAAATTTGATTTAAAAGTTCATTGCTTACAGGAACGTTGTGTATCGCTCAATATCAGACTGTTGTGTAAATTACTGATACAAATATATATGAGAAAGATTTTGACAGATAGCCATTACTGTAACTTTAAACTACGTTACGACAGATTGCCACATTTCCCTACGGCTTTTCTTTGGAAGGTGTGTCAATTGCCCTATTCCCTTCGGTTTTTCTTTGGAAGGCCTGTTCATTGCCATACTGCCTATGATATTTCTTTGGAAGGCCTGTTGATTGCCATGGTTTCCTACCCCTTTTCTTTGGAAGGCTAACGGCATACCAATTTTCTGTCTTTTAATCAGCTTTTAATCATCTAGTCTTTGTTACACTACAGTGAAAGTTGTAAAACCTTCACATTGTATAGATTATAAATTACTATATTTACGCAGATCTTTCGCTGTCTAAAATCAGTAGAAGGTGGATATTTTGAGATTCTAAATAACTATCATTGCCACAATTGTTATTTAATATTTTTAAAGATAATTCTCCCCGACACCAAACCTATTTACCAAGGCTTATGCGCAATTGATCTATGAATAAAACTTTCTTACAATGTCCAACTGTCGATTAATGGTGAAACCATCGTACCTCGAAAAGGATACCAATAATGTCCTATTTATTTTGTTGTTCTTTGAGGAGATACTCGCAACGAAATAAAATATAAAGTTTCTGGAAAATTACAATTGCACAAATGAATAGAGTGGTTTGTCTTCGATGTAAGAAGGTTATCTAAATTGAGGTTTACAATATTTTTTAATTTTATATTTCATAATTTTCTATCTCGCCTGGCAATTATAAAACGGTACACCTTTTCTAAAAAGGCTATAATATAGCAGACACATTCAATTAGAATATGGCATAAAGAAAGAAAATTTTAAAATCATAATTATTTCATTCCTTTTGTTTTTTTAAAACAAACTTGAACAAGAATTTGTCTCTCATTTTATCTCATATTTGTTATAATTACATAATTGGAGATATTTTGTTCCAATGAAACATTTCATTTTGCATGTAATATCTAACTAAGCATTGTGTCCACTATTTTAAACGTACCAAAAATTAGAGTTTGCACTTCAAGTCTCTCTCTCTCTCTCTCTCTTTCACTCTCTCTCTCTCATGCACGCACGCACGCGTGAGAACGTTCTCCACTCATACATTCCTACTACCCTAATTGTAGATTTGGTGATTGCTTTGTCATTCGAAGCTTTAACTTGGATATTAAATAGTGATAGGTCAGTCAGTCATAACTGCGTCACATCATTTCAATGTTTTGATTACGTTTCGTACCTGCAATTAGTCTATAATGCCGCTGTCGAGCTTTTAATAATTTGTAGCGCTTTTGTTAGGAAATGTGCATAAATAAATAGACTGGAAGTTTACTTTTCAGGTGTCAAATAGACGAAATGAACCATTAATATGAAAACTTATTCAGTCAAAACGCGTCAGTATATTTCAGACAGAATATTAAATTTGCAATTTTAAGATAATGGAATTGGTTCTTCATTCCTATCATGCCGGGAAAAAGATAACATCGGCGATATTGTAAATTGTATGAGATCTACATAGCATAGGCACATCACGACACAACAACAAAGTGACCTTGAGTTTAATGTTTAATTTCTTGTTATGTTAGAGAGATGGTGTACATATCCAGTACATGTTTATCAATGTAGCCTTCCAATGCATCATACTTAGCATTTAATCATATTGGACATCCGTCTGTCACGTAATCTTGTGAAGGCAACTAGGCTGCCTGTTTACATCGCCATAACATTCAGCAAACGTTGTGGTCATCATCTACAGATATACACCTTGAAAAATCTTTGTACTACTTATTTGTAAGAGTTACTGCCCTTTTTGTCGCATACGTGGAATCAGATCACAATTAGTACTTCCAGTTCTGTACCCCACGAATGTATTTCTAGTCCATTTTGTAACATTTTTCCTCTCTCATTTTGATGGTGATAGAAGAGTTTTATTGCTGTATTTTTGGTAGGATGTAAAGGTAATTGTTTATTCTTGAGAATATGAGCTCAGGGTGAGGTTGTCCGTTTGTATTTCAGCGACAGTGCACAATGAGTAATAAGGCCTTCGTGATGATCCGGAAGCCAGATCTGTGTTCCGTTCTGTTTTCATGCTGCTCTGTTGACAGTCATGCATCTGAAAAAAGAGCAGGTTTACGTTTGACAAGGACTTCACCGTGAAGTCATCTTTGAATGTATTTTAGAGTATCATATGATTTGTGTTAATTGCTACACAGTGGAAAGGTCAGTATTGAAAAACACATTTGAGAACACATAGCAAAATTCTGCGAATGCTGTTACTCTCGTAGGCTTTAGTGGATTGCAATCATATAAGAAGATATTCACGTCGACCATTCATTCTACTTACACAATTTGTGGAAGAGTTATGTCCCTTTTGACCCTAGTAATTGTACATAATTATATGGACATGATGCACAATAAACATCATGTGCATTGTAAGGTGTGTTTTTGATGAACGGAGTTCAGTAGTATGGATCCAATATATATATCGGTAAAAATTAGTTGCATATTGCCATGATCCGAACTGGAGTAAAGTCTAATGAAACAAAAACCTGTTAGGACTGCTTCATCAGGAATCAGGAAGCCAATAAACGTGAAAATTAACTATTTCAATTTTGATATAAACATCTTGCACTTTCAAGATGATATCTTTAGTTATTATTATCGAAACTATCTATACTTCTTAATGTAGGCGTGTGCTATTCTTTTTTCCAGTTCGAAAAACTATAAAGATTTTTCCATTATTCAAGAATAAATGTGAGAATAATTAAGATATAATCTGTGTCCCCTGTTTGATTACATGAAGAATAAAAAAAAACGCAGAACAATTCATGTTGCATTGATGCATGCAACATTTACTAGCATCATGTTTGATGGAATAGCTAACCATTTGCATTTCCAAGAAACACTTTGGATACTTGTCAGTTCAGTTTATTAAAGGCTAATTTTCTTTTGACGGGTATTCAATTCCAACGTCTTCTTATGGTAAGTAGAAATGACAAACTGTATTCTTGTGTCCCATATCTCTTTGTTTCATTCCGAAATTAGGCTGTATAAAATGTCCGGATTTATTTCCTGAATGGCTGGGGAACACATTTTCTATAAATTAAGGACTAAACGTACATTGTGGGATACACTGGAAATGTCGTGAATCAGATTAAGAAGGAGATATTACGTGACAGAGATGTGACGCATTCCGTTAAGTGGTAATTGTTTGTTGACTTTAATTCTCCAGTCATTGTACAATCTTCAGATTTATGAATGGGAAAAAACATCAATATGATTTTATCGTGTCTGTAGATAATGTCATCTAAAAAGAAGTAGATCTGTTATAAAAAAAAGGTCACCAAGACCAAGAACCTTTATCGGTGTATGTTCGAGTTAATGTTATAAAGTAGTTCTCAATGTTAATCATACTATGAAAAGTATACAGGTAAATGGCTGTTAGGTATAAAGTTAAGATTTATCTTCATTATTCATACAAATGGAGTTATTATATGAAAAGCTAGTTGCACTAGCGGTATGTTTCTATTGTATCATGGAAATCCGAAATCTTTTTTGCGCCAGCAAAATGAAAGAACAGATCTTCGGTGCTTAAAAGATTTTAATCTTTCTTATCTAAGTGTATACTCAGTGGTGCACCGATATAGGTGTATATGGTATTTTGTGGTAAAACGGAATAAATATCCCGAACGCACTTTGCCGAGTGATATGTCATTGAGCATGCAGCTTCTGACAGGGCTTATTTCATAAGCAGAAGGGAAATGAGAGAAGTAAGGTTTCCTTTGCTTCTCATAATTCTGGACACAGTGTGTTGTCAAAATTGCGTGTAATATATTTTTAAGTATGACAGATACAAATATTTGGATTAGAAACCTGGATTACAAATTATATTAGAAACATTTTAACGAAAGAAAAGTTCAAGGTTCTCTTGAACAATTATGTTGGCTGTGTTGTTCTCACCTGACAATGATTTCAAATCTCTTGTTTTCCCAAGGTGATACAGATGATCGTACAGTTATGGATGACTGACTCCTCCCAGTGCATTCGAATTGGTCTTTGAAATAATTAATGAGAATTAACACGTCATATTTGTCAATCTGCTTCACGGTTTCTCCGCTATCAATAAAATACTTATTATGCACTTATACTGCATGGTTATATTTACCCGAATTTCAATAATCAGCTTTAAGTTCAACATTTGTTGCCTACAAAATGTATGATTATTGATTCGAACAAATAATGTTGGTTTTATTTTGTTTTTAATGTCACTTTTGAAATAATATCACAGTTCATACGCATGTTTATCAATATCTCATGTCGCCAAATCATGCATGATTCAAATCATAGATTAAAATTATTGTGCAATTTAGTCCAAAGAAAACATATTGGTGGTAGATTGTTTTGTTGGTTGCATAGAAACGATACCTTTTACTCGATATTGGCTATACCATGTTGAGGACATGAGATCTAAGTTCTTTCCGAAGGACATACAAAAGATAACCATCCCATAATGACTCGGAAGGGTATCGAACCTGCGACCTTTCATTTTCAAGGCCAACTGAAATATAGCATCTCCCTCGAACTAAGAAAACATGATTAAAAATAACACATGGAAAGGGACAACAAATCTCAGTATTGTACATTTATTAAATATTCAACACATGGAGAATCAGATTTAGCATATTTTCCTAATCATCATTGAATTCTATTTGACCTTTAAGATTTCCTATGAGAAAGGATGAATAACATCACCTTTACTTTAAAGGACGAATAACATCGTGTCCCACTTTAATGAATGAATAACACCGTGTACTAAATTAAAGAATGAATAACACCCTGTTCCGCTTTAAAGGATGAATACATTCGTGTACTAAATTAAAGAAGGAATAACGCCGTGTCCCACTTTAAAGGATGAATAACACTGTCCTACTTTAAAGGATAAATAACACTGTGTCACACTTTAAATGATGAATAAGATTGTGTCCCACTTTAAGGGGTGAATAACACCGAGTACATGATTAAATGCTACAGATGCCGTGCGATGTATTGGACTGATGGGACACTGACTGACCTACTTGCATGGGATGTATAGTTTAGGTGCCGTGAAATGTTCTTGGACCCGACTGACTGACCTTTCGTACGAGATGGAATATGATATGTAGCATTGCTGGCCTTAGGCAGATTTGACCGATTTGGCCCAATCGGACCCGGCCCTCACAGTTGGTAATATTTAAAATATATATTTAGAGAAAAAGTAATTTTAAAGCGACGCAAGAAAGGTTTAAGTTCATTATCATATAAAGCTTGTTTAAATGTTTATATAAATGCCATGCTCAGAAGGGGTCCCACGCGTAAGTCCAGGGTTCCCGCAAAAAAGATCCGAATCAGGCCCCGCGTTTAATAAGACCGGTACTGATAGGCAGATTGTAAAATAATAGGACTGATGGGACACAGACTGATCTACTTGTACGTGGTTTAGTACTAATGGTACCACAAGTGTGAACGTCTATACTTTACAATAAAACTCGTTAGAGCGTCCGCCTCGGATGCGGGAGGTCGCGGGTTCGAATCTCGACTGATTTATATCAAAGACTTTTAAAAATGGTACTAACAGCTGCCTCGCTATGCGCCCAACTTTAAAATGGTAGTGTTTGGACTGGTTGGATTGGTGTCAGGATAATGCGACTGGGTGGAACATCATGCGATATGTCTGCGACATGATGCCCCAGTGCTAGACATCAATATAAACTGCCAATCTGCATACATCGTAGCAATATGACTGAAAAACCGTTGAAGCTACGCTAAAAATCCCAAAATTCAAAACATACACACACATACACACACAAAGTAAAACTGGGTCATGTATACATATCCCACATGTTAGATTCTGTGTCTGTTAAACAACCATCAAACCCTTTAGTTTAGATAAAATCTAAAGGTAGGAGACGTACATAATAAGACGTATTCGGACCTTTCATCAGCTTATTGCATGATGTGACACAATATAATTTTAAAGGTATCACCAGTACGAAATTAAGTAAGTAGCTATATGAATACAACCTAATTCATAGTTCATTTTTTAAAAAATCATTTCATATTTGTTTTAATAAATTGATTTGCAAGTACATCACAAGTACGAAACTATCAGTTGCAGCTACTTAAACACAGTAGATAAAGATGGTGTATTACTAGTAAGACTAAGTTCAGTTGTTACTTCTACAGTCTGGATCTAAATTTAAAATTATTGACAAAATTAGGGATGGCTGTAGGTACAATGGCACCAGCTGTGTAAGCCAAAGGAGAAGAATCTAAAGTTGCAGGGAACATTGTAGGTAGAAATCGACATTAAAACCAGTTGTCATTGGAGTATTAGGTAGAGATTTAAGTTCTGTACAAGGTTGAGTATCTCGGTTAGATGGCAGATCATACTAATTCATACCTAGATCATGTTTTTTATTTTTATTGATTTTTTGCAAGTTAGATATACATCATGGAAATGATATTCTTGTACTATGTGAACTCTGACCCTTGTCTAGTTCTGGCAGAGTTATCTTTCTTAAGTGGTGTCGGGAATCGACTCAATGTATGCAATTTACTTTTAAACTGTTGCTTTCCGCTATTTCATGCACGCATTGAAAACGTAGTAGTTTTATGTGTGGGCCGGAAATATTTAATGGGTCAGTAGCTGTAATTATTGGTCATTAGGTGTAGCTAGTGGTCAACACGTAAAGGTGCGCATACTCAGCGCGAGCCACCATCTTAAATTCAGATGGATTCTATCAGCCTATCTGTAAAGTCAAATCCCCATAACCGCCATCGCAGAGCAAAACAATCATTCTGTAGATCTTTAGATTATTAGATTCGCATAACCTCCATAGTGTTCCGATCGAACATAACGGCGTAATTAAATTCTTGATACCTACATAGGGTCATATTTACCATTGTAGTGGCGGAATCGGTGTAGTATAGAGCAACCGTACGTAGGGCGATATTATTTACCATACTGTGGTCCAGCAATAGATTTTGGATAAAGTTTCAATGGAGTTTATTCCCATGATACTAATTTCACCAATTATATCTGTTTAGTCGTAAATAGTTATCCTCTTGATTTAAAGTATCAAGGCGGTTTGTGTGGGGCTTTTTTTTTGGGGGGGGGTGGTAGGTGGCGTAACAACAATTTGATATGTTCTCCTCTATACAACACTTTTCCAACGGTCTTCCAACTGTCAAATGTTGTAGCTAAATTCCAAGTATATGGCGTTTAAGGCCCGGGGAAGCTCAAATCGATGCAAGCCAGAGCACAAGCAACGAGACAACAGAACATCTGCAGCCCATATTCCTTGGGGTTGTACAGCATCATTTAAGAGTTAGGTTTAAGAGACAATATAGCAAAGCATTGGTGTCTACTTTAATTTAGATTTCAGTTTCTTCTGTAAATTATTCTGGAATTATTTTATCGCATTCACGATTTCAGAAGTTAAAGAATTAATTATAATATACATGAAGCTAATTTGAAATGTAAATTCGGTACTTAAATGTAGAACTTAGCTTTTTATATTGTTATAACGTTATACATTTATCCTATATTCCATTTTCATGAGTTTTATATATTTAGGTGTTCAACATAAATTTTCTTTTTACGACACTAATTGTTTGCAATTTCCATATTGAATAAATGTGGACGATCCCGCCTTGACGCCGGGTACATTGCAATTGTACAATGTTGTTTTGGTGATCATTAATGACGTTTCCTAACCAGATATCGCCTCTTTCTTATTAAATCCTGTGAGGCCATTGAATGGGTCTATTTTCTCTTCACTTACCACGCTTTTACTAATGCATCTTGCAAGATCGTTGTATGATAATAATATTCTTGTTATATTGTACCAGTTCAGTACTAAAAAATGTACATGTGATCATTGAACGAATATATT
This sequence comes from Sinohyriopsis cumingii, assembly GCA_028554795.2. Lineage (NCBI taxonomy): Eukaryota > Metazoa > Mollusca > Bivalvia > Unionida > Unionidae > Sinohyriopsis > Sinohyriopsis cumingii. The sequence continues at coordinate 115,488,077 of CM068837.1, read as the reverse complement.
TAACTTCAACGATCACACTTTCTTAGACTGAGACTCTCAGTCTGATGAACATCTGTGCGTTCGTCAAACGAACATAATCTTCTCTCAAGATACCACACCAAAACTGCAAGTATTTATCCTTTAGGAAGAGATTCAAGGGGAAAAACTCTTATTCATATTGAAACAGTCAAATAATTAGTTGTCTCCCCTGATATATTTGGAAGCCTACTGACTACATTTGTCAATATCAGCAAGAATTTCACCTAATAAAATTGTCTTCTATCTAAGACATCACAGATTCTCAACCTGTATTTATATGAACCTCGCAGAAGGTAAAGTAGTTTATCCGACACTTGAATGTAAAATACTTGAGTAACATCCAGTAACAATCGCTATTCCATGTTTAAACATGAATATAATTATCCTCATTGTATAGTCAGTCCTATAAACCTTACTTTTAATTGGATCAGGTGCGTTATTTTCATGCTTAAATAAATGTCAAAGAAACATTAGACCGATGGTCATAGGTCACACATGAAGTATGCCTTTCGTCATGAAAATAACATTCAAATATTTAGACAGGGGTCAAAGAGCATGCTCTTGAAAAACATCGATTGTCCAGTTTTCATAATTTGTGCTGTTTTCCCATGAAGAGTAGCGATGTACGATTTTGTCCAAGTAGGGATCATTCATTACATACTATCACTACAAAATCAAATACAGTTTGCTTGTCCACAAAAGTTGTCAATTTTATTTTCTTCTGTACTGCTCTAGTTAGAAAACACAAATGTGTCGTGTATTTTAATTTCTTTAATGCTGCACAAGACAGAACTATAATACAAGTCGTGTATATATTATTTCCTTATATTGTTCGATATATAGAACACACATTTATTGTGTATTGTATGCTATTTGCCCCTGTTCATGATAGAGAATACAAAAGCTTTGTGTATTATAATTTCGTCAATGATGTTCAAAATAGACGACACAAATTTGTTGTGTTTTGTACCTCCTCATATTCTAATCAAGACAGACAACAAAAACGTGGTATGGATTGTAACTTCTCCTATACTGTTTGAAATAACGAAAACTCATTGCTGCACGTATGAATGTATGTTGATGTGCCTGATGTTTTGCAAATATTGTTGCACATTTCGATTGATTTGATCCCGAAAAGAAAAACATTTTTTACATGCATTGAGGAAATAATATTTTCACATATATCTATTTTTCCCTTGACCCGTGAACACAATTTTGCAATATACTTCCCTCCAGTACCCTTTTAAAAAGAAATATATGCTCTTATTTTGAATTATTTTTATTTCCCATCGTTGAATATTTTTTATTCGTACATATGGAATAAAGTTGTAAAATTGTAACAAGATCAGCACAAGTTATAAATTTACATTTGGTTAAATGTTGTGGAATCATCTTTGCAAAATTAAAAGTACTGTAGCAAGAAAATATTACTTTCCCAAAAACCGTCAGTCATTTAAAATGTTACACAGGATTTTACGTTGTGTGCATGGTATACATCAGAAATCTTAATTTAGAAAACAAATATCGAGCTAAATTGCTAAGGCAATATGTTGTAAGGTAGTAACTATTGCGTTAATCTGCTTCGTTGTTTTCTTCTGGTGGTGTTTGTAAATGGACTTAATATATTCAAAACTCTTTGTATAACACAGTGTAGTTAGTCACTCATTGTTTAATTATATATCATATTATGAACCCCTCTCTATCATTATCTAACTGTCCGTCTGTGTGTCTGTTTATATACTTTATGATAAGTAATGTGTTCGGTGGAGAGGTCTGTACTTGTTGAAATAATATCAGGTTCTCATATCATTTCACTTTCTTTTTCATGGTCTGGAAGTGTCAGAAAACTAGCACGTCATGCTGAGAGCCCGTATTGTGAAGCTACTAGACAAAATCTAAATATAAGTATGTAATGAGAGCTTAATCCACGAAGTGATAATCTATGGAATATAACTTTTGCATGTATTTCAATTATTTATTATCGTATTACGTAATTTCAAATATCAATTGTATTGTATCATTTAGGTCCATTCATCTATCACTTCTCTTTGAAATTCAGTGATTTGTAATTTATTCCTGAGATCCATTGATCTGTCATTTATCCTTTAAATCAATTCATCTGTAAGTTCTCCTTTAGATCCATACATATGTCACTTCTCTTTTAGATCTATATTTAACCTTGAATCTGTCATTTGTTTTATAGATCCGTTGATCTGTCTTCATACTTTAGGTACATTCATGTCATTTATCTTTCAGATTCAACCATGTATCACTTCTCCTTTAGATCCATTGATCTGTCATGTATCCTTTGGATCAATTCATTTCTCAGTCTTCATTTAGATCCACATAGCTACCACGCTTCCTTCAGATTCATTCATTTGTCACTTCCCTTTAGGTCAATTTATCTGTCGATTATCCTTTAGATCCACTCATCTGTCACTTCTCCTTTAAACTCATTGATATGACATTTCTTCATTAGACCCGTTCATCTGACATTTCTCCTTAGATCCGCCAATCTGTCATTATTCCTTTACTTCCACTATCATTTCACTTATCATTTAGATTCATGCATCTATCATTTCTTTAAATTCATCCAACCGTTACTTCTGCTTTATATCCTTTCATCTGCCATTTCTCTTTAGATTGATTCAAATAATTTCTCATTTAGATCCATTTATCTGTGGTTTCGTTTTTTTTTTTGGATCTACTCACGTACCACTTCTTCGTTAGATTCACTCATTTGTCCCTTCTTCTTTAGATCCATTTATCTGTTACTCCTCTGTCCACTTCACACATTTGAGGTGAAATCATTCCTTACTATATCACACCAAGACTAACCACATCGAACTAGTTCAAACGATCTAATGTTTCTTCTGATGGGATACAATTCCGACTCAATGTAATTTGTCTATGACAACTGTAGTTTTCTGTTCTACCAAACATAATTAAACGTACCTACCCTATGGAACGTGTAAATGTGGATAATTAACTCAATTATGTATTTTATTTCCTTATTTTTTCTTTTTGTTAATCTTATTATAAGGATTACATAACGTTACTAATCTATTTTATATTATTTTCAGTACAAAAAATGGAAATTGTATGACCTTCAAAGTACAAAAAATGGAAATTGTATGAACTTCAAAGTATACTATATTTTAATGTGTATAGGGTCATGGTGACAATGTATATTGTGACATAAATCGGTGGTGGAGTATGTTTACAATGGCCATGGGATTTATCCAACTTTCAAACTTATTAACGGCTTCAGATTTATGTCAAATATTGCTTTTTGTATGGTAATTGTAAATTACAAAACAGTACGATTTGATCTTCTACTGTTGAAAAATATCGGAAGGGTGAACAACATTTGAGGATATGACTGTATAGATAGGTAAATGCAATAATATTACAATTTGTATCCTATTCTGAAAAGATGCTGATTCAACACTTTTAGTATCATTACATCTATATTTGGTCCAGATAATCAAGTTGTTGTTATGCTCCATTTCCGCAGAAGACGAAAATAATTCGATTTAATCGATGCAAATATGGAAACATGGAAAACAAAATATCTCATATCTGAGCAGATATATATGAAACACTACCAGTTACAAATGTAGTTCAAATAAATATTATAATTCACTTCTGTCAGACGTATCTGATATTGAAATTGTATGATTATAAATATGGTATAGTAGTGCTTCTCTGACGATACCACAGGGCATCCTTTAATTTGTTTTTAGAGCATTATTACATTTAAGTTTTAGTTATCAAAGGTTTTCTTAAAGAATAATTGATAGAGAAATAGTGTACATGTTTCTTAACAAAGACCGGACAAGTGGAAGGTGCCTACATGTACACTTCAAGTTAACTTTGAAATTGAAAACTATAGCTGAGTTTTAAGTTCATAGTTGACCTATGACCATTGATGGCGTACCATTATTCAAAAGTGATGATAGCATGGTAACTTGTCATAGAACATATGGGATATAATTATAAAAATATTTTGTAATGGACTGAACACGTTAAGATTTATCCACATTTGAGTAAGCCTACACCAATTTTACTTTGCACTCATACCACGGATCAAAGAAAATGCAGTGGTGAATTTGCTCAAATAGTGTGCCGATAAAAAAAGAACAATAATATATATATTTTAATTATGATATGCTTATTGTCCATTCATTTTATATTTCTCCGTTAACTTTACTTTGTCAGAAGCGTGCAGTATTTTTTCCATGCTACTCTGCTTCATACTGCACGACACGTGTGTCACAAAATATGATCGTGTATAAGGATCTACATTTTAAACTACATGACCGGAATGACTTCGCTCATTGATGCAAGATTGTGTTCGAAGATGAACACGACGTTATTAATTTTTTCTTCTGTGAAAACGTGATGATCAAGCTCGTTTGTTCTCTGAAGCGTCTGTTGCACACATTACGGCTTACTTTGTCGGTAGAGGAATCAGATTTCATATTGAATTGTTTCGATATATTTCACTTGACATGTGTTTGCTTTTAGTTCTTTCTCATTTAGAATGTCACACAATTGTGAAATTGATACTCTGTTCAACGTAAAAAGACAGATATTCGTGTTTAAAGAAGGACAAACTTAGAAACGAAATATATAGCATTGAAATTCTTCACATACAAGTTTGAAATTTCAGCTGCTAACTTCTTTCGAGACCAGACCTGGTCCGTTACTGAAATGAATGAAATACAAAACATGTTAAATGTAAAATAAGTCATTGGCTCTTTATGTTTAAAATTTATCCCTTCCTCTAAAGTTGAGTTTTTTCTTTCTCTTTTTTTTTTTTTGAGGTCTAGTTATCAATATTATTCTATAAATACGAATTTCTTGCGGAAGAAAAATTCATATTATAACGTGAACATGAGATAGAAAATTTATATTAATATTATTGATTCTACAATCAAAGAACACATGTTATGCAATAACCCGTCGTCCGGCATCGTGCGTCCGTCTGTCCATTAGAACAAAGTTGTTATCGCAACTACAGCGAAACTAAAGAATGGCATGAATCCTAACACATACTTTCGTCAAACGTCTGGATGGTCCAAAATAAAAAAAGAGCGCCATTCTGACGCCCCTTATGGCCTCTATGACATGTTTTGTATTAAAAGACTTTTCTGATGTCTATTGAACAGTAAGAGGTATTGATACCAATTTGACTTCCAACATGGTCGTCATGCGGTCAGCTTGAATAGATTGCTATCATTACTTGTCCTGAAGGGATTGTCCTTGCGACATGAGGTTGCCATGAACAGACACCGTTTGTTTCGCGGTTGGTTCTAAATGAAAATAGTAAAAATCGAACCAAACATACGGCCCCATAGTAGCCATTTTGAAACTCCGTTTATCGTTCTTTCTTCTAAAGAGATGGTCAAATTTATATTTGGTCGTAAATGAAAATTATACTGATTGTACTTACAAAATTAAGGCGGCAGGGTTGGTCTTTTTGTTATGAGATTGTCACTTAAGCACTTCTAACTTTAGCTCTTTTTTAATGAAAAAATGATACCGATTTGGTCTAAATATATACTTTAATGAAAAATAAAGCTAGATTTCGTGCATTGGTTTGTTACCTGTCCTTAACTGGTATTACAGTAAATATAGGACCAACCGTTCAGAAGAAGCCACATACAGATTTGTAGGATGGCTGTCAAGACATCAGTTTCGGAGGATGGGTTAGGAACATTTTCTGTTATTGGAATAACGGTTTATTGCAACAAAGAATTTACATCAAATTAACACAGGTCAATCTGGCCATCTGTTCGTGGGAGGTAGCTCTAATGAGATTTGTGTCAAATTTATTTTGTTGAGGGAGGTTTGGAGTGGGGCGGTGGTGGTCACATCAACATTTTGTTGTATGTTTATTTCTTAAATGGGTTAAGGGTTATGGATGGAAGCGTACTAGCTCGACCCCCTACTCTATCCGACCATGTGCAACACAAAACGACGTCATGTTTTACATGTCACGACGTCTGGTGTCTGTGTTAGGGTTTTCTAACATATAGTCGTGTCTTATACTGCGTTCAAATATGACCGGTAAGGTAAAATATTTCGTCAGAATGGACAGAAATGAGAGTGGAAATCAATGTAGCACACAAAATCGAAGATTGTAGACATAGGACAACTCACCCTCTTTGTTGCGACTTGGATCATAAATAGACATAATGCATTATTCAGCTAATCGGATTAATGAATAACTGGTTAGAAAGATACTGTTCGGGGAAAAAGCATAGCATCACATTAAACAAACTCCACAGCTTGAGTGCACACTTAAGCTCATGCGAATTTGGATAGCTTAAATTGTAGAAATGTAATATATTACAAAGCAGCATTTAAATACATCCTTTTGGCGAAGGTAATTTTAGTTAGAGTGAACACTATAGTAGAGATGTTTCATGAGTACGGGGTCTGGTTGCACATGATTGTGTGTTAGATGTTGAGCACACTATGCATGAGAGAGGGATAGAGAGACAGAGAGAGAGATTATTGAATGTTAAAAGATAAGACTATATAAATAAGGTACATATTTAAAATCTTGCACCATTTCTCTGTAACGACGTAACTTTCGTTTTCTTTCTTTTTTCTTCTTCTCTCATTAATTTATTGATATGTTACCTGAAGTGCGAACTCAAAACAATGCTTTCTTGTTAGTAATATCTTCACTATAGTATTGATTTATTATATATATATATATATATATATATATATATATATATATATATATATATATATATATATATATATATATATAACATAAACAACACTAACACGTAGAATGTGTTGACCGGTTTCGCTTTAATGCTTCATCAGAATTAATTCAAACTGAATTCAATACCATTGCTTACATCATTAAATGTGTTGTTTCTAAGTGATCAATTTAATAAACAATATGACATAAACAAGATGACGTCATAGCTTATATTTTTAACTTAATTATCCTATACTTTAACGAATAATTTGCATGGAGATATGCTTATGCAGCATAGATTAGTGATATCTTAATACATACAAATATATAAAACTTCATCTTAAAGATACATATATCTCCACTGATAACTATATATCTTTAAAATAATTCTCAATACAAATATGATTAATTATTTATAAAATACTTGATAGTAAGCATTATGCACACCATAATTTTGTATTATATAAATTGAGTTCTGATAGACTATTTAACATTTGTCAAGAATATATCAAGATATATATGTTTTCCATTTATTTAATTTCTATATCTTTAATAAGTGCATTATACATAATACAAATATTGATAAAACTGTTTATCTCTATTTAGTCATATATATATATATATATATATATATATATATGTATATGTATATGTATCCTTACTCAGTTCCAATTCAGGTGTATTATATGACAAACGTAGAGGAAATATCATTTATTATTTGAATTATGACTGTACCAAACTTCTATCTGAAGTTTTCAAAGATTATCAAACTATAAAACCCCAAATTTCCTTTAGAAATCAAGGAGTATTCAATGTCTTATTTCAAAAAGCCTATCTATATCATATGAATAACTATAAAGTTGAAAACAGATTTATTAATGGAGGCTTTAAAATTAGATACAATTACTACCTTAATTAAGGAATTTAACTTGTTTTCGTTTCGTCATACTATAAAATTATTATTAAATATGCTTAAACCAATAAATCATGACCCACCGTTTCAATGTTTGGAGCACGTTTTATGCAAGTAATTTGTCTCTCACAGCTAGTTAGACTTTTGCTGAATGAAAATTATTCTGCACCAAATAATATCAAGAAATAATTCATAGAGTTGCCACCATATTTACTCATTGCTGTTCAAGCTTATTCCTGATGCGACCAATGGCTCGCAAAAGGTGGACATATATTTATTATTTAAACCAAAATAGAAGTGAAAGAAGAGATGATGCAACTTTCATTTGTTGCGCGTAGAAAATGGTTGCTTAAATTTATTGCGCTGTTATACAGCCAGTAAATATTTTTAGTCTCAGTATACAAATTGTATTTCCGAATAAATATAATGTTTGACTCAAAGAACATAAATTTTCCACGCAGACGGTATATGCAAGTTCAGTTTATATCACATAATTTCAGTTCGGTTATAGAAATGTTCAGTAGACCTTTGCAGATGACCTTGCTATCTCAAGGGTGTGCCTCTCGCATGCTAATCGATTACATGATTAGTGTAATGAGTAAGATATTACTATTCCTGGACCATTCCTGCAACAACGGTTGGCTCACGACAAAAATACAGCTCGAACAGCTGCACCTGGATGTGACAGTGTATACAGATGTAAGCACATGTTGATAAGAAACCCATCTCTGGCAGTGTCAACAATTGATCTTTGTCACTGTCAAAACAAGTGGGGTCTGGATAATACAGGACTCCACATCAGTTTCTTTGAGATGAAATCTATCATTAAAGACTTTCTATTTTGCAGCAGCCATCTACGTTAAAAGATGTCATGCCCGTTTGTTTGTTGCTTACAGTAGGTCTAATTATTTCCTCCACCAAGTGAAATTAAAACCAAATATATACAAAGATTACGTTCAGTTGAAAAGTGTAACGAGAGTCACAGGTCATTGGGGCTTTGAATCAATCTACAGTTTCTACAACTGAACTGAAGGTCATAAATGTCTAAATGTAATTATGAAAATGAACTTGAGGTCACTAACGTCTAAGTGTACGTATGAGATTGAACGTGCGGTCATTAACGTCTAAGTGTACGTATGAGATTGAACGTGCGGTCATTAACGTCTAAGTGTACGTATGAGATTGAACGTGCGGTCATTAACGTCTAAGTGTACGTATGAGATTGAACTTGAGATCATTGAGGTCTACATGTAGTTATGAAACTGAGCTGGAGGTCATGTGTACTTAAGAATTTGAACTTGAGGTCATTGAATCTATATATAATTATGAAACTGAACTCGATGTCATTAATGTCTTATTGAACTTAAGAAAATGAACTGGTGTAAGTCAGGGTCTAAGTGTACATAAAACTCAACATGAGTTAACACACGTCTAAGTGTACTTATGAAAATATACTAGAGGTCATGAACGTCTCAGTATACCTATGGAACTGAACTGGGGGTCATGAACGTCTCAGTATACCTATGGAACTGAACTGGGGGTCATGAACGTCTCAGTATACCTATGGAACTGAACTGGGGGTCATGAACGTCTCGGTATACCTATGGAACTGAACTGGGGGTCATGAACGTCTCAGTATACCTATGGAACTGAATTTAAGGTCAAGAACATTTATCTGTAATTATGGAACTGAACTGGACGTAAAATCTTTTCCAATGCATATTTTACATCATCCATGGCAACAAATGCAGTATAGTGTTTTGTTGTACCTTACTGAACTTAACATATCATTCTCTGTGTCACTTTTTAGGTTTCAAATTGTTGGATATGTTACAGGATGTTTATTAATGCAGATATTCCAGATTTACAGTCATGCATTTGTTCTTCGATTTGGAACAGTAGACATTTACAAATTCGGAATTGCATCATTGATAAGAGTTATTTTACGGCACTAACATGCTTTGTGTTCGATAACGTTCTTTCAGTTCGGAGAACATTTTGTGTCCACATTCTTATGTGAAGAGATGTGTGTTTATCAACTCCTATAAGTTAATATTTAAACTACTAATGTACATAGGGTGGATTCCATGTTACAGTTATACTCCCACCGGGTCCACACGCACGCAATAAGTTAACCAGTTCCCTTAGTTTTATTTGTTGATGATCTTGATTGAGGTTTAAGGCTAATTTTCAGCGCATCATAATCTATATATGGTGTAAAGAGCCCAAGTGGGGGTAGATGGGCCATATTCAGACAGACATAACCTTTATTCACGATTCCCTTTCGGAGGTCGATTCGAAAAAAAAAATGGTTACCAAACTGTTAGCGAGTAATGGTAAAACAAAACGTTCCAGAGGGCGGGCTAATTAAATGTTCCCTCAGTCGCAGCTTATTTGGACCAATTATAATGGCATCAAGTGATATTTCACTTGTTATAGTATCACAACTATAAAACAGCACATATTACATCTAAAGTGTACCAACCACGTGATGAAATATGTTATCGATATTGTTTATTATAACTGAATTTATGAATTGAAAATAGTTTCCATTAAATAGAAATATTATAGGGCCAACAACAAGCCTTGTATACATTAAGCCTATTGCAAGATTAAAATGAATCGGTATGTAGTGTTATAAATAACATGTGGCTTTAGAAGAATACACCATTAATCATAATCGCAACATTGTCAATACATTTGCAAGGTGGAAAGTTTGAAAATATATTTGTCCATTTTAACAATTACAAACCCTAGTAGTAATTGTAGAAAACAATATTTTCGCATCATTGGTATGCAAGGGACAACAAATCCTATGATTTCAGTCCCGTTTCAGTTTTAGTATGGTCTTAGGTGACATTCCTACAAGGTTGGATCAAATTGGTGTCATTAGAATTCGATAATAGAAACGAATTTGTACACGCTCTACAATGAAATTAAAATTATTGACGGAGATATTATCGAAGATGCATTTTCTAACGGTGTCTTCCTAAATAACTATATTGTCGATTTTGATCAGGAATGATTCAGTAGTTAAGTGAATGAAATGCAAAGTCTAACGGGAACTTCATCAAACCTGTATTACATGTATAGAAACAAACAAGTAATCAGCTTAGAGTCGATTTGGATAAGTCTAAAACAGGTTCGGCACATTTAAAGCACTACCTCTATACAGGACACACCAACTAAAACCAATGGCAAATGTTGACGAATGACAAAGGCAAGGAAAACAAACAATGTGATCAAGGATCGTACCGAAAGAAAACATGACCTTACCATCAAGTATGCTAAACGATCCTAGTAAAAGATAAGGAAGTAAATATATTGCAGTGTTTTGGGGACAAATTATTTGCATTAACTTGGTGTAGATTACAATTAGTTTTTATGTCAGAAAATAGATGGACACTTTGCAGGGTATGTCCACAATGCTGATTGAGAATATTGAGATATTTATTTATGTATGTATGTATGTATGAACATTTGGACTGGCCCAGTGCGAGGGTGCAGAAGAAGAAGCAGGCAAAACAAATGTGTACAAACAACATTATAGAGTGGACAGGCATGGGCTTTCCGTTAGGGCAGTAGAGAGCAGGGACAGATGGAGATAATTGGTGTGGTACGTCATCTGTGGTGCCCCAACGGCCTATTGGGTTACAGAATTGATGATGATGATCATCATCATCATGAATATAAATAGCATTGCTTAGTGACAATCGTAAAATTTACTATGACCAAAATTTCCATATGTCAACCTTCATACATAATTTATAAAAGAATAAATCCTATCAACACTTTCAAAACAGGATTTCTTCTTGTTGCAATCCGACAATGATGTTGATATAATGGTAATTTCCCCATGTCCCTATAATGGCACAAAAGACGAAGGACACCAAAAACCAGTAATTGCGACCAGATGTAAATTTCCATTATATTCCTATATTTCTCAGACCCTCTTTAACATAAGATTCTCGTTTACGTCTCAAGGGGCATTATATACTAGTGCCATTCACAGAAAGATATTCGCATACATATTTTGATCAGACGTGATCCCCAAAACTAATACAGATTTCGCTATAAAAAAATGGAGATCTTGTTAGTTCTGAGAAATGAAAAGTTTCATAGAATTTGCACAATAGATAGAAATTCAAACAGTTGATTGGCCCAGTCATTCTAGAGAACAGTTATCAGGTTTTACACCCTGTCGTTACAATATTTAAGTTGGGTCACATCAGCTATAATTTAGGGCACAGTTTGATCAAAATGGCCTGAACCAATATGGAGAAATAAAATATAGCAAATTCTGACGGAACGGAAAATGCGAGAAAGCAATATAAACTAACACAGTATGGACACGGGGCCATACCAGAAGTGCATTTGACCTTACCGCAAAGTGATGTAAAGGTAAACAGTAGAAAAAACGAAATAAAAACGAAGGTTCAGGGGACAAACTTATACCTTAGCTAGGTGTAGATTACACATGTTTTTTATGACATATAAAAGGTCCCGTAGAATTGCATGCTGCATCATCAACGCCGATCACCTCAGAACCAATAATTCCACAGTTCTCACCATTTGGTCAATTTAGACTCAAAAAATGCTAAACCTCCTCTCCTGTCCAGCTCACCAAGTGTCCCTCACTAATTTCATCTGACAAGCCAGTATATGTCCAGGCTGTGTAAATAGTAAATATTTATATGCATCTATCATGCTGACTCTTGATAAACACATACATGTATGTATGTATGTATGTATGTATGTATGTATGTATGTATGTATGTACGTACGTACGTACGTACGTACGTATGTATGCATGAATGTATGTATGTATGTATGTATGTATGTATGTATGTATGTATGTATGTATGTAAACAATTTGTTTAGCTGTTCACTTATGCCAAGGTAGACTTAATGTTGGCTTATGTCACAAATCATATCAATAGGTTTTGAATTTACTGTGTTTTTGAAATAAGTAAGAAATATAACAGGCGTCAGTTAGAAGAGATTGGCAAAAATGCTAAAATTATCCCTATTTGTCGCACAAAATTTTCCCATTTTTATTTCTGTTATGTATATTTAATTTGTATTGATTATCGTTGTTTTTCATGATTATATGTTATGTATATCTATATTTAGAACTTTGTCCAAAATCAAGTTAAAGGTGTATCTGACCAGTGACATTTAACAATATAACAAATATTGCTGTATGATTATTTAATCAATATTCCGATCATCATTAATAGTAAACATGTTTACTTCGCTTTCGAGTTGATGATTCAATTTTGATTCTGAACTTACACATTTATAGCAAGGACATTTCCCATCAATTTGGCATAGTGTTTCCAGAAAATGATAATTCAGATCTAGGTCAAGTAGAGTGGTATGTAATCGTATTTACATTAGGATTATTCATTGTTACGGTATCATATGAGGCATGATCAGTCGTATTGCTGTGTTCAGTTTATAACCTGGGTAGATGTATTTATTAAAAATTATTTACTGTAATTACAAAGTTCTCAATACTTTTCTCGGACTAAAACATTCATTTGGAATTATAGTGAAACCAAACAAGGACACGTTTTGGATTATATTATTGTGATACATCAAAACAATATTAACACATCGTCACATTCTAGGCCATAGGCACAATATCACATTTGAGGCTACAAGAATATCTACATATTTAATATTTGAATGCTGTAACTTCTAGGCCTATTTGGGATTCAAATTAATTGGCAAATAAAATAATTTTGAATTTCGCTCTTTTCTGCTATTCGGTTTAAGATCATAGAGTCGTAACATTTGCAGTTACAAATATCAATCTATCATACAACTAGATCTTCCATATTTAAGACGATAATATTTTCTCGTTGTAAAACAAAGCAATTGCAGACCAACAGAAGACGATTTAACACTCAGAATTCAGGGGCCATTGCATAAGGCGGGAAGCTCGAAAGCATTCAGATTGGACACCATGCTCGTCTTTAATATTAAAAAATATACTTTCCAGAATGCACACTTCCCACAAATAGTAGTATCTACCCTTGAATTATTGTGCTTCACCACTACTTTAATTCTTTACTAGATGTTATACTGTTTTCGGTGAAATCTTAATTAAATGCGTGGTTAACATAAATAATTACGTCGTTCGTTTAATATAGAAACAACATATATTTTACAGATATAATTTAATTAAATTTACGAAATGCAAGCAAATAAATTAATCATCTTGTTGTATAAGCCTCAATCAAAACGTAAATGTCATTACCACTGAATGCACAACATAATTATTTTGAAGTCAGAATTGTTTTAATAGTATAAATCCTTTCACGAGGCCTGTTCAAATACCTCTGAAAAGAATTGGTCAAATTTAAAATCATCCTGCAAGAAAGACTTTACAGGCATATATATATATATATATATATATATATATATATATATATATATATATATATATATATGTGTGTGTGTGTGTGTGTGTGTGTGTGTTCCGATCGTTTGAGGAGAAGATGTTATGCAACACTATCGCGGGTCTTTCAACTGTTGACTCCCCTAAAAATGGAAGTTTGTAGTCTAGAGATTGAAAATTGCGCATAAAGAGATAAATATGTACAGCCCATGAATTTTGCTGAAAAGCAGACCATGTGTTCCTACTGGATTAAATACAGGCCGGGCGATATCATGGTACATTACATATTGAATTTCAAGTTAAAATAACAATACCTTTTGGAAAGTCATATAGGTCCATGCAAAAATAAATCTAACCAGAATACATAAAACTTAGTTTAGAAATATCGCACCTCCGATAGATGTACGCTGACGATATACTAATTTTGTAATAATAATAATGAGGACTGTGTATAGCACCTAATCTTTAGAAGCTCTAAGCACTTTACAACATTAGACAACACCTATAACTTAAAAAACTTTATATAATGATATGGTTACAAAACAACAAACACCATGATATCAGAAAACATTAAAAACATGCTGAAATACTTAAGATAGGAAACATTATTAGGTCTTTAAATTTGTTCTTGCAGTCGAACTAAGTGAGTTTTAAGAGCACTCTTGAATGGGATTACTGTGTCTTTGTGTCTAGGTTCAGTCGGCAATTCATTCCACGTTGCTGGGCCCTGAGATGCAAATTAACGTTGTCCATATGACTTTGTTTTCATAGTGGGAATAATGAGTATACGATTGTCAGAAGAGGAGCGTAAGTATCTAGTGTTTAGACATGGGTGAGGTCGGATAAGTATATTGGATGGAGTCCGTCAGTGAAACGTACCACAAAGAACAAAGTGTCTGTATGATTCTGGATTGAATGCATAGCCAGTGTAGGATACAGAGCAGCGGGGAGGTGTGCTCCGATCGTGGTACTCTAAGTATGATCCGAGCAGCTGTTTTGAACTTTTTGAAGTTTCTATAGTAGATAATAAGATGAACCAGACAGAACTGAGTTAAAATAGTTCAGTCTTGATAGTACTAATGAACACATAAGTGTTATAGTGGCATCTACTGAAAGATATTTGCGAATGGAGTTGATGCGTCTCAGCTCAAGATATGCCGCCTTGCATATGTTCATGACATGTTGGTGTAGTGTGAGAGTACTGTCCTGAGTAACACGTAGGTATCGTACTGATTGTGTGAATTTAATGTTGGTGTTGCTGATATTTATTGTTCGATGTTAAGAATGTGAATGAGAAAGTATTTTTGTTGTGATCAGATTGGCCTCAGTTTTATCATCATTCATCTGCAGCTTGTTACATGTCATCCTTGACTTCAAATCAGAAATGCACCTCTCTACACCTTGAATGGTAGCATGAACTTCAGTTGGGTGGCTAGATTTGTATATTTGGGATTTATCAGCGTACAATTGGTGAGACACTGAATGATGATATATGACACTTGAGAGCGGCTGAGTGTATAGAATGAAGAGAACATGTCCAAGAACAGACCCCTGTGGAACACACCACAACATAGATTAACTGGGCTGGATTGTATTCCATTTGCAGACACAATTTGTGCTCTGTTGACAACGTAGGACTTGCACCACAATAAGGCTGTATCATGAATGCTAATTAAATGTTTTAGCGTCGTGTATTGCACCCAATCTGCGAGCACACACGGGAAAGTCATGTTCTCAATGTACACGACACAATCTGTAAAGAAATTCGGATGCGGCTTTTGATTAAATGTTTGCTGCTGTTTACGCAATAGACAGCCGAAGATATATATAATATCACTGTGTCAGTCGCAAAAATCTGTATAATTTAATTAGTCTGTGCAGAACGCTTATATATTTGTTACATGATCAGAACGCTGTATAACGCTGTATATTTTGGGCAGAACTATCTATATCTTTGTGTGGGTATAATTTAAACTTCTCGTGGGGAGGAAAAACCTTAGTAAACTTTAGGAAAGGTCAAAACTGCCCGTAATATTTAAATAACTGCCCGCTAACTAAACACATGAAAATGACAAATATAAGTAAATATACAGATTTTCAACACACACACACACACAAATATATATATATATATATATATATATATATATATATATATATATATATATATATATATATATATATATATATGTGTGTGTGTGTGTGTGTGTGTGTGTGTGTGTGTGTGTTTGTGTGTATGCGTGAAAGAGAGAGAGAGAGAGAAATAATACCTTTTTATCTATAATTTAATTTTTAATTTAAATTATATCATGACCATCCAGTAAACTTACTTTCCGACTAGCTGCTCACACCGTACGCAATATATATATATATATATATATATATATATATATATATATATATATATATATATATATATATATATATATATATATTCCCAAATTGCACAAGTTTTGTAGTTGTAATAACTAGTCTACGTACTCCCGCGCCAAATAAACGGCCTAATATGCAAGGTGTCAGAGAGGCAACTTGAGGTATATAAGTCAGTCCGACTCTCTCGCTCTCTCTCATACACTCTCTCTCTCTTTCTTGATCTTGATCTTGAGTATATCATCGTGCTATGTTATATCGATAATGTCGTCAAAGAGAGAATTATTATAGAGATCGAACTCACTGCGTCCATCCAAGGGAGCTTAGCTATGAGCAGATAATCAAAACATATTGCGTGGAATATTTCCTCCTAACAAGTCATCTGGAAAGCAACAGTTGCCATCTTTCGGTTGAAGTGCGACGTTGTTGAATAACGCATTCTTGAAAATTGAAGAAAGATTTTGTCACTAAAATTGATTTGCTACTAAACGGAAACAGCACCTAAAGTGTGGTTTAAGTAGATTTTATGAGGACAAAAGAACGTTTGAGTCACTATTTCCTCTGGGACAAAAGAACGTTTGAGTCAATATTTCCTCTGGGACAAAAGAACGTTTGAGTCACTATTTCCTCTGGGACATAAGAACGTTTGAGGCACTATTCCCTCTGGGACAAAATAACGTTTGAGTCACTATTTCCTCTGGGACAAAAGAACGTTTGAGGCACTATTTCCTCTGGGACAAAATGACGTTTGAGTCACTATTTCCTCTGGGACAAAAGAGCGTTTGAGGCACTATTTCCTCTGGGACAAAATAACGTGTGAGGCACTGTTTCAATGAGAACAAAGGAACCCGGACAGACTATTTTCCTTAATTATATTGAGGCATATTGAAAAGCAATCTTATGGACAGCTGAAACTTTTATATATTCGAACAAGATTCAAATTCCAATCAAATTATACTTCATAGTAAGGGCTATTGGTAATGTGAATAGACGTAATAGGTGGTTGGGGGTGGTATAGTCAAATATCATATGTAGAATGTAATGCGTGTCAAGTCATATAATAAGAACATAACATCTGTCCTTTAAATGTTCAGAGACGATATGTTTTATGTAATATATGTTAACATGAGCTAAATTAGGCAACTTGATAATGTAATTTACGCGCTAGAGAAAAACACCCCATATGGAATACTAGCACATATAAAACACAAAAACAAACACAACACTTCTATTTCTGACTCTCTCTTAACTATGCAGCTCACGTACCGTATATTTAACTAATAATAGTTGAATTTTGGCCATAATAAATAACAGAGGGGGCCAAAACTAGAGTCGGGCGAAATACAACAAATACATGAAGTATGGACCATCACTCGAGTACAGCCCAACTCAATTCAAAGAAGTAAATCATGATATGATCGACACATGTAAGCACGTATATAAAACACTAGACTTTTTGTTTGTTTCTATTGAAAATAGTACACTGCTCAGTCGCCCTTTCAAAAATTATTAATACAAAAATATGAATTGACAATATAAAAAATCGGTACTAGGGACAACTGGGGAAAATTGACTGATATGCTGTCTCAACATGAAAAATAGTATAGCACTCACACACACTGCAATTCACATATAGCAAACACGAGACTAAGGAGACCTTTAGCAAAGGTCACAAACACGAGCTAGGGGAGCTAATTCGAGCTAGGTGAATGAAACTTGGTTCGGATGAACACCCCTATAAATAACACTGGGGAATATAAATACCACATCAAAATCTTCATATAAACAAGTTTGGATTGGAAATTCTTTTCACACAAATGAAACAAACAGCATACCTGGGGGACACACATACACATACAATACTTTTTTATATTTTTTTGGAAATAGGGAGCATCTGTCTGGTGCACACACCCCATCCCCCCCCCCACACACAAAAGGCAAGAGATCACGGCATTGTTATAGTATTTAGATATTGGATTGGAATTATGATTATGGTATTGTTATATTATTTAGATATTGGATTGTAGCTATGAGAATAGCATTGTTATAGTATTTAGATATTGAATAGTAATTATGATAATGGCATTGTTATAGTATTTAGATATTGGATTGTAATTATGATAATGGCATTGTTATAGTATTGAGATATTGGATTGTAATTACGATAATGGCATTGTTATAGCATTGAGATATTGGACTGTAATTATGATAATGGCATTATTATAGTATTTAGATATTGGATTGTAATTATGATAATGGTATTGTTATAGCATTTAGATATTGGATTGTAATTATGATAATGGCATTGTTATTGTATTATATATTGGATTGTAATTATGATAATTGCATTGTTATTGTATTTAGATATTTGGTAGTGATATTGATAATGGCATTGTTATAGTATTTAAATATTGGATTGTAATTATGATAGTGGCATTGTTATAGTATTGAGATATTGGATTGCAATTATGATAATGGCATTGTTATAGTATTTAGATATTGGATTGTAATTATGATAATGGTATTGTTATAGTATTTAGATATTGGATTGTAATTATGATAGTGGCATTGTATAGTATTGAGATATTGAATAGTAATTATCTTTCTGCATGAAGACTAAACATGATACAAGAAGTATCTAAATGTTAGAATAGAACAGATATAGTGTGCTAAATAGGTACACACATCTAAACTTAGTGGAGTTAGAATAACAATATTAGTACAATGGCCGTCATTACATCACCACCACAATATTCATCACCTACATCGCTGCCGTCACTACCACAGCCAGTGAATGTCTAAATTAATAATGTTGTAATATAACTCGTTACGAAACAAAGCGGGGTCAATGTCTACAACGCTGACCCATGTTAGCAAACACACTGAGTTAATCTCTACGACACTGACCCACGTTAGCGCACACATTGTATCAATCTCTACAACGATATAATGGCCTACGTTAGTGGCCGAGTGGTCTAAAGAGCTCTCCGTTACGGATCAATACCATCTCACCTCTGCCTGCGCAGGTTCGAGTCTCGGATTTGGCCAATGTGGGTATGTGAGAAAGCTTGCCAGCAGCTTCTCGAGGGTCGGTGGTTCTTTCCGGGGATTTCCTGGGTTCTTCCTCCACCATTAATACTGGCCGCCATGTATAGCCTATCTTGTGCTGAAAAATGGCGTTAAACCCTACAACAACAACGTTAGCAAACACATTGCCGTAACGTTTGCGACGCTGTAATGACCTACTCTAGCAACCCAAACGGGGTCAATGTCGCAAACGCTGCAATTACTTTAGTTAGCAAAGGTAATGGGATGAATGTTACCAACGCTGTGATGGCCCACTTTAGTAACCACAGCGGGGTGAACGTCGACAACCCTGTAATGGCCCACGTTAGTAAGCACGGAGGTATCAATGTCGACAACGCTGTGATGGCTCGCATTAGCAAGCACAGCTGGACTTGAGGCTTATGCACTACAAAAGTGAGCATATCATATAATTTTGTTTCATACTATTTTGATGTAAGACAATCCTTAACGACGCAGCTTCAAGTGGACTAAGTAATATATTAGACCAAATGTGTCATACGATCAATATATATTTATAATACATATGATGTTGGTGGTATCTGGAAAGATAATGAAATAAATAAAGCAGGGGCAGCAACTCTGGTGATTGTATTAGCAGATTTATCTATTTTCGGTAGTCTTTAGTAATACATACATCATCAATAATCTGTTGCAGCTGCGCTGGTGTCAGCAGCACAAAAGACGAGCAAAAACGTAAAAGAAAAACAGAAACGGTGACGTTTGTAAGAATATCAACTAGGTGTTAATAGCGACATCTGGCAGATAGATTGTATAAAACATAACAGACAGTTAATTTAGGAGTGAAAGCGATAAATACAGCATTGACAGTAGTAGTGGCTCCGATAATGTTACTTGATGAGATAAGTGATGACTTGCTGTAGTGGGAGAGTAAAGCTATAAACACAGCCTTAAGCAGTGTTAGTGGTTGGACCAGATTGGGTGTCCTGACAATAGTTCTGATACTACTGTTTGATGAGATGCTGAGTGTTGATTGTTGTGGAAGCAACATTGACACTAGTAGCAGTGATAGCTGCATTGGAGTTAGTTATTGTAGCAATCATAGTGGTGGTGGTGGTCGCATCATTAGTAGGAAAAGGAAATGAATGGTTAAGGAGGACGGTGATTTAAATCATAGTAGTAGTATTTGGCTGACGCACAACTAGATAGATAGATAGATAGGTAGATAGATAGAGAGAGATAGATACGTACGTACGTACGTACCTACATGCATGCATGCATGCATGCATACATACATACATACATACATACATACATACATGCATCCATACATACATACATACATACATACATGCATACATACATAGATAGATACATACATACATACATACATACATACATACATACATACATGCATGCATACAAAAAACTGAAATGCTTGTATGCTAGGGTCGAAGCTTTGTTCTCATATTTTTATCCTTTTTCATTATTTCATGTTTATTTATTTTCATAGTCTTTCTTAGTTTGAACAAATCACGTGTCCGAGGGATCCATATCATTATACAATGAATTTTAATCCTTCAAATGTCCTTGAACTAATAATTCCCAACAGCATAATTTAGCCAGGTAAGGTGTTACCTATTCAGTACCTAGCTATCGTGTTGCTACATGCTTCACAAATTCTCTGCATTGACTGGTGGTTTTGTTTATAGCGTCGCAGCATTGCCTGAGAAGGTACAACAAATACATGTCAAAATGTCACATTCCAGATACGTCAGGATTCTTACATTTTGAGGGATTTAGACAAATGTTGTAAGTATCATTTTTCTTTATATGATTATTATACTACACAAATGAACATTCGTAGTACACATGTTATGATGAGTGTTAGGCAGTTATAACAGCCAGCGTAAGTCTAAGTACATACAAACGTAGCCATCTTACCCGCATTCACAATTACGGTAAATTCTATTTAGTCATTGAATTGTTCAAATATCATTCTGACTACATAAATATGCATTCCTACTACCCATGTTCTCAATTACGGCAACTCATACCCAGTCAATGTATAAAATGAGGATATATATTAGCCACTATTGACATATATACATATCTTGGTTGAGTTCAGACTTTAAACAGATCTATAAACTTCTGATCGCTTCGGTAGAGACTTGAGTGGAGGACGGTAGTGATTCTAAGAAGCTCAGTGGTATATACATTATTTTAATGACATTAAATTTGTAAGTTTAATATTTTGGATACGGTTACATTCTTGAATTAATATATTTCAACACAATCAGCCAGGTATGGTGTAATCTATTCATTACTTAGTTTGTTCATACATGCTTCAGCCATTCACTGCGGTGATATCGCGGGTTCGTTTAGAGCGTCATAACTCTCTCTGGAAAGCTAGAAAAAGACATGTTGCAAAATGTGACATCCCAGCTATTTCAGGAACCTTACATTTTATGGGATCTGTATAAACTTTGTAAGTATCAGTCTTCTTTGTCTGATTACTAGACTACACAAATGCACGTTCATATTACCTGTGTTCACAATGGGTGTGGGGCAGTTTCCTGCCAGTACCGGTTTGAAAACAAACAAACTCAGTCATATTACCCGTATTTACAGTTAACAGCTACTTTTGCCTAGTCATTGTATTTTGCAAATATCAGTCGCGGGCCTTGAGTGGCCTAGTGGTATCGAGCGCTCACTATTCCAGATCGATGCCATCTTACCTCTGCATATTTTTTGGTGGGTACGTGAACATTTTGCCAGTAGCTTCTTGTGGGCACTGTGGTTTTTCCCGGAGTTTTCCTGGGTTCTTTGTCCAGTAATACTGGCCGCTATGTATGACCTATATTGTGCTCTATAAAGCACTCCGGTATATGCATTTTTTAAATATCCATTAATTTTTTAAGATTTGATATTGTTGATAGGAAAAGGAACAACAAAATAGGTTGCTTTGTACGTTTATTCTTGTTTGTAATTGCAAGATACTATAAATTGGTATTACAATTAATAAAATAAATACATAAATAAATAAACAATACAATTTATGATCCATCACATTCATGATGCGGGTAACTATAAGTTTTTTCTTAAATTATAATGGCTATTGTTTTCAAATATATGAATTGAATTTAAATCCTGACCTACGACACATTGCATTGGCAGCAGTATAGGAATAGCAGTTTCTAGTGAATATCGTGTGCGGCAGATTTCATTGGAAGCAATGTGGTACGGCTTCTAGTGACTATCGTGTACGGCACATTTCATCGGCAGTAAAAAGGTAGTTTCGAGTGACATGTACGACTACTGGCGACTAGAAGCAGTTACATATATACCATTGCTTGGTTTCATTATTCATAGAGATGCCCCGGATATGTGAGACGAGTGGGTATGAAAATGTATGTACAGCGTAATCACTTGATAAGCGTGTCGTTATCTTCATTGATGCAAACTGTAAATGGCAGCTTGCAAGTGCTTAGATATACTTTCCATTTGCAACATTGTATCTTGCAATTTGCCTATTACTGAAGCGATTCTGTAGTTTGTCATATGGCAAACGCTTCGTCAGTTATTACAAGTTTTTTATATTCTGTTCTTAAATTTGCCATATTACGATTACATTGTTCCAACTGCCGTTTTCATACAGATTTGGCCATGCAACCATGTAAATACCAAGTTGTATCAGTATCGTCTTTCTGGTCCAACTCGTGTCGCCATCTGATGTCATAATGGCATACTAGATATTAGCGTGGTATTCTGACAACAGACGGCGCTCTAAATTTCTAACGTTTTTCCTTTACCATAAGTAATTAATGCTCCCCACTGAGCTTTACAGCATTCATTTTGAGTCGATAAACATTGTAATTCTTTCAGTCCTCTTTGATACGGTGTACGTTAGCAACGAAGTGTTAATCGTTCTCTAAAACCACGTGCTTTCTCGAAGATCTAAGTGATTTATATCACAATCCAAAATCAAAAAGGCGTACAGTACAACAGGGTGGTTTATCAACCCCAGTTTTTACGCACTTAATTAATTATTTTTCACCGTTTAAGAAATCTACTTCTTAGTAATATCTCTCATTACTTTGGAAACATCATCTATTTTAGCAAAGTAAGGATCAGAAATGACAATGCTATATTCCCTCGTGCTCTTCATAACGAGCTTTAATCAGACGACCCCTGGTTGTAAGGATCCTATTGTACGTCATCCATTTTGACGCACCTCACAGACGTCTGTCTTCTCCTGTGATACTATTGCACATAAGCTCCCGGCAAAAATAATATATATATATATATATATATATATATATATATATATATATATATATATATATATATATATCAGAACAACATCTATAGCACATTAAAAAAATTTTATCGGCAAAACGACATTTATAAAAATTAGCCATTCCAAAAGGTTTTCTTATTCTTATCACAATCCTCATTTTGGAACATATTTTGTCGCAAAATCCGAAATAACCATATTGTGGAAAATGATGTTCGTATCACATGATAAAAATGTTTACTGGCAATTAGAAGTATTAAATTTAGTGTACGATTTTTTACAATACTTAATTTGAATTGTTACTGTACAGAATCTCAACTATTGAATGTATTTAGAAAAAATAAAGAAACATCATTAAAACTGGTTTGCATCCATTAAAACTTTTGTCTCTAAAAGTGGAAATAATCAGAGATATAACATGTAATCTTAAGGGAGATATAACTTTTATTTCTTGTAATTCTTACCATTATAAAACCAATTAAGATTAATAATTTGGTTCAAGAATTTTAAAAATATAAATATAGCACCCTTAGGTTTTAATTATTCAGCTGTTCTTTGTCACATTAGATTTAAAATAAACCTTTAAAGAATTTTTGTAATATGAATGTACTGACGCATGGTTCCGACTTATTAAGTGTGCTGCTCTTTGCAATATAAAAGTAAATTAGCGCATTATATATGATCAAACAGAGAGAGAAATTATACAATGCATGATTTTACTGATCACTGTCATTTTTAAGGTTAGATCCAATATAAGTTGATAGATGTGTCCTGGGTAGGTGAGTTTTTCCAGACAGTCTTGTGCTAGATCCATGACTTTCAAGGTGATAAGCAGAACAATTAAACTGTTGGATGTCTCATTCATATATAAGTTGTTGAAAATAATCAAATATAAAATTGCTGGACAGATTTGGGAGGCAAATAAGTGTTAAAAACATTGCTTAAACTTTTAGAACATTTTTTTGATTTGATATTCTTCAAAGGAATAGCCTGTGAAAATCTTGACGAAACACATTATGATCAACAAGCATTGGTTGCTTGACTTGGTATTAGGTAAGGAACCGATACTCTACAATATGTCTGCAAAATGGCTTGTGTAATTGCCAAATGCAGGAATAGATTGCAGATGTGCCTTAGCCTCGTTTCCTTTTAATGAAAAGTTAATACATACCGTGGTATATCATTGATACAGCGTACACACACACACACACACACACACACACACACACACACACTAACAGTAAAATTAATGTCATAGGGATGAGAGAATAAACAGAATCCTCATCTCTGTAATTATCTCTCTCTCTCTCTCTCTCTCTCTCTCTCTCTCGTGAATGAATAAGAAAGAGAAAGTATGGCATTGAGGTGCAATTATCTGCAATTTGCTCAAACCTTTTGAGGTCTTTACTAATAGAAAAAGCAGACTTTGCACTGCATTCTAAAATAATAAAAATGCTCTAAATTGATAACATTGTGAATGAAATTATATAAACAAATTTGACCTTAAACCTTGCTTTTAGGCTGCTACCGTATTCTGCCACCGTGCGGCAGTGGTAAATTACACCCACAAAATGTCCAAATAAAAATGGGGTTGGAAGGATCAGTGGAAATATAACATTCTATAAATGCATCTAATTGTATACAATTTGATACATTTAATTTGTTTGTGCTTCTTGCATGCCACCTCTCTTTCTAATGTTAATAATCTAATAAATCAGCTGACTGTAATGCGGTTATATAATTCGAGCGATATTTTAAATAAGACGCCCAAATAAACCACAAAATGATATAAACTCTTGTTGCAATTGTCAGGGGAGTAGTCGTATTGTAAGAAATTGACTTGGCACAGCGCAATCTGTTGTCATAATGAGGCATTATGCTCACTTCCGTGATGCTAACTTGCAACGAGCTTGATTCTACATTAAAGGTGTAATATATGTAATTTATCATATAGCAAGTATATAAATAGAATATTAAAACTTGTAATGGAATAATGTAATTGTAATATGGAAAGTTTATAAACAGAATAGACAGAATATACAAAACTTGTAATAACTGACATAGCGTTTGCCAGTCGACAATCTACAGAATCGCTTCAGTAATTGGCAAATTGCAAGATACAGTGAGGCAGAAGGAAAGTTGATCTAATCATTTGCAAGCTGCCACTTACAGCTTGCATCAATGAAGAATAGAAAATTCATGACTAGAATTATGAATGTAACACTTGCAAGCAGCCATTGACAAACATGCAGACGGAAGATAGCACTTGCAAACTGCCATTTACAATAATGCATCGAGGAAGCTTAGAAAATACATGCATATAACTATGGCGGTAATCCCCTTCCACAGTAGTGGTGGTTCTGATAGTACTGTTTGACGAGATGCTAAGTACTGATTTCATTGTAGTGGGAGCAACAGCGGCACTAGTTGTAGTGTTAGCTGTAGTCATATTAGTCACTGTTGAAGTCATTGTGATGGTGGTGGTGGTAGCATTAGTAGGAGAAGAAAAAGAAATGAAAAAGAGGAAGGAATTTCAATTTAGAGTAGTAGCATCTGATAGATAGATAGATATGCATAGATTCGAGATAGAGATTCAAATAACCGAGTTTCTAAATTCAAACAGCTAAACAGAAATATATGTCTGCAAAGGTCAAAGCTTTGTTCTCATAAACTGATCTTTGCTCTTTATTTCGTGCTAATTTGTTTTAATGTCTTTCTTTGTTTGAACCACAGGAACTCGTATCGTTCCTTACAATTGACCTGTCATATATATACTATATAATAACTAGTTATTATATAGTACATGTATGACAGGTACATTTTAAGCAATGATACGAGCCCCTGTGGCTTGAACAAAGCACGTGACCGAGTTATACATACAATTAATTTGTATGCTTCAAATGTCCTTGAACTAATAGTACCCAACAGCATAAGTCAGCCAGGTATGGTGTTACCTATTCAGTACCTAGCTAGCTTGTTGTTGCGTGATTCAGAAATAATCAGCCATGATTGTTGTGTTTGTTTATAGCGTGACAACTTTGCCTGCGAAGGTAAAAAACAAAATGTTCTCGAACGTGACATTCCAGATAATTCAGGAAGCTTACAGTTTGAGGAATTTACATAAATATTGTATGTATCACTTTTATTTATATGATTATTAAACTACATACATGCGCATTCACAGTACATGTGTTCACAGTGGATGTTAGCCCGTTATCAGTATATGTCTAACTGCATACGAACGTAGTCAGAGCACCCTTACTTACAGTTTCGGTAATTTCTGTTTAGTCCATGTATTTTGTAAATATCAGTCTAGCTACACAAATAGGTGCTCACATTAGTCATGTACACAATTACGGAAAGGTATAATATGCTTTTGGAATGGCCATACATTTCAAGGTATTTATTATCCATTATTGACATAAATACATGTCATGGCTGAGTTCAGACTTGACACAGATCTAAAAACTTCCAATTGCTTTGGTAGAGACTTGAGTGGAGGATGGTATTGATTCTAAGAAGCTCTCTGGTGTAAACATTTCTTTAATGTTATTAATTTTATAAGGTTTAATACTTTGGGAAATATTTTGAAATTGATATATTCTTGAAGTAATAGATTGCAACACAATAGGCCTGGTACGGTGTAACCTGTTCGCTACCTAGCTTGTTAATACATTCTTCAGAAATTTAGTTCAGCAATTTCGCGGGTCATTGCAAGCGTAACATCTTTGCCTGGGAAAGTTGAAAATAAATGTCGAATGTGCCATACCAAATGATTCACGAACCTTACATTTTAAGGGATCTGTATAAATTTTGTAATAAATTGTAATAACATAAATTGTCTTCTTTGTCTAACTATTAAGCTACAAAAGTGCACATTCTTATTACCTGTGTTCACAATGGGTGTGGGGCAGTTACCTACTAGTACCAGTCCAACTACATACAAACACATTTATATTACCAGTATTCACAGTTATGGTAGCTTCTGTTTAATCTATGTATTTTGCAAATATCATTTGAGGGCCTCAAGAGGCCTAGTCGTCTCAATCGCTCACTGTTCCAGATCACTGCCATCTCACCTCTGCGTGTTTTCGAGTCTCGGGCTGGGCTAATGTAGGTACATGAGGAAGTTTGCCAAAAGCTTCTCGTGTTTCGGTGGGTCTTCCCGGAATTTTCCCCGGGTTCGTTGTTTGCTATTAATACTGGCCGCCATGTATGGCATATCTTGTACCAAAAAAAAAAAAAAAAACAGTTAAACACAATAGCAACAACAACAACAACAACAACAACAAATATCAATCTGACTACACATATACGGATTCATATTGCCCTTGTTCACAATTATGGAAATGTATAAACTGTTACTCGAATGACACTGCTTTCGAAGATATTTATTATCTACTATTGATATATATCGCATGGTTGACTTCAGACAATGGTCCTATGAAGCTCTCTTGTGTTTTCATTTTTGTAATGACATTAATTTTGTAAGATTTAATATTGTGGAAACGAAAATGAGTAACAGAGTATACAATGGTAGTTTTGTATGTTTCTTCTAGTTTCAAATCGCTAATTATTAGTAATTGGTATTACAACAGATACAATAAATATGTGAATATATAAACAATAATAACTAAGATCCATCGCATTCATTAGATCTGAAAGTTGTAATGTTGCGATGGTTAACCCACTCCTTCATAGCAGTACAAACTAGTATTATTCAACACGGGTTAGGAGATATAAGGTGACAGAGTAACTCCAAAATGGGACCGGAGATGTCAAAGAAACTCAAACTATGATAAATTGAACTAAATTGCTATTAACCTGCACAAAACGTTCATGATTGTATCGGATACCGTATCATAATACAGTTTTTCATCGCGTTCGCACCAAAATAATTCTGTCTTATAGGGTGGAAGTGTACAGACTCGACAATAATGTGTTCCATTGCCAGTATCCACCAGCAGGATGCCCAGTCTGGTCGAAGTTCGCTCTTCAGGAACTATGCATGAGTCCGGTATATGTGTGGTCAGAAGCGCTATCGGCACTATGATATCTCTACGATTGGTTATATACGAGGGATGCCACTATCCAATGGCGGCTTATACGTTCTAAAGTTTGCTAGTGGTGTTTTTATTCCACATATTTTTGCCTAAGCCAAAGAACAGAATGAATGATATATACATCATATTCTTTACTAGATATATAATATTTCAGTATACTGAATCGTCCATTTTGAAGCATTTAAATACAAATGGATCATGGTATAAATTGTAATAAAGTTGGTGCAATCCGCACCTACAATATTACATCAACGATGTGCTAAAGTTTAAAGTTTTGTTATATTTTTTCGAGTAGAAATCAAGTGCGTAATGTCTGCGTGTGCATACGGAAAATGTGCTTAAAAGATCTGAAGCGTTAAGTGGACGAACGTCTTTGTAGTCGCCTTTAGTTCGGCTGCTTATATTGCTCAAACCTACCACGCGTGAAGATTTGAATGTTTGGAGATTGGATTAGTTACTTACAGAACAGAAAAAAAACCTAAAACTATGCAAATACACAATTTGTCATTTAATTCAAGATTTATTAATTTGAAAAGATACACAAGAAAGAAAACGCGGGTATTCCTTATAATAAATTCCGGTTGGTAATGAGTGAGCATTGAATTTTGATGAGAACAAGAAACTTCCTCACAGCTCATTTCAGGTTTGCATGATATACATTGTATATATGTTAACTCGATGATGTAGCTCATTCTGGTTTGCCAGATATTCAGATATTTTAATTCAATGATGCAGTTCATTCTGGTTTGCCAGATGTTCAAGTATGTTAACAGTTTCATAAGTTACTCAAGCACATGATACAATATTCATTCAAATAAAATAAATGTCCAATGAAGGTCTGATAATACGGTGCAGACATAAAAGTTAAGGTTGCAAAGCCATCAAATCGTACTGTATCTGATAAACAAGACATCAATATCGACATGATATATACATGTTGAAATGACCCATACAAATTTAAGAATGTAAGAAACAAGATTATTTAATACAATGAATTATGTTATATCGTTTAACTTGATTATTGTCGTTGTTATTGTTCGGGTTTAACGCCATATCTCAGTATAATATAGACTATACGTGATGGTCAGTGTAACTGTTGGAGGAAGAACCGGGGAAACCCTGGCAAGAACCGCTGACCGATGAGAAGTTATTGACAACTTTCTCCCATATCCACATTTGCCGAGCCTAGACTCAAACCCACGCAGACGGAGGTGAGACGGCTTTGATTGGAAAAGGCAAGCGCTGTAGAGCAATCGGCCAGCCGACCCATGATTATTTATAAAAATGATTTTTTTATGTTATGGGGATTATTTATTAGAATGGTTTACTTTTATGTTTACTGATTTTTTTTGTTACTAAAATGATTTACTTTTATGTTTACTGGATTATTTAATAAACTGATTTACGTCTCTATTTCCGGGTCATATGTTTTAAAATCATTTACTCTTATGTTTGCAAGGATTTTTATTAGAACTTTTTACTTTTATATTTCCGGGGATTATTTACTAACATTATTTACTATTGTGTTTTCGGTGATTATTTAATATAATGATTTACTTCGACCAGGTGCACAAGAACAAGTGTGTAATACACATGTTTGATACGCTAGTGTATTTCTCAATCATTAATTTTTCTCAGTAGCTGACTCTGAACGGAAATTGATTAGAAAGAAGATTAACAATATTAATACATTATCAATGCTGGTTGAATACTTTTTCCCACTTTATTTTCAAAGGAATCATACATGGTGTGACAATTTACGCATGCTTATAATCTAGACTTAGTTTTACAGTGCTTAATAGTGCATATTTATTTGATTCCAAAGACAGTATTCTATTACACACAAACTGATCTGTCAGTAAGTATTTCTAAATTAAATAGTAGTTATATAATGGATTTTGGTTGCAATTTGTTCTCTATCATTTGCAGCCATGTCCTAAAATTAGCACTGTGTTAGGTTGACCATTCACTTCACCTGGAGCCACAGCAAATTAAAACGATACGATGGCCACATCAAGATCACAAGAAGCTATTTGCAGTTTGGTCGAAGATAGCATTCTGGAACTAGAAACGGAAGGTATGTGATAAATACATTCAATATACCAGCATAGACAGAGATAACATGATCTATCCTAATTGTTAGACACAGAAAAGTAGCATACAGATGTATCCTTTTAAATTTCACCAGTGTAATGTAAATTATGTATATTAATCTGCTCATGAACGTAATTTATTCCTTTTTATACCGAAAGGTTCTATGAATCTTATTATCAGGGTTGACGCTGCTTATTTCAATGTTAACAATCTTGCTATCATCGCTTACTGTACTATATAAATATTCATGTTTTATAGAACATTGTGTGCTATATCTTTGATTTAAAATTGACAAATCAACATTTTATTCTCCTGAAAGTTATATTACAGGGCATCAATCTTTGACCACACTCGTATCCCATCGAAAATTGTAAACAAATGCACATTATCATTTAATTCTTACATTGTTGTTTTTATGTTAAACTCGTGAAATATTTTCATCAGCCCCCCCCCCCCTATCGGACGTTTTACAATATTGTAATGAGTCATTATTATAATATGCATAATTGTTCAATTTATTTTTTGCTCTTCTGTTTAGTGAAGATTATTATTTGGGTCTAGGTACTGCAGTGCATCATTTTCTAAAACAATCACTGGTTTATATTTGAAATAATGTTATTGGGTGGGGTATGATATGGATTCATGTTTTTTAATTAAAAATACGGTTCGTAAATTCCCTTGTAGGGAATGAAGAAGTTAAACAACGTTTTAATATTTTGTAAAAGTAATCATGGAACTCGAGTCTTTTCTTTTACTACATGTGTGGCTCAGGAATTGGCGTATTTTGAGTAGAGAATGTCTAGACTATTTACGGTGCATTTCAAATTTACCTACTATTTAAAACTTCTGTCAAAAGACAGTATTATTTAAAAATCTTACAGGGGCATAGACTGTCATTGTATACGTGTTTCTTTATAGTCCATGCTTAATATCCAATATGGTGCTGGATGCGTACAAAGATTTGACGTGAATATGTTTTGGGAACTTTAATCTCAACCGACCTTCGATAGGCAATCCATTTATTATTAAATTGTAAATGATTGCGCTTGGCACCTTTAAATGAAAGTTAAAGGTTATTGCGCTCGTTTTAAATACAGCTATGGTTACATATGTTAGAAAATAAATCAGTGTTCCTATCATTGCGAGGTTAAACATAGTTATGAAAGTTCACCTATCAATATTAGAGAAAATATCTGATATTAAAAAAATGTTGATGAATTTAAAATAACATATATTCAAAATATAATCTATATCCAATACATGTATATGATATCAAAAATTAATTTACGAGAATATCTATTCACATTTAGGTTATCAAAAATGTTTTCAATGTGTGACATTATACATTCAGCTATATGACATACAATCATTTTTTATATCGTAAAATAATACATCATCACATCGATTCATTGATATAATAAAAGAAATCAATTGTATTTAAACTGATCAATCTAAATTATTATAAGTTTTAACAAGTATGATATTCTTTTACCTCTCAAACCCGGAATGAAATACAATAAAAACTTTAATTTATATATTTATTATTGAGACTTCACCTATTTAATGTCTCTTCCATCTTGGCCATAGCATCCTCCAGTTTTAAAATTTTCCAACTTAACCTACAAACTTCATCCTCTAATAATTTTACTTTTCTGCTGTCTGGTCTGAAAGAAAGGTAAAGTTAGTTAATTACAGATAATCTCTGATCAACATTGTTTTTAGTTTTTAGCACATTATCATTGTACCCCAATTTATTTACTGGAATAATTATAATCCAACTCAAAAATTATTTAATCCCTTACAACTAACGGAGCATTTATATTATTGAACAATTTTGTCACTAGTTTTATATTAATTGAAGCTGTCTAGCCATAGGTATAGTCACAGGAGTCGGATGTTTCAGTCAATAAGAAATGACCAATTGTTTTTACAACATCGTTACACTAAATAACCTTATATATATATATATATATATATATATATATATATATATATATATATATATATATATATATATATATATATTACAGATTACGGTTATTTCGTGCTTTCAAATATTTTCGCCATTTTGTATTGATAAAACGTCAGGCTTGTGTGATATAGACCCTTAGTATGTCACTATTGCATCCACTCCAAATCCGCATGATGCATATAGCAGGTTCCGGTTACATCACGTTGTTATTTGCAACTGCATTGTGTAGTTTCACACATTAACTATTTTGTTTGTTTTTTTTTAAATTACCAAATTGCATCAGATTATAGAAATAGTGATATCATGTAAAAGAAAACGTTCTCGAACGTCTCAATTCCTATCGTAGATGTCGTACCGAGTCTGGTATCGATATTTAAGGGGGGATATGATAATGGTTAGTGATTTTAAAAACTTCGATGAGCACGTTTGAATTAGGTATGAACAAAATTGTATAGCATTAGCTTGGTTATAACTAATATGATGACATAAAAACCAATATATCCATATAACTTCCACTGAAATAATCACGACTGACCAAGAAAAATATACTCACTGTAATTTTGATCATCCAGGATGGATCGCTTTTTCTGCCTAATTTTGCTCTCACCAAATCATTTCCTTCACATTCTTCATAATTATTTATTTGCACTTCTACTTACTTTAAAAAAAATATTTTGAAAATATTCTCATATGTCCATTCCACGGAGTCCACGGTTTTTGTTCGAGGTTTTTGCCTAACCGCCTGCGTGTTCTTTCGTTTCTAGGGAGAAAAAAAAATGCTCAACTGTTGAAATCTCACGCGTATATTGACCAATCATATCACGTCTTCTTTCAGTCATCCAATCAGGATAATCGTTGTTTACATATTACGTTTTTTTTTTACGGCAAATTGGCAACTAGTGACTAAGTCAATAGAATATGAAATTTATTACAGTAATGGACAAATACGTAAGAACAAAGTCATTAAAAGCTTTCTAAAGCAAATACATTTTGTTCATGCTGGCCAGAAAATATTTTCCCATATTAATCCAGCACTACTCAGGTTATGTACACAAGTACTGAATTAATGATCTGTATGAACAGTTATACAGTCAGGGCCGGCGCCAGACTATCTGGCGCCCTAGGCAAGGTTAGAGTCTGGCGCACCCCACCCCCCGGAAAATATCAATTTCAAAATTTATAAACATAATGTACATTTGTCTTCTCATAGCCAACAAACATATAAGACTGAATCTACTCGATTTTTTGTCCCTGTGTGAAAAAAACAAGTATAAAAAAGACCCTCAATAAAACTGAAATGTATTTATTTATTTTTCAAAACTGTTGTTGATTTTGAGAATTGCGCCCCATGAAATCAGCGCCCTAGGCGGCTGACTCGTTTGCCTATATGGTAGCGCCGGCCATGTATACAGTAGCATATCATTTAAAAAAAGAAAAAAATATTCACCTTTATTTAAATTTCACTAATATTGTGAGAAGTTTATATGATGAATTTTCATGAACATTTAATGAATATAATGATATAGATATTTAATATACATTGTTTTAAAATAAATATCTTGGTGGTGCACAAAGTACTTGCATTGTTCATGAACCAAGTTCCTGACATTTCAGGAACTTCAAAGATCTTATAATAGTTCATAAAAGTTCATCAGTGTGTTCATGAACTTCAAGTACATGATTCATCAAAATACATGAAGTGTTCATGAACTTAGTTATCGAACTTTCATGAACATTTTTTCATGAACTCAAATAATGAACTGATCATGAACATTTCAAGAACGTTCATGAACATTCATGAACAGTGCATGATTGTTCATGAAGTCATGAATTTGTTTTTATAGGGGTCATGGGGTGCTTGTTTCCTTCAGTAAAAAGGAACTATATGGGCAACACCCATCTCCATTCTTCTCATATTTAGATGGGGAGCGGGTGTTTTCAGTAACTGTTTTTTCCCCACTAGCATTTATATATTCGAAAGAAAAAGTGTATGTTTATTTTTAAAAAACACTTTTTACATATAACGAGTTTGTCATTCGCCTGGTATTATATACTTCATGTAGTTTTTCACTGGTTTTTAAAATAGAAAATATAATTTAAATTTAGTGTCATACCTTGTGCATACCTTGTGGATGATTTTATGTGATAATTTTACCTAAAAACAACCAACAGTTTGAATATTGTATATGTTAAACATCTGCCATAATCTTCTTCATTTCTTCCCGTTTGGACTAAAAACCTGAAGTTTGAACCTAGTTTGGGTAGGTCACGATCAATTTGATAAGAATTGATCTAGAGGCAAACATCAGTTGTGTATGTGTGTACATTTGTCTTTTTTAGCCAGCAAATAACTTTCTGCCATTTGTATATGATATTAAGGTGGGAAATACCCAATGGCTTAGTCTACTGAGTAAGCGCTATTTCATTTGTACATATTAATCTGAATTTTCATGCACAGTTTGCACGCTGTAGTTAAATGGTGTATATTTCAAAAGTTTCCAAGTTATGATTCAGGGGAACAAAATAAATCCATTAGAGTAGGGGCGATTCCTGTGGTCGAAAAAAGTTACAAGCATGACTCTTTTTTTAATGAACTCGAGGATCTGAATATTTTCCAATCAATTACCCAAGGGTGAAATCTCTTTAGGGGGTGATTATTGACTATCGTAAATGCTGGTTGTGTTTGCAAATTTGTCTTTTGATGGCGAATAAGTGTGCATTATATTTATAGTGTGGTGAGTTTCTGAATAGTTTCTATGATATGACCCAGGGGATGATTTTCTTAGGGTGGGGATACTGCATGGGATATTACATTATGAGGTTTTATATTGATACTTGGGCCGTAAATCACATATGTCAACTTCACATGTGTTACTTGAAATTTATGTAAACTCACTGCTATCTGTTTTAGCCCTCCTTTACTTGGAGCGAGGCACTTTTTCAATTTAGTTTATGGTCAAGCATTATGACATGTAATATTTATATCAGATTGAAGTAGCATATATCTAACTCGATTACCGTTTATTTATTATGTTTTTCTTTCTCAATTAAGCCAGTAGGTTTGAGCATCAGGTAAAAATATTTGCATACTGCATGTGAATAACGAATATGATTCATCACGTTGACAAAAAACTTGGTATTTTCAAGATTCGCCACTGGTGAAAATACCAAGTTTTTCACCCACTCTACGAAATATATCCATTATTCGCTCATTTGAACCAAATATTCTCTATTTATTGACTGAAAGTGTCCAAAGTGACTTATTAAAAATATTCGTAAGTTTATGCCTTGCGTATACGAAAATTATGGTATAATTATTAGTATTAGCAGTAGTAGTAGTAGTATTTGCAAAACAATATAATATAGCAATTATGATAATAGTAAATATAATACAAATAATACGATTATTATGATAATGGTGGTGTTGGCTAAATTACGACACTACACCTTTGTTTTAGGTGTAAAATAGATATATTGATATGTACCATTTTACTTTGCATTGTTTACTAAAATTATATATGTCTGTATTTTGTGTGTTCCATATCCTGATGCATGTCACTTTTTCTCCACAGCTGGCCGTAAACCCAACTACTATGGCATTGTGCTGATCCAAGACACGTTGCTAGTCATAGACTACAATGAGTGTAATCTCCAGCTTTACAGTCCTCGTGATGGCAAACTTATGTATACGTCGCATAGACTGGAGTCCAATCCCAATTGTGTCTGCCTTATTAGCAAGACGGAAGTTGCCGTGTGTCTGTTTAATAGTACAATTTTAATCCTGTCCTTTCAATCTATAGATGACATAAAACTGGTTAAAACATTAGATGTAAGAACAGGATTTTATACCAGTGATTCAGTAGCAAAATTGAGTTCATCTGACAAACTCGTTGTCAGCGGTTGGAAAATCAACAGAACGTATAACTGGGGTGTTGTAAACCTTACAGATGGACATATAGACTCAACTCACAAGATTTTGATTGGGGGCCTTGGTCGTAGTCACTTGGCCATACAAGACAACACAGTTTGCATCTCGTGTTGGACTAATAACTCCACTGTTGATGGTGTGTATGCATATGATATGTTTAATCCACAGATACAAAAGTTTCTATATCAACACCAGGAATTAAAATCACCGTGGTCAGTAATGGTTGACAGGGATTTCATTTACGTGTGTGACAGGGACTCTAACAGCATTCATCAGCTAACAGACAGCGGTCAACTAGTGACCATACACAGAGTGTCATCAAGGCCCTGGGAAATATTCTATGATGACAAGCATGGAGCCCTGTACACCACAAGCGGGAATAGTAATGTCATAAATGTATACAGACTGGAGTATTTACATCAACCAGGTAATTATATTTTGTTTTACATCAGCTATTACATCACATAACAAAGAAAACTACATGATTTATTATTTACATTTATGAAGGATTTCAAGTCACCATTCAAAACAATAAATATGAATTATAAATGTTACAATTATAACTTTATGATAAGACAGATATGCTTAAAATATATCAAAAAAGTCAAGAATAGAAAAACTAAATTATTTTGTATTATCATGATTTAATGTTATGTAAATGTCATGATGCTTATGAATCTTTTTTGATTTTAGGTTTGAATAATAATATACATGTACTCAAGTCCATTATTTCCTGATTATTAAATGATATTCATCTTGTATGTCATAACAAAATTTTCATATAAACATTTTAAATATCAACTAGCGGTGACAATGGAGTTTGGCTAGTACAGTCGTAAATCTGTCATTCTAAAGTAATAAACGTTTGTCCCAGAAGATGGCACTTCTTTGATGATCTCCTGGCACACTGTTCTTAGTATATATTTAATTTATCCATCATTTGCTCAGGTATACCAATAGAAATTTTAAAGATGGGTGACAGATCCATTCAACTTTTTGAAGAGGCTCTAAAAGATGGAAAGGAGACAGTATACAGCATACGACTTATGGTTGTTGGACACATTGGTGTAGGCAAAACAACTCTGGTCAAGCGCCTTCTTGGGGAGGAGGTCATAATTTCTGAGAGATGTAGTACAGAGGGTATAGATGTCTATGTCAACTGCTGTGATATTTCTTTATCAACCCATGAATGGACAAGGCGAACAAAAGGTATATGGGCACACAAAATAAGAAAAGATCCACATTTATGTATTTATATACATGCTGTGAGGTGAGCTGTTTGTACACAACTTACATGTTTATGTTTAATTACAATTGGCTTACAATAAAGCATTTCATTTTTTCATATTAAGGATATTATTTGTTAGGAAATCTTCCTGAGAGTGTATAGCGACAGTGTGCTTACTTTAGCAGCATCAGAGAAAACATCCATCACAATGTGCTACAAGCCATGTTTGATTACGTTTGCTATGTCTAATCCCTTCCTGACTCAGTTTATTAATGTACCAGCTGGATGCTCAGTCATGATCATTATCTAGACCTGTCAACAAGAACTTGCTTGAGAACTCTGAAACATGATCTGTAAGTATCAAAATGGATTAGCCATGGTATGTTTTGAAGTTTCATTTTATGCCTTGGAATTCAATCGGAACGCCCACAAGCTGCAGAAAAAGAGCATCAATTGAAAACAAAATCTTGAAAATGGAAAGGTTGTTAAATAACTACATTTCACAAATTAAGTAAGTGAAAAATGTACATTAAAAATCCAACTTTTTATACTTCATTTTGATTGTCATGAGTTTGTGATCATATTATATGAAAACAGTAATCATGAGCTATGAGGAAAGCTATCCTATCTGATAAGGACCGCCCAGTTAAATTAAATTAAAACATGCAAAGCATGCTATATTTACACTCCAGCCCCCATTCTATAAAAATCTGGAGATCCATGCGATTATTTTGATAAGTATTTTTGTGGATCCAATCACAGTGGGGGTTATCACTGTATTTTGAGTTTTGAATCAATATGTGAAGTCTAATTTACATTGAAGTGCATATGTCAGAAGGGCTGGGCAAATGTGATGATTAACAAAATCAAAGACAAACTGTTGACTGCTACAGTTTTGGTAATATTGAATGTCTTTGTAGACAGTCCATTTCAAATGTCAGAAATTTTGTATGTATGATACTGCCAGTCATGCAAGATTGGTGTGCACTTTTTCTTGCTCAAAATAATCCAAGGTTGATGCAGTCTGTACATTAAGCAATTAAAAATGTAATGGTTCTAGTGTGATACTGGGTACAAATCACACGGTTTGTATCAGGCCCTACAATTACTAAGGCCAGCAAACGTTCTTACCTTTAAACAAAAAATGTTGTTTTAAAAAATCCTGATTTTTTTCAGTACAGAGGTACAGAATCAACCAAGTTGTAACTATGTTCTAGAAATAATTAAAGACAGAAATTAGTTAATACAAATTTTAGAAATACTGAGGGCAACACTCACTTTAGCCTAGGGTGGCCATTTATTCGGTTTGATACTGGACAGTCCAGTTTTCAGCTGTTCTTTGCCACATCCAGTATGTATGCTGAATCACCATTGTTATATTTCTTTTCACTGGTTAATATATGTAATGTATTTAAGATTGTAGCTATATTGGTACTGCAAATGCAAAGACCGTATTGGACCTAGCAAAGTGACTGCATCCTCATAACAACCTTGGATAATTTTGGTCATTATTATATCATGCCGGGGATCTTACTCGGCCTGGCCGTAACGTGATAATTCTTGTGTGTGTGTTTATTGGTTGTCATGGAAGTGTCCAGTATTGTCAAGTTCCGTCCATGGTCGCCCTTTGAACATACAACTCAGTTCTTTTAGCAATTGACATAACAATCACTGGTTTGCTTATAAGTCTTAAAAGAACTAGAATTAATGCAATTTGGTTGAGAGAAAAACATTTATATTCCCAAAATAATTTGCATGGTGGCTATGTACTGAGTTTTCTTTAAAGACTATTTGCATGACTAGTGTGTACCCACTGTAGAAATGACTATCCCCATGGCAACTAGCGAATACATTATGAATTTGAAATACTCTGAACTTAAATTAAATAATCTAATGAACACAGATTCATTACATATGAAATTAAGAGTATTGGTTAATAGTTAGAATGTTGGTGCAATGGATGGGTTCCAAACATGTAGTGACATTGTCATTGGTTTGGAATCCTCAACCCACTTTTATCTATTAATTAATATTTGTAAATACTTTTGTAATAAGAGCCTATGAAATGTAGAAGTGTAACACTGTACCTGTTTTCAACATAGACTTGCACATTTGGCCTTAAATTTATCCTGGAGTGCAATTTAAAATATTTATTTTATGAGAGAAAATAAAATGTATGTCAATTTCAGTTCTCCAATCCAAAAACATTTAGTCATTTCTACAAAAAACACAACTTGTTTTTGGCTAGTAATTGCCATGATTCCAACACAAGGTGAAATATAGCCTACACATCAGGTATAGACAAAGTGTATGGCAGCTATGCAGATAGTCTTTCTTCTGTTAAGGTCAACCTTAGTATTAATATTAGACAGGATCCGTGTGAATAGCCCCAGTCAAAAAAATATTTTCTTATGCTTAAAAATGTAAAACTAACTTTTTCTGTCCAAAATGTTTTCTAAACTTCCAAACTCATACAAAAGTAATAAACAACAACAACAACAACATGATAATAATAATAATAATAATAATAATACAAGTAATTTAAAATCGTCACATAAGAAAACTTCCAAGCTGAATCAGGACAAGCCACGAACAACATCATTATATACTTTGGATGAAGCCCCCGAAATTGATTTTCATTTACCAATGGTACATTTAGTAAATTTCCACAAAGATTTTATTTCAAAATACCTTTTTACTGAAATTGCTTAAAACAAGAATTCGGAACATGTATCAAGTGATGAACTCATGAACGTTACCGAAGTAGATCGCATGGTTAGATAGAGACAATAAACTAAGGAAATCGCAAGTTAAAATTAATGATATAGCAAAACTGAAGAAGGGATAATTTAATCATCTTCATTAGGCACTGTGTAGACTGAAATGGTTAAGTAAAAATAGGTATTTGGTCAAATTTAGCATATCAAAGGCCGGGGAACTGTTACTCTATATTTTCGATTTGTAGACTATATCAGCTGACAGTCATTCAAAGCAAATAAGATCATAAAAAGAGGCGAATAGCAATTTTGAATCATATGAGAAATTCCTTATCAATGCCTTTATTAATGGAAATTGAGACTCGGAAAATAGATATACATACACACACACACACACATGTTTATATATAAATATATATATATATATATATATATATATATATATATATATATATATATATATATATATATATATATATATGCTTACATACATTCCTATCTGTCATGATTTTGTATGCAAATACCCAAAATGCAATGCAAGCGCACGTTGCACCACCATTTTGATTCCATAACAGACCTTTCTCAACATAAGTAATCAGTATATTCAAGATGAAAATCTGATTTAATTGTCGATAATCATATTTTGTTGATCAAAATGATAACATAGAATATACTTGAAATTAAGTGCCCCTATAGCAAATGAAATGGGGAAGTTCCCTGGCTTATACTGAAAAATTGAATAGTGTGGTTGAACCGCTATCATGCATGTTGCTATCAAATAGAAATAAAGTTATATTTTTAAATAAAAAACAGGCAATATTGTGAGTTAAAAAATTTTTTTATATGAATTCTCAAGAATGTTACCATGATCTTTGGGATGCACTATCAGTTACAGAATTTAAATATCACAGCATGTGGCTTGTGCCAGAACAATTGTATGCACAAATACTTTTAGCAAAAAGAAGTACTTGTGCCAAAGACAGCTGACAAACAAATTTTAATTAGTACGGGAAAATCAGGTATTTGTGGTAGATTGATGAACAGAGGATGATATTGTATGAAAGTTTAAAGACATTTCATCTTTAGTATAATAAAGTGAAACATCTGCCTAATGTAATATGACTTTGTATGAATGTGAAAACAAAGTATTCTTGAAATGCTTTAAGAAATAAGAAATTACATGTATATATTAATGATTGGCTGTTTAACCAGAACGATAACCAAAAATGATTGATTTCAGCCAATGAAAGTTCAGAATCTTGACATGTTTCTACTTGTTTGTGTATCCATTTCTTTATGTATCTGTTTACTGATGGATCTGCTTGTTTATGAAAGTATAAAAAAGATGGTTGAAATTTCAATGTTTTGTTTGAAGAATAAAGGGGAAAAGTCACACATTCGGTCTCGTGCAGTTGATAAGCTCAACACATATATCCTTATGCACTGGTACATAATAATAAATAAATCCAGGCACATATAAACTTTATGTCCTAGCGTTCTGTCTTAGATTTTTTTTTCTGGAAATATGCAGTTTCTGCATATATGTCTTCTTCCCTTTGATATATTCATGGATGGGTTTGTAAAGCAGACCTACCAACTCTTACGATTTTGCTGTAAGTCATATGAAAATTACCTTTAAAATACGCACTTACGCCATAAAAGCAAAAACTACGGAAAAATGATCATTGCCAAATTTGTTCATCGGTGTTTGAGTTGGATCCGGGTTTCATATTTAAAGAAGTGAATATGGTCAAGGAACAAGACTAACTTTACAACACCACTTCAGATGCTTTAAACTTTACCTTTTGGTTAATGCGAAGCGTCTGCATGATGAAACTATAGAGAAGGTACACAAGAGATAGATATGAGGCACATACAAAGGGAAAAAATACCTAGTCTTACTTCGGTAATGATATCAATGAAAATAGCGCATCCAGAAAGTATAAACAGAGTGTACTCCATAAACCCTAACGGATACAAAGGTTACATCATAAGACCGAGAGGGAAGACACCGATTTTGCCGTATAGAGAGATGATAATGGGGAAAGAAACAGTGATAGTTAAAGAACCAGAACCTCTGCGAAGGAAAATAAAAAAACGAACAGAAGAACTACATGTGACTGACATCCCACTTGAAATTCCAATAGAAGAAGTAGTAAAACGCTTTGAGGAAAAATTCCACATTCCAGTAATCTCAGCAAGGAATAAAACTATCGAAAAAACATCAATACTAGACGGCACACGAATACTGGAAATTGAAAAAAATTACATAAAGAATATCAAGAGAGCGTTCTACATGTTCGGCTTTCTAGCCAAGTCTTGGTATAAAGGATGTATATACGACCGTACATGCTATAGATGTGGAAAAATAGGACACACCTTTTAAATGTCCCCAAAATCAAGGAACGACAGCGGTACCAACAACGACAACAACAATAATCACACCCGTTAGACAAATGGCAAAAGTAAAGATACAACAACTACAGGCTAAAGCAACAACAACAACAGTTACAAGTACAGATGCAGTACCAAACAACAAAAAGATCGATCAAATACAACCACAACAACAACAAGGAAATATACAGCAACAAGAAAGACAAAAGTCACCACAGAAAGAAATTGCGAACGCAAAACAAGGGCAGAAATTTCAACAACAACAACACCAACAGACTCAAGCCCAAATTCCAGTAGAAAATAGACAACAAGAATGCAAAACAAAAAGGACAACAACAACAACAAC
The DNA here is from genome assembly GCA_028554795.2 of Sinohyriopsis cumingii. Taxonomy (NCBI): domain Eukaryota; kingdom Metazoa; phylum Mollusca; class Bivalvia; order Unionida; family Unionidae; genus Sinohyriopsis; species Sinohyriopsis cumingii. Next base: position 115,444,559 of record CM068837.1, on the reverse strand, counting down.
AAACACAGATACAAGCAGGGAATAAAGACGTACAGACGACAATAAACCCAAGGCAACAACAACAGAAACAACTAGTCCAAACACAAGAAGAAAAAAGCCAACAACAAAAAAAACACCAAGCCAACAAGTTATTTAAACCAGACAACAACATCAGCAACAGTTACAAGTACTGGAAGCAGTGGAGGATAACCGGCAAAGTACCAAACAACAAAAAGAACGACAACAAATACAAGAAAAGAAAGTATCGATACAAACAGCAAAAACACAAAGAATCGATCAAATACAACCACAACATCAACAAGGAAATATACAGCAACAAGAAAGACAAAAATCACCACAGAAAGGGCAGAAAATTCAACAACAACAACACCAACAGACTCGAGCCCAAATTCCAGAACAACAACAACAACAACAACAACAAATACAGATAGAAACAGGAAATAAAGACGTCCAACAACAACAGGAAAAAAAAGCCAACAAAAAAAACAAACAAAAAACACACCAAGCCAACAAGGTATTGAAACTAGACAACAACAACAACAACAAAGAGACCAACCACAACAACAAACTCTACAAAGTTTACAAGGAACAGAAATTAGACTAATACAACTACAGCAGCCACAAGAAACCAAGTCACTACACCAAGGTATAGAAATTGAAAAACAACTGCAAGAACAGCAACATTATATAAAGAATCTAAAGAAGACTCATTGCAAGAAGAGATTACAACCTTCCAATTACAACAAGTCCAGAAAACTCAAGTGCCTCAACTTTCAGATGGAAACGCAAATCCGCAGGAACATCCATATATAAGGAGGGTAAGAGAGGTGGAATCGCTGATAGAAAATCCAAATACAAAACAAATACAGGAAGAAGTATTACAAACAACAACAACAACTAAAGATGAACAATGGAAAACAAGTCCAGAAGTACGGAAAACACTCAGGGAATTAACGAAGAAGAAACGAAAAGAAAAAAGAAGACAACAACAAGAGGAGGAGGAAAAAAGAATAGAAGAAGTTTGGTCTAGCACAGATGAATACATTGAATCCTAATTAATTTTAAAAAAAACAAATACAAAAAATATAAAACAGTAACATGATACCAATTAAATATTATAAAACAATAACATGATACCAATACATACAATATAACAACTAAAACATGTAGGGCAGGAGAGCCTCCTTAAATGGTCTGCGAAGATCAGAAAGGAGAGAGAACCCTCCATAAAAAACTAATAATCAGTACAGGAAAAATAAAAAGGAATATTCAGATTCTTGTGAATAAAGGCTGGAAGGGACACAATTATGTTTATTGGACATCACATGCCAATCTGAGTATGACTCGTGGAGGGAAATATGATTGCTGTCGTCATGAGAAATATAAAAAGAATTTCTGGAATTACGTCAAGTTGAGAGACAGCCACAAGCCATTGAGCTGCATAGAGTTTGGAACTAAAGTTTGTGCACTGTATTAGTGGTAAATAAAGTTCCTGCGTACATTAAAAACGTTTCAGTTGAACATAATGTTTATCGTCGCTGCATGTTCCGAATACCGAACTTTTAATTACGTTTTCCAGCTTTACAATAACAGTTTATGAAATTTTGTTACACCTTAATGAATACTGGTCAAACTTACGGAAACAAATTAACTGCCTTACTGAGATGGATTCGTCAGGGTTGGCAGGTCTGGTAAAGGTGACTAATTTACTTTTTCAGTTTCATTCATAGCTTCATTGCTTGTAGCTACGATGTCGTAGCCTCAACTTGATTTGTTGTGGTTGAGGCTACGAACTGATCCCATATCATGTAATGGAGCAAAACAATTCATCACTAAAATCAGAAAAACAAACAGTTTAGAAATCTGCTACACAAGTATAATTATGATGGCTTATTTTGAATTTATTAAGCCCTTACACGATAAAATAAATTGGCATGGTTACTCTAACCGTATTCTGTCCGCCATGACAGATAACGCAAGACTCGCCGTGACCCCTTTTCTACGTAAGGCTAGCCAGACCATATTTTGGATATTCTATGCTATATTATTATCAATCAAGTGCGAATAATCGTTTCTTGGTGGAATTTTAAAGTTGCCGATAAACCGTATTTACTTTTAATGCACAGAATTTCTGACACAAACGGTGCCAAATTTTTACTACGATTTGTTTACATTTCCAAATAAAGCGTCAATGTCCTTATATGGCACACAAACAAACCAGGCTGAGAAAGGAAGTAATCATTATTTGAAATAATATGGCAGACGATCTAAATGAAAATATCGGCTAAAAAAGGTAAACAAGATTTTACAACTATTTCTACAATGATTTTCGATACTTCCGGTATTAAATAAGGGGACTACTCAATGCATTGGATTATATGCAAGGAATAAGTTTAAAGTGTTGTTATTAGGCTAAAAGAGTCAATCACACCCGGCTTGCTCCATTAACACGTATATGCTCATGTTAGTACCCTGTCCACGAGGTACGAGTAAGGGTACTAATATTAGTACTACATTGCCTGATGCAACTTAAAATTCAGCTGTATTTGCTTGTTTCTTTTATTTTCAGATTCTGAACAGGATTATCGATTACAGCGCCTTGCCAGAGTTCTGAATGAGCAACAGTCAATGAAAGACAAGGCTACTCGTGAGGAACAGGTGATAATTCCACCTCAAGGAGAGACAACTCATAGGAGCCAAAAAGTTGCTTATGTTTCTACGGAGGGCGATTTCATAGAAATATTATACATCCGTTCTCCACAGCAAGATGTTGGCCAAGTTCTTTCGTCTACTGCTAGGCAGCAAGAAGAATCCTCCCAAGCATTAGCTCAGAGGGAGCCCATTCAGTCAGAAACAAACATGATAGCCATGCTAAAGTTGTTGCAAGAAAATGTTTTTAAATTAAAACAAGATACAGACAAAACTTCACTGCTGACAATGTGGGACTTTGCAGGCCAGTACGCCTTTTATACAACACACCAGACATTCCTGACCAGGCGAGCCATATACCTGTTGGTTTCAGATGTCAGCCAACAGTTTACTGATCTTGTCGCTGATGAGTATTACTTTGATAGTCACGGGATAATGAAGTGCAAAGTTCATGGTGAGTTCTACTAATACTGTGCCAGAATTAAATAATAAGCTCTTTATTCTGAGTTATGTACAATAATGCACATTCAGCACAGTTTCATTCCCCAAAAGGAAAGAAAATATAATAGAAAATAAAGAAAAGCCAGTGCTAATCCAGACTTAGTTGAACCTTGGCATATCAGTGCATTCCTTTTATTCCATGCCATTTATTTCACCCTCTTTGCATTTGGAATATATCTTCAGTGTGCACCTATCTTTATCTAGACAACAGAATGTAAATTCTACAAAACAAGTTATTTTTGAGCCATTGGACAAAATTTGGGAGACAAATTATGTTTGTTCCTCACCAGGAAAAGCCATGAAATTTTGAAAATATGGATTAAAGTCCATTGGGGGGTGAAGTGCAGTCCTGTGAATTTTCAGTCAACACTTGATGACAGAAAAATATACATAATTGAGTCCTAATTGAATTTGTTGTTGTTATGGGTTTAATACCATTTTTCAGTATAGGAAATATACATGGTTGCCAGTGTAAATTGTGGCAAAAGAACCCAGGAAAATCCCAGTAAGAACCACTGACCCATGTGGAGCTAATTATAATTTAGTGAATTTTTACTATAATTGTTTGGGGCTGCAGAACTCACCATACAGTTCACATCCAATTGTTGTGTGGACCATTTGGGTGATAGACCATAAATATATGTATACAGTCAGTTGAAGTGCTCAGGCTATCAAATGGGCAAAATAGTGGTTACAGATTTATAGTCCATATCCATACAAGTATCTTTTCCTATGTGAAAGATAAGAAGACCTGTAAGATCGTTGTAAATATTGGAGGAAAGTAATAACGCTAATCTACCTGAGTTCCCATCTAGTATGGAAGTTTAATGAAACTCTGTTGCAAAAGGTCACTGCTGTTATAAGTAGTTGACATTAGGAACATGTTGTAAGCATTATTATCAATAGTAACCCTTGACAACCCCAACTCATCTTTGATGTGGTCGTAATTTTCAGTCCTTGCTAAATATATAGAAATCTGCAGATTTTCAATGCAGAATCCCACCTTATAGGTGGCTTTGTTTTGGCAATGTATTAAATATACCTGTCCATAATCAGATTATATTGAAAGTCGATGTTTGGACATCAACCAGACACAGGCAGGCTTCATGAAAACCACTCCTTCTATTCATTGTCCGATGCCAAGGAAATTTTACTACTCATCCTTGAATCAAGTAGATGAAGATTGGAATGCTGAGAATAACTGTGAATTTTCAACCCTAAGCAAGCTATGAAGTGGAGTTTAACATCTAGCATATATAAAGTATGCCGGTTTGTCACAACGTATGCCAGAACTTGTCAAAAAGAATACTGACATTGCATTTTACACAGGAATCTGCTGCAATCTTGTCACTAAAATTGGTTCACGTCTTTAAAAGTGTTCAAGTGATGACAGTATGTGAAAACATCTTCTAGTATCAAGCTTGTGTTGGATGCCAGTGTTTATTTTAGTAAGAGTTTAATTAGCATTGTGACAAGTCTACTGTGTTGGGTGGCAGTGTTTATTTTAGTAAGAGTTTAATTAGCATTGTGACAAGTCTACTGTGTTGGGTGACAGTGTTTATTTTAGTAAGAATTTAATTAGCATTGTGACAAGTCTACTGTGTTGGATGCCAGTGTTTATTTTAGTAAGAGTTTAATTAGAATTGTGACAAGTCTACTGTGTTGGGTGGCAGTGTTTATTTTAGTAAGAGTTTAATTAGCATTGTGACAAGTCTACTGTGTTGGATACCAGTGTTTATGTTAGTAAGTTTAATTTGCATTATGACAGGTCTACTGTGTTGAGTAAAGTGATACAATTACGTGGACAATTATCTGTTGAGACTCACTTGACCCAATGCATGCTTTATCAACCAAAATGTTTTTAACTTTTAAAAAGAATTGAAATGGAACCAGGAAAACAAGTTTTTATTTCAAGTATTGTTTAAATCATTTTAACAGTCTGTTTGTATTACTCATTTTTAAACTAAAGCATTTGAAATTATTGCAAGGTATCCTTTGAAATACTGTATTTAAATAATTGAAAGTGATATGTTTTGTTGAAAGAGCAGTCACCTGCTTGACTGTTATGAAAATGTTGAAACTTACAATATGGCCCTTTACCTGTCCACTGTAAAATGGAAAACATTTTACTATCACACTGTCCATCTGTCAGAGCATCAGTTTTGTTCCAAGTTCACATAGATCACTTTAAATATTGAGTCCATCACCTGCATCTTGATTGTGGGCTCAAAGGTCAAGGTCACTGATTCAGGATAGACAGTGTTTCCTCAAAATAACTAAAGTTTTCTCTAATCTACAGTTATCAAATGTTGTGGATAGTTTGCATGAAGGATAAGAACAAATTGTATTATTATTAAGATAAAAAAGTTAAAGTCAGTGTTATTGAAGTTACAAAAATGGATTCCATACTATAACTTGAGTCTCACACCATATACAGCATCAGTTTTAAACACAAGTGCTTAAAGAAAACCTTGTCAACAAAATAATTAGTTTCCTCACAATAATTTGAGTTCTTTGTGATTTTCAGCTACCACGTTATGGAGATGATTTATAATTGGACTGGGAAGAACCCTATTGATTTAAAGTAGATAGGTCAAAGGTCAACGTCATTGAAAGAATGAAAATGCTATTTTACACAATGACATAAACTCGACATCACAGCCTTCAAACAGCAGCGTTGGATGGCTTTTGCTTGGGATAAAGTAACAACATGGACTGATTGAATGTCTTAGGCTTAGGGTAAGGAAAATGTTAATTTATATTGGGGTCTAGAGATCAAAGGTTAAGGCCACTGTTACTGAAAGAAAAGAATGGATTTCGTACTAATGCGTATTTATTTATATAGACAGTTAATTGATTTGTGGTGGGTGCATAATGTACTACTGACACTACTCTTTTTATGATTTATTTTCAGAACTAATTGAAGTTTGGCTAAATTACATTCATTCCTGTGCACTATCATCAGAAACCAGCACGCCCCCTGTGATTTTGGTGGGAACACATGTGGATAAAATTTTACAGGTACAAATTATGGCCATAAACATAAACATTAGATGTGTTGGTTTCTTCTCTTCTACCAGCTTAGCTCTGTTGCTGATAGACCAGAATAGTTTATGGTATGGCCTGTTGTCTATTGTCTGTCTGTCCATTTGCATACATTTGTTAACATGACTCATTTTAAACTGCTTGGGGATTGCTATTTATTTATTTTTTGTTTGTTTTGCATACCTTTTATTTATTCTTCTTTCAGTTAAAACAACATTTAAATGCAATGCAGTGATAAATTATGTATGGTCGCAGTAGCTAAAACGTTTATTGTCTGCAGGTATTTATTATAAAATTAAGCAGGTTTTCTTTAAAGCGTTGATAGTCAAGAGGTAAATGATGTTGGGGGAAATCTCATGCAGTTTACAACTATACTATCGTTGGTTCTAACCCTGGAAATATGTTGGTGGATTTTTAATTGACGTTATTTATAGAAGTAGGGAGCCGCAGGGAACATGTTTGAAAGTCAACCGTTAAATATAATTTGCTCACATCTAACATCAGTCGAAACTGATGGTGATGTGTTTTATGCACCACTTCAGTAAAGCTGTACTGATTAATCGGCCATACTCCTAATTGGGCTGATTATTAGAACAATCGATATAATTGGTATCGGCAGAAATAATTCTTGCCGATGTAAACCAGTTTCCAAAATATAAATTCAATCATCACATTCATTTTAATATGGCTTGAATTTTAAATCAGAATTAAATAGTGGAAATTAGGAATAAACATTTGATTTGGTGGTTAATTGAAAGACAATCTATTCTTTAAAGAGAATACTTTTTAAAACACTTGCTGTAAAATGCCGTTTGTTGTCTGCACAAATCATATTATCAATACCATCATGCACTCATTTCAATCACAGCAGCCAACCAGCCAATGAGGCCTATGTGCAGCATACACATCAGCAGATAGCTAGGCCAATTAGATAGCTAATGAAATTTCCAGCTACTACGAAACTATAACTCACTATAGTTAATATGTTCTTTAGCCAGTACTGCAATGCTGCTAATCAGCGAATAGCAGTCGGAATCTGAAGCAGCTAAACGCTGACATAGAAATAGTATGCAGTATTGATATTGTCATGCCAGCGCCAGCGACGTTACCCCTGAATACCCCAGCTGCTGAGCTGCTTCAGTCCGCAACCCCCAGCGTTGTGCATGCATCCATCTAGCCGCGTGGCCAACTTAATAGTATCTTAGTTGATTTAAAGCATTCTTCCAAGAGAGCGAATCGATTGGATTATTTATATTGACTAGCAATTGTACACTATTAAATATACTAACCATATTATGCATAATTGTGAACTCAAAACACTCAAGTTTAGTCTGGAATTACTTCAAAGTAACTGCAGATGACGATTCCAAAGCAAATTGTACACTTTGCAAAGCATGCATTTCCAGAGGTCGAAAGGATTCTAAAAACTATACATCAAATCTTGTCCAGCACTTGCGATGCAAGCACATCGTAAACATGGCCTGTTTCTGGCAGATAAAAAGAAAAGGATGCTGTGCAATTAACCTCAGTAGCTGAAGCAACTTCTCATCTTCCAACTATTGACGCCATGCTGAACCGGAAGCAGCCGTTTGCATTTGACAACCCGAAAGCTATTAATTGGCACAAAGCTATTGCAGAGCTTATGACAGTAGATATGCAACCATGTTCCGTTGAAGACATTGTATTTTGACGTCTGAGAGCTAAGGAAGTACTGCACTATAAAATTCCAAGTCGGAATACGTTTCCACATCTTTGATACCTGACATGGATAAGGCGATACAAAGCAAGGTGCGTGATTTAGTTTCTGCCCAATCTGATCTTAGTTTGACCTCTGATGCATGGTCAGACCGGTCCATCGGTGTAGCCTTATTGACTCTTACGGCACACTGGCTGAAAAAAGATATTCAGGGGAAACAGGTCATTTTAACAGCAACGCCTCACACTGGAGAATATTTGGCGAGCAAACTGGACACATTGTGCGAAGAATACAACATTCCCAAAACTCATTTCCATTTTCTTCTGTGTGACGGTGGTGCAAACATGGTTAAGTCAAAGAATCTGGCTGAAAATCGACAGCATCAGCTGTTTTGCACACACGCTGCAGTTCATTGTCACTGATGGCATTCTGTTGCAATGAGCTGTCAAAGATGTTCTGGCGATTTCGCGATTCATAGTCAGCAAGTTCCGGCACTCCATCTTGGCACAACAGCAGCTCAAAGAGCAGTAGGAAAACTTTGGCGTTGCCCATAAGAAAGTCATCCTGAATGTCCAGACACGCTGAAATTCTACATACAATATGATGGTTTCGTTATATGAACAAAAACAAGTCTTGGGGCTTACGCGACTATCTGACCTTCCTAGCCTAACAGCTCAACAGTTGTTCTGTGGGCTGTGATGAATCTGGCCAAGCTGTCAATGAAACAACCCACTTTTATTACGCCATTAATGCGATGCTTGAATTGTATCTGGCCAGTCCTTTGTTGCCATGAGAAGAAGACATATACGGCTGGTGGAGCGCTCACAGTTTTCATTTCCCTTACTTGGCCAAATTAGCTAGACGGTATTTGTCTGCACCAGAATTTATGTTATATCCTCTGGGTCCAGTATTAAGGTTTATTCAATATTTTGATTCAGCACAATTGATAGAGTCCCTGAAAATTCATCGGTTGAATGACGCCATATATTTGTGGTAAATATCCACATTACGCTGCACTAAACACGGACAGCCTATATATCCCAGTGACCTCATCAGTATTTTGTTGTGACCGTGTGGCGAGTCCTGATGATGCTGTGTATACAACGTTGAATAGGCGGGGTTGTATGCGGAACATTAATAGTTTTTTTCTTTGTTACAAGTTTAATGTTAGCCACCATTTAATTTCCTAAAAATTCCGAATTGGCTCTATTCATGTTTTTGTGAAAAATTGTATACCTGGTCGTATAGCCAGAATAATCTGATCTAAAATTAGCTAATTCTTCATTAAGGGCCATCTATGTAATCCTCATCACATTGTCACTGTTGTCGACTTATAATTTAGTAATAGCATAGTTGCCTAAGTCTGCTTCTCTCATGTTAAATTTTTTATTTGTATTCATGTTGAGTTTGCCGGTCGTTGTGCCACCAGTTAACTGTACACACTTAGCAACATTTTTGGTAATTTCATTTCTGATAGCTGCGATTGATATACTAGAGTCTCGGATTCTCCCATCATCAGTAAATACGGGAAGATATCAAATATGGCCTCGAGAACTCATCAGATAATATCAGCGAGTTTTACATCAGAAGTCATTTGCCTGCTGTGCTGTCCTGAAAAATAACCACTTCATCTCGATCCACCTCAGCAAGACTCGTGAGGTCAGGAAGCTGACATCTTTAGTGGCATATTTGGATACATCAGTGTTGCTGAGACTACTTAGATGTTTCTTAACCCCCTACTTCTAACGCTAGAAGAAGATCTCCCATAAATATCCATCATTATTATAAAACATTTAACCTGTTTAAAATAACGGACGGTGGTAGCGTCTGCTTGTATACTCGTGTCCAGCTTTATTAAGGGTGGGGCAGTCGCAGATGAGTCGATCTTGATGCAGCATCAAATGCAGCCAGTACTTCAAGGCCACATACAGGCAGATCTATTATTGATTGTGTTGGTAATGTGGAATACCAGATCGGTAAGATACTCTGCATTCTACTGCTTTAGTTTAAAGATTCTAGTGGTGGGGTGAGCCCATATGAATCAAAATAAGCAATACCATGTGGGTCAACAGCATAGGCAAACCAGTGAGTGTGTTTTGACCGGACTGCGAGTCCAGATTAATGATACTAGTTTCCACATGATTGGATTTGTCAGGTAATTTATCATGCATAATAACTCCTTGAAAGTTTTTAATGTTTAATCGACGAGCATCTTCAAGTAAATCAAAATTAGACATAGAAAGCTTTACTTGATTCATTATTGAAGCATTCCTTGCAATTTTAGACCCCAACCGTACCATGAACTTCTAGGTTCAGGCAATCTTTCGTAAGGAAAGCTCTCCCTTGAAGAAATGACATCGCAGAGCCTTCTGACCCCGGCTAGGTCGTTATCCGTGGCATATATTCAGTAACTGGAAACTGCAGTAAATCTTCAGGATGTGAAAGCCACCCCCTTTTTTGGAATTTGCTTTAATCCCTGCCCTGTAGCTTTCTTTAATGCTATCCCAGCAGCAGTTCCAACTGCTCCAAGTGCAGTCGTGTTTGCTATGGCATGGGCTGCAGCGGCTAGTAATCCTGGTATGAGTGCAAGAAGTGCACATATCCCCTCATCTTAGCCGTATCATAAATAGCACCAGCAGAAATATCGAGTAGCATTTAAGTCGCTGATCGTTTGGCACCATTAAAGTGTTTCAGTCGATGTTCAGTTAGTGAGCTTATTTTGGCCATATAACGCAGAGGATTTCAGTGTTATTTTTAATACGGCATACTTTTCGCTGCCGATTGTAGATTTTTAATCTGACCAGTAGTCAGAGTGACATTCACTGGATGATATGACATTATACTAAATATCATCAACAATAATGTAATCGCTGAATGGAAACATACATGTTTTTCATTGGGACATCAGCCACTCTCATTCGTCCACCCCCGTCAAGCAGCATTGTTTTGTTGGAGAGTATAACAGCGATGGCGCTGTAATTAGCAATAGCTCCTCTTGTTACACTAGCTCGGAAAAGTATATAAACAACATTTTACCTAAATAAATCCAAGTATTCCAGTGAGAAATAATAGATCAGATATAAATTTGTAAAATCCAGCTGTGATATTTGTAGTCCAGAATCCACAGTTTGATCGCATCCCATGAATGTTATTAAACAATGATATGCACTTGCAACATGATTATTTCTAAAAATTCAATATGTCCTCAGGGGGATCTTGATGCCCATTTGTTCCTGTTTATTCTTAATGAAACTCCAGTAACACCAAATTTATCAAATATCCTTGCACTGTGTTCTTGTGAACCTAATTGTGCAGTATCTTGGAGAGCAATAAATATATGTCGCAGGGCAGAGATGCAGTGTCCGGATGCTATTTTGTCGCAGAAATAAACCATTTGTAGTACTCAGAAAACTATCTGTGGTCATCATCAAACATGACAGCGGGGATTTACTACCTTGGTCCGTATAATATATAAATCGTTGATCTTTGGTCAGCGATGGTGTCCTTGTTGGCATCCACAGTGAAAGCTTTGTCATTTTTACTCTACCAACAGTAGCCCCATAAGGGCACCAGAGTGCATCGTTGTCGTCACCCTTTATGCTTAGCTCCGAAAATAACCCTTCTAACATTCCTGCAAAATCCATAGATGTGGGACAGTGGAATTGAAACGTTTATACAGTCACCTCCTAATATTCCTCGATGTGTATTAAATCCTGTGTTGAAGTTGTTATTGACACACAGTAATGTAGAAAATGCATCCGCACGTAGGGATATCATTCCAGCTGGTAGTGTATCAGCTGAACTAGGAAGTGCTAATTATACCAAGAGATGCTGCCTATGATCAGGATGCTCACTCGTATCCTTTGCAAACATCATTGATGGACTGGCTGACCTTGAATAATAATCGGAATATCTTGTTAGACCAAATATCGCTATGGCAACATCGACATCATTGATACATGATTTAATATTTCTTCCGTCGATCATGTATATGACACTGTCAAACAACGCCATGATGCCATTCTTAACAAAACCAATTCTACTCTAAGCCCCATATGAAACAGGTGGATCAGTCTGTCAAAATTTCACCTTCTACTTCAATAAATGCTTCAGCGGGTTAGAAATATCAACTTGTATTCTGAACTTTAGCTCAGATCTTTGTCTTATTTGGCTCTCAGCATCATACGAATACTACTGATAATCACGTATCAATGCATCTTTAAGGAATGGGGCATCCATGTCAAATGCTGGATCTTATACATGCACGAACATTGTATTATTAATTCATTATCGCCTGACACGAAGACCACTTCCCGCTACTAGACATGCAGCTATATTATTCTCTCTTTCTGATTCTGACCATGGTATGGATACACTTGCTACTTCTTTCAACGGTTCATTTGCAGCTAGATTATTACTTTACTGACATTGGCTGGTATCACTTCAGTGCATGGAAGAGTAACTTGCTGTCGTTTTTGTCTGCGTATTAGTCGTGAGTGTCGTTCTTTAATCACTGAAACTGCTTTTCTCACAACATTGTCCACAGTGCTAATACGTTTTTCACGAACAACATTAATAGCTTTCATTCCTAATTGTTTTACAATCGGTATGGCTTTTGAGGCCATCCTTCTGTACAGACCCTGAATAACATCACTGAGTCCATCTCCGTAGATCGATTTGCATACAGTCAATCGCGAACGTATAACTCGGACCATAGTAGGTCGTCATTGAGCACTGTATGATCATGTTATTTTTCCTGTCAGTGATGTAATTGTGATCAATTATTGTAATAATCGTCAGCAATTTCATCGATAAGTGACTGATAAACATTCATATCCATGGCACCACCACTAATTAATTGCTGACAAATAGCTACTGCTTCATTGATAATTTCCAGGCGAAGTATTGCCAGCCCGTCGCCCACCAATTTATATCTCTATAGTCAATCAACATCGGCAAAGATGTTACTGGGACACGGGGTAACAAGACCACTCCCACTGATACCAGTACCAGCCATGGGTAAACCACTTTCAGTAGCACCTTTTTCGTCAATACAAGGTTGTGGTTGTTGTGGTGTCAATGGCTGAGATCGCCTCCTTCAGGGTGGTGGAATTGGTGTTTTAGTACTCTTGTATTTCAATAATGTCTTCCTTAATATGGGGTGGCCCAAATTGTGATTGCTTGGGCGAGAATATATCTCCAGGGGCGCTGTTTGTTAACTTCTTTGACTTATTTCTGAAAAGTTTCAAATTCAAGACTCCATTTATTTTGTGGTTTTACGTATAACCACGTGATGCTCGAAACAGTGTGAACCCAACTTTGTTCTGAAATAACAGCGGCTTCTGATTTAATAATTGATCATGAACTTGATATCTTGTTGCAGTGGTTGCTATGGAGGTATCCTTAAAGGAGACCAGCAATAAAATTGTTCCTTTTATGTATGTAATTCTATACAAATTTAAATTAGACTGTAATGGTTATGAATTAAAAAACGTAGGTGGGTAGTGATTATTTTGTGCAGAAGATACCATGATTTCGTAAATTGCCATGATTTTCTGAGTTTTGATAAGACAACATCACGTGGTCTCGTGATGCAATACTAACCAGTACTCGAATACAAACAGAAACACGGTGAGTGAGACAGGCAGGAGGAGACCAGATTTGGGTTGCACATTAAAAAGTTGAATCTGCTTCTGAGATATGCTCATAACTATATCCTTTGAATTGGCTGCTAACAATGTGTTTACGACCTGACAGCATAATAGTACAGCAGTAAGAAGGTGTTCCTAATTTCATATTTTGAAATTTGAAAAAGCAATGTAATTTTAAAATAATTACTTTTACATTGTGCAAAAATGTAATAAGGATTAAGTGATGGTGCCCGATTTAAATTAAAAGTTTACCACAATGCAATAAATTCATTTAAGAAAGATGAGGTTCAATCGTATTATATGTAAATTACATATGCATTACCTACCCCTAACACACACACACACCATCAAAGGACTGATCTCTTGAACATATACATCCAACACTGAGAGATAATACTGAATTCTGGGCGAAGAGACAAAACTTGGGACAGATTTGTGTGTGAAACAATATCCATTACCGGGGAGGTGTAATAGGCATTGAGGACGGTTTTCAAGGGTCATAACTTAAGCATTAGTTTTTCACACTCAAAAAATCGCACAAAGAAATCTGCAAAGCATAAATCTCAAGTAAATAATTTAAACATTAGGAAGCTTCCTTCTTATGATTCAATTGCAGTGTATTGCCATGCAGGCTAGAGTTAGCGTATTGACAAATCTGATAGTATATACATGTCTGTTATAAATAGTTTATGTACTGTACTGGTCAGAGCTGAAATACATTTCTTTTAGGCACAGGCCCCGGGCTGGTGAATTACACTCACTAGCTATGACTGAAATTACACAAGTCCGGACAGTTCAATGTGTTAACTCTCAAGCCGGGAGGAAAACCTTCTGATTTTTGGGTTATTTCCACACCTACCTCCTGTTTTCATAATATTTCCCGACTTTTTCGCAGAGCACTCCCGATTATTACATTATGTCTGTCAATTTTCATTTCTCAGAAGAATAACAAAACAAACCATTCATAAATAGATATAACTTACGCAGTTAACTTAAATCCCATTATTGTTCACTGTGAAAGTTGTTTGTAATTTTCTCTGTAAACGAAATCACATCTCCATTTCCGCCAAAGAAATTCCGCCTGTTAACACCTGACATTCTTCTACCATATATGTAAAGTTTAATTACCGTGATTAATAAAAATGAAGGAATGAAACAATATACCACGCGGTATATGTGCTCCCGAAGAACTAATTGACAATAAATATTTTATTCAGTAAACGTTGTTAAATGCGTTAAGACATAAACCTAAGGAAATAAGGTGGGATATAAAATATGGGGCAAAACAGTTGCCACATGTACGGTAACTTGTGAATGGATATTTGAATTTACAAAATGAAGTTCTTGGCATCGTAATTTACGATAAAATAGGGCATCGTTTATTTGCCAGTCAATTGCTGGTGCTTATATACACACACTGTCGAACATGATTTCTTTGAAGTATGTCCGAAGGGAAGTCCTTTTCACAAGATAAATGAAAGGATAAGAATTAACTGTTAATCAGTCACACTGGCTTTATTCCTTGTGCAGTTAAGTCAAAACTTGAGTTACTTTCCAGTTTATCCACAGCTGAGCAGAATATGAAAAACGGTCTTGTCCTGGGTGATATGGCGCATCTCATGGGCGCTTGTCCAATTTATATTTGTTTGCCAGTTAATGTGAAACTTTGATTTTATACTTGACCTCTTATTTTAATCGCTGCTATTTAAACTGAACAAGGGATAGCTCTATATCAGTTTCAATCATTAGAGATTACCATTTATACATTCTACGTGTAAAAGGCATACACTGAAAGTTGTTTTATTTTGTTTTGTTGTTTTTTTATTTAAAATTATTACTTTCTTAAGATAACTGAAACTAGTATTAGGGGTTTAGGATCTTATTTTCTTGCAAAGCTTCCATTCGATCAAATTCAGATCTCAATTTCATATTGAACCGTTATTAGTTGATTTACATTGTGCCGTGTTAAGGTAGGTATGCCATCATCTTGAAAATACATATACTCATGTCATCCTAGTGATTAAAGTTTCCTCAGGCAAACCATTATTTTTGACAAGCCTGATGGGCACATCACTTTGAATACAGGATGAACCTGAACCAAAATTAGAAAGGCCCCGGGTGTCGGTCGGTCGGATTTTTGTTAGCACTGCTGGTGTAGATAAAAAATCTTTGAATTGATTGTTGCATTTTGTGGTCACTTACTCAGCCTTCTGCCTTTTTTCGTAACTCACACGTTGACAAATTTCCCAGGATTTAAAATATCCAATGGTATGTCTGGAACAGCGTCAACTTTTAGTCTAATCCTAGCATGTGCATATCCTAGAGCTGCCCTTTTTTTCAGATTCCCTCTCGTAACATTCCTTTGAGACATGTAATGAGCACAGAGTGCTGTATGGTTTTGCTTTTAAATCGACTCGCTTGTAATAACATATCAATACTTTCTTTATGCCTTTCTCTTTTCGAAAAGGTAAAAATTGTTGTTCACAGCCTTTTCTTAATGTGATATTACGCACCTAAGCAATGCAAAATGGCTTTGTCTTTTACTCTGGTAAATAACTTGATAAATAGGCAATATCATCGAGGTGATGCATTGTTTGATTATGAGTCAGACCTATGAATATTAGTGAAATGATTTTCCATCTGAGTAAATGAGTTCATTTTACTCCTGTGGAAATTGCATGTTGAAAAGGATTTTGACCAAACTTGGTATGAAGGCATACATTACAATCATCTCAAATAGTTTGATGGCAATCTAGATTTATGGATATTAATAATGTCATCTTACATTTTCTTTGCCAATGACTATTGTGTCAGCAACTTATCCAATTGTGATTAATATTGTTAAACAGTCTATATGTTTAATAACTTTAGCAAGATCTGCATATTTATCATGTAATAATCTGTGTTATCAGTTGACCATGCTACCAGTTGGGGTCAAATTTCAATCATAATGGTGAGATTTTGCATCTGACTTTCTAAGCTTCTTTTCCTTACTGGAGACTATTTAGATAAAACCTGGTAATATATCATTATGATCTAAGATGAGTTGAGCATGCTATCACAGAGAATTGACAACATGATACAAATATATTGGGTAGGATCTGGGTCATCAAATAGGAATGGGATAGTTAATGATGAGAAATTTGAAAAAGTGTTACCATTTTATTGTTCAAATGAAAATCAGTAGATGTTGCTAGTCCTTAAAAATATATACACTCTTTTGAATTGACACTCATATTCTGTAATTATTGCAAGTATTTATTAAGTAGGTGGCATTGCACAACTATATTCCCTGTATCTCTAGAGCGGCCTTCATGATATAAATGAGATCTGTGAGAGATACTTCAGAGAGATCCGCACTTGTCTAAGAGACAAACCTACCAGGTTTCACTTGGTGGATGAGGATTTTGCCATTGACAACACAGTAGTGGACAGAAAACTAGCTGATTTGAAGAGGAAAATTGTAGAGGTGGCATCCCATCAGCCATACTGGGGAGAGGAGATACCTGCACGGTGGCTCCCTCTGGAACAAGAACTGATGAAGATGAAGGCAGCTGGAGTCAAGGTATACATTTACTCATGAGTTGACATATCTATGACAAATTTTGTATTGCTGGATCAGGAGGAGTAACATGTAGTCATTAATCTGTGATAGATTTACAAGGTATGGAAAGCCACACTGAATCTGAAATATGTTTTATTGGTTTCTAGCATACAGCGATTTCACAACAATTATCATTTTGTTATGCAGCAATCCCAATTTCTTGTCTTAGATATTGCACCCGGCATTATATGTTCATATTTATGTCGGGACATGACTACATCTGACATTTTTTCTTGCTGATATATATATATATATATATATATATATATATATATATATATATATATATAAGCTGTTTCTGTTTCACTCCGATGGCCTACTGGTTAGAGTGTCCACCACGGATGTGGGTGTTTGCATGTTCGATCACCCGCCGGGTTCTACCAAAGACCTATAATAATGATACTAACAGCTGTCTTGCTAGGTGCTTAGCATTAAGAGGTTTGTGTTAGGACTCGTCTGCCTAATGTAGGATAATGTGACTTGGTTGGACATCATGCTACATGTCTGCAGCATGATGCCCTAGTTTTAGAAATCACTACTAACTGCCACACTGCAGAAATAGTAGGGATATCACTGAAAAATTGTTAAAGCTATGTTAAAAATCTAAATCACACAGTCACACATACACACTCTGTCTTTGTTTTATTAGACTAAAGTCTGACATGATACATCCACTTTAATTATTGTAGGTTTTGCAGGATTTTAATAAAGTTGTTCCTCATTAGTTTAGCTCAGGTTTTAAAATTTGTTTTGTGGACATTTTTCTCAAAATATGTCGCTGATGGTCATGCATAAAATTGGTATTTAGTTTTAATGACTCACTTAGTCATACAATGATTTTGAGATGTTTCATAATTATCCATGGAGAGAAAGAGATGTGGAAGTGTTTTTTAGTGTTATGATAATTGACAGATTGGTTGCCAATAATCACCTTTCAAGAATGTATGATTGTAATTCGGGAACTCATTGCTTACTTTTACAGAAAGTGCATGTTTTTTCAGTATAATTAGAACATTTTAAAAGTGTTTGATGTCAAGAACTCTGTAGAGTAGGGTTACCTTTTCTATCTGGAAAAGCTTTTAATCTGCATGCATTTAATATGTTAAAAATTTGAGTAATTAAAGCCTAGAATATGGTCTTTTGAAATGATTGCACAGATTAATCACAAGTGACTGAATTATGTTAGATAATGCAATTGTAAGACAATACATTTGGATTGAGTCATTTTCCATTTCAGTGATGAAGAAAATATTTTCATTGTATACTCTGTGCTATTTCTCACAAATGCAAATAAAGGCCATGCCATAAAATTATATTCTACAAAGAAAATAATCAGTTTAAAATTAATGAAGAAAAAAAGAACCTATGGAACTAAATAATTTTCTTCTTTTGTGTGTATAGGTGATTCCTCTGAGCTTATTGAAAGACATAAACCAGACAGGAGGTATTCCAGTATCTCTCGATGAACTGGATTTGTTTCTTAGATTTCAACATGACATTGGCACAATCCTTTACTTCAGGTGAGATTGGGATCTTTTCCTTTCTGATCATTAGTTTACTACCAGAGTCAAAAGGGAGATAACTGACTGATAATGTTTCTGATAGTTACAGTTATTGAACGTTATGCAGGCTGTATCGAAACATATTTGTGCTATAAGAGAACGGCAGGATAAATGTAACCATTAATATCATTGATGATTTAGGACAGTTATGTTTTAGTCTGCCTTCTTTTCATTTATAAATAATCTAAATTGGGTACGTTTTTTATATGTAGATCAGTTCCTTTAAAGGGTATCCACTCTTATTTGGGGGCTGTGTTTTAGATCAATTCCTTGGAAAGATAATCAGTCTCAACATTTTATGCCATGAGCATATTTTTTCAACACTGAGTGACAGGCCACTCTGATACATACGTGATTTGAGCATCTACTTCGCATACAGAAGGTCGCAGGTTTGAACTAAAGTCGAATCATACCAAAGACTTCGTACTAGCAGCTTCCTTGCTTGGCACTCAGCATTAAGAGCATATTGTTAGCACTAGTTAGCATGATGTCAGGATAATGTGATTGGGTGGAACATCATGCTACATGTCTGCGGCATGATGCCCCAGTGATAGACATCAGTATCAATTGCCACACTACAGACATTGTAGCAATATGACACACAAATTTAAAGCTACTTTAAAAATATAAATCACGCACAACATTTGAGATGGCTGAGTGCTCTAATGTGCTCACCTTTACCGATCACTGCCATCTCATCTGTGTACATGGGTTTGAGTCTCAGGTTTGGCAAGTGTGGGCATGTGAAAATGTTGTCAGTAGCTTCCCATTGTTTGGTAGATTTTACTGAGGTTTTTCCTAGTTCTTCCTCCACCATTTTTACTGGCCACATATATAGCATATCAAATGCTGAGGAATGGTGTTAAACCCTAACAAACATAAACACCAACAATTCGACTAATTGTTTTACAAATTAAGATTTTAAGCTATGTGTATTATAAACATAATGCAGACATTGCGCAATGTGTGTTAAGAAATCAGAATCCATTTTCCCTGCAATATTTATCAAGAAGTCAGTTGTCGGTTTGGTATTGGTTTAGCAACTCTTTTATCAAAGAGTGTATGACTTAAGTCTTTTGGGCTTCGAGTGGCCAAGTGGTCTAAGGCGCTCACCGTTACAGATCACTGCCATCACACCTCTGTCTGTGAGGGTTGGAGTCTTGGACTCATCCAGTGTGGGTACATGAGAAAGCTTGCCAGTAGCTTCATGGGTCAGTGCTTCTTTCCAGGTTTTTCACAGGTTCTTCC
This sequence comes from Sinohyriopsis cumingii, assembly GCA_028554795.2. Classification (NCBI taxonomy): domain Eukaryota; kingdom Metazoa; phylum Mollusca; class Bivalvia; order Unionida; family Unionidae; genus Sinohyriopsis; species Sinohyriopsis cumingii. Next base: position 115,424,603 of record CM068837.1, on the reverse strand, counting down.
TCCACCCATAATACTAGCCGCCATACATAGCCTAACTTGTGCTGAAAAATGGCATTAAACCCTACAACAACAACAGTAACTTAATTTTTCTTCAAACGTTACACTTTTATTATTGTCGATAAACATCATATTTGACAAAAAAGACAATGTAATTTTATTTGAGATATAATTTGAAGATAATGATGTGTAAAATGCCAACTTAGTGATTTTAGATAAAATCATGAAAATGTATGTGCTTAAAGTTGCCATAGTTGCATGTGCTTGTTAGAGTTGTGGGTTTATATTTATGACGTTGTTCACTGAGGACGGTGAAGGCTACTTATAGACCTTTTCAGTAAGCAATTTTGTCTCCCCCTGGTAGGTACTCTTCTGTATATCTTCTGCGCATGTGTTTGCTGCAGCTTGTACTTCCAGAGGCCGTGTCTTACAGCAGTATTTTATGACCATATGCATGATGACATTACTGTCAAAATTTCCAAAACACTTGCCAATATAACAACACATATTTACACAACAATATGAATTGCCGTCTTAATTTTTTTAAACTATTCAGTTTATATTGTTGTTTAACCTTATATTCAGATGTGAGTTGAGTCCATACATGACTTGAAATGTCACCTTATCTTGTTAATTTGACAATCACTTTATATCTGTTTCTTATCATCGCTGACCAACCATACAAATAAATACCTCTAAGCACACGTTTTGTGTACATTTTATGAGCAATTCCTTTCAAATAGACAGAATTTACTTTTTCTACCATAATATTGCACAATTATAAATTGAATGAAAATTGCCTTCATTGTCAAAACGAAACTCAAATGTCACTCTCTGTAAATTTTGGAATGTTGCACTATCTCCTGACTGACCTAGCATGGTCAATTAAATTCTTTGTTATGCTTCCATAACTGCACTTTAGTAACATAACTCCAGAGATTCATAAGAAGCAAACATTTCCAAGTCTCTCACCATTGTTCTCACTGACTTGACATGTTCAATTCAACTCAACTCAATACTTGCTTAATCCAGCATTTCATACACATCATGTATTAAGTTATCATAAGATACCACATTGTCCAATTCATTGTGAGCATCACCGTCACCAGTTTTATGAACTCGATTAAATTTACTATTATGCCAGCTCAATTCGGTGACATAAATGTTTAATTCAAAACATGGTAACAATATCCCCGAGGCTTCATAAGTTGCTAGTCTCACTGAGTCATTATGAATGGCAGCCTCACAGACTTTACACACTTAATTCAATACTTAGTAACACAATATCAGAGACTTCATTGTTGATAGTGTCTTTATGTCACTGTGAGTGTCATTGAGCCAGACTTTACACACATAATTCAAAAGTATATCAATTCATTTGATTTTGATGCTGACCACTCTCATTAGATCATCCGCCTCAGATGCAGGAGGTCGCAGGTTTGAACCCCAGCCAAAGTAAACTGGCAAACTGCAGATATCATAGTGATATGACTGAAACATTTTCCAAATCACACATATAGACTCATTTTGATGCCAGTGCAATTTGATGTTATAATTGTTTGATTCAAAACTTCATCTAATTAGCAGCTGAATTCAGACATATAGAATGATAACATTTTTCACTAAATGCCTTTCTTGAAAAAGTGTTACTAATGAAAGAATAGTATGATGATAATTGTAAGCATGATTTTATTCTGATAATAGTCTGATAAATGTCATGATAATAGTCTAATAAATGTCATGACAATAGTCTGATAGTTGTCATGATTATAGTCTGATAATTGTCATGATAATAGTCTGATCATTGTTATGATTATAGTCTGATAATTGTCATGACAATATTCTGATAATCGTCACGATAATAGTCATGAAAATAGTCTAATAATTGTCATGATAATAGTCTGATCATTGTTATGATTATAGTCTGATAATTGTCATGATAATATTCTGATAATCGTCATGATAATAGTCATGAAATTGTTCTAATAATTGTCATGATAATAGTCTGATAGTTGTCATGATAATAGTCTGATAATTGTCATGATAATAGTCTGATAATTGTTATGACAATAGTCTGATGATTGTAAAGATACTATTTTGATAATAGTCTGATAATTGTCATGATAATATTATGATAATTGTCACGATAAAAGTCTGATAATTTCCATAATAATAGTCTGATGATTGTAGTGATAATTGTCATGATAATAGTCTGATAATTGTCATGATAATAGTCTGATATCTTGATAGGAGTCTGATAATTGTCATAATAATAGCCTAATGATTGTCATGATACTAGTCTGATGATTGTAATGACAATAGTCTGATAATTGTCATGATAATAGTCTGACCATTGTTTAAGGACTAGACGAGTTTGTTGGGTTTATAAGTTGCAACTTTATTGATTTTTCTTTAGTTAATAATTGTCTTGTGTTATGGTTGAAATGAAGTGGTCACATTCTTCTGCATTCACTTGTCCTTATTCAACAGGAATGAGTCCTACTCATCACTGGTATTGTTCTCTGATGTAATATTATAAGGACTGAGTTCTGTCCTTACATGATGTGTGTATTGCGAGAGAGACACATGCGTGTTAATGTTACATAAAATGCAGATAATTAAGTTGTGAGATAAGACCTTTCATTTACCTTGGTTGCCTCAGTTTACGACAAAGTATCTCATTTTTATAGTCCCATCATAACTTATTGTGATGTCTGTCTGTCCATCTGTTCATCTGTATGTTACCGTTTGGTTATGCAACATAATTGGAGTTGTCCTCTATCTACAGCTAGTAAACGTCATGGATGGCTGGCACCTGGTAAGGAAGAAACCTGTCATTTTTGGGGTCAAAAGTGGAAACGTTAAAGTCAATGTGACTGAAAGAAGAAAACTGTTTTCTGCAAAAAGATGTGACATTTATACTACATGTATTCACTTAAAAGTCAACTCAACTAAAAATCTCACCCACACATTTAGGGCTAAAGAAAGCCAGTTTCTCCTTGACCCTTTTTTAAGTCAGGGTTTATTTTGCAATTATTATGTGGAATAGATTGCAAATAAATTGCCAACATCAAATTTGTCCATCTTCATGGAATAAACGCTGTTACAATCTGTAATGTTTGACAGTTTAATTCTCCTTTGAATAGATTCCCCAGTCACATTACGTTAGGAATATTATCCTGCTACCTTGCAAATCCAGCCCTACTAAAGATGAAAATCGTTTTTCTATTTTTAGAAAGACAAAGGGCAGTAACTACTGGCCATTACATCCCCTTGATAACACCAGGTATTGCCAGTTTATAGCTTCCCAGTGTGTTCAGATACACACTTTGCAATAACCTCCGACAATCCAGCCCTTTTTGGTGTTCCTATGGACACATCCAACATTCTTTTATTTTTGTTGCATTTATTGTGCAAATGTATCAATCTACTGCAGATGTACTGCAGATTGTATGGTTTATTTTACAAATTCTGTCAATATTTTGAGAGATTTATCACATGTCAGGACATCTGCTGCTTGATAATTATGCTTAATGTATTCGTATTTCATGCTATTTTGATATAATTAGTATTAACCAAGCATGCTTCATAACATTTTAAACAGGGCCACTGGTTTCTGAAATGACATTTCACCGATCTGGTAGCTATGAGTGTTTTTAGTGACCTTGTATTTTCAACACATTACTAGTTTCTGCTTTATTTTATGTGTCTTGTGTCATTTTAGCATATATCAATTAAACATTCTACAGGCCACTTCAGAGCACACAAGTTTACCATGACTCCTGTTTTGTATGTTATATATATAGATGATTTCTCTTATGTAGCATCTATAACATGTGGTCAAGACAGTGTTTTGTTTAAGCGGGGCCCTGACTGGCCGAGTGGTCTAAAGCGCTCTTCGTTACGGATCACTGCCATCTCACTTCTGTCTACGGCGGTTTGAGTCTCGGATTCGGCTAATGTGGTTATGTGAGAAAGCTTGCCAGTAGCTTCTCGTGGGTCGGTGGTTCTTTCTGGGGTTTTCCCGGGTTCTTCCTCCACCATTAATACTGGCTGCCATGTATAGCCTATCGTGTGCTGAAAAATGGCGTTAAACCCTACAACAATAACAATAAAATTTTGTTTAAGCGACCTAGTAATTTCAAAATATTACTAATTTCTACGTGTGTTTCTTGTATCAGAACATGGTAGCCTACCATGACTCTTGTTCAGTTTTGAGTATGTCACTTTGCTCCTTCGCTGTTAACTATGCATTGTGCTTAAGCTTAATATAGGACCTATGTTTATGATGCGATACATTTATGGGTCTGTTAGTTATGGCAGTGTTTTAGTGACCTATTTTTTTCAACCCATTGGTAGATTCTGCTTTATTTTGTGATTTTATGATTTTGTGTCATTTTTGTCCTTTCCACAGGATATTTAATCGATCTATATGCAATTTCAAAGCATGGAAGTCTGCCATATCTCCTGCTTATTATGTTAGGTGAACATTGTTTCTGATATACAACATCAATAATACGTTGTCTGGGCTGCCAAGTTAGGTTTAAACTATTAGCTAGTTTGTCACATACCAACTTGCTAACCTATGCTTTGTTTTCTCTTGTCTTTTGTCGTTTCAGGAGAAATATTCACTACACACATGACATGCTAATTGGCACCCCATTTTACGTCCTCTTATCAAGCAGTCATGATCACATCTAAATTTGATCATGTCAGTGGGGTACTCCAATCTGCTTGACCATTGGAGTCACACTGAAGAACCCCAGGCAGAAGTAACGTAAAGTACTTCCACCAGTGCACATGGTGGGAGTACCATCCTGTTGCTGACCTTCACTACTGTTAGTGAAACCTGGGACAACATCCTCTACTCATCAATATCAAAGAAAGGAAAGCTGTCATCAATACCTTTCATTTCTGTAAAGATCGATCTTGCAGCAAAACGATGCTCTTTCGATTTGACTATAATTGTGACCTGTATCCTCAAAAAGGGAGGTACCAGGCCACTCGTCCAGTGTTCTGATTTGCCATTTTCTATGTGGGTGCAACAATCTCCATATCAACATACAATTCAGACACCATCTGGCTGCATCAGTGGCTTTGCCAAGAATCATTTTAGAAGGGGGCATGTCCCGGAATGGCCCCTCCATGAATTGGTCATCACTCTAATTCATACCCTTCAAGGACATCAAATGATCGACCACTTGACGACGAGGTGGAGCAAGCCACCTTCATATCCGCAGTTCCAGACACAGCAGCTTGGGCCATGAGATGCACTGTCAGCCATCTGAGAGCGGTTGTGGGCCTCTGCCGCCTCTCCTACGGTTGTACAGTTACGGGATCAGGATGGCAAGATGACTCAGATAGCCCCTCTTTTAGGGAACAAGTACTGATCTATATTTCCCAATGATAATACAGCCGGGAATAGTCTGGCCAACCTGAATAATTTGCCCACTTATTCTAAATGCTTGAGTTTTACCTATCGTCGCTAGCCAAGCTTCCGATAACGCTATATACATATTGAGCAGATATTTCTGTGCCTTGGGTCTGCAGATTTCATGTGATGAGGTAGTGCCACCACATCCATTCAAAATTAAGTTGTTCAAATTTGAACAATTTTCCTACGTGATTGAGGCAAGGGGAGCACTTGAATGGACTGATAAATAAGCATTTTTTCCAGTGTCAGTCCACGTTTGCGAAAATACCTTTCACTCAAATACACCTATAATGGCTTCCCTCTGGTACATAGTTATACTTTGGATGTTAAACTTACAAAGTATCCTTGATAGGTCAATTGCAACCACCGTTTTCAGCGAATGTACAGTGCACTACACCTTTGGTTAGCTGGCATTACATACTAAGGGAGGCAACACACAAAATTGAATATATATCGCTAGGACAAAGCACCAATATTTATGTTTGATCTGCCAAGGTGTAGAGAGAGTTATCAGAACCTTGGCTAGTGAAGATGAACCTTTACCAGGACAACTTTATGAGTCAGACAATTCAAACCTTCGTCAGTGAAAATGTTGGTACGTGATAAGTTCTCAATTTCATCTTGTCAGCCATATATATATGAGTCCCAGATCAATGGATCTCTGCAATGTTCCTTGGGTCATTAGGAGATAGGGTAATCTCTCATACTGGGAGTCCAGCCACTCATCTCCAGAAGGATATGTGAGGTAGAAGCCAGATGCTCAGTATCCCCTCCTAACATAATGTGATTGGGGAGTGTATTGGAAGGAGAAAGCAAATTGTTTAAATAAAACTGTTTTTCTCCGAGAATACTCAATCACATTACTATAATACTTGCCCAATCACCCCACCATGTGAACATCCGAGTTAAGTTCTCGCTCAGCTAAAAACCAACCACATCTGGTGGTATCAAAGGGAGGTAATGGGCAAGAGTTACTGCCATTTTTCTGCCTGAAAATAGATGGGATAAGATGATTTTAGTCTTTAGTAGTGCTGGATTTGCAAAGTAGCAGGATAATATTCCTAATGTAATGTGATTGGGTAAGTATTCTCAAAGGAACATATACAAATTTAATATCTATTTATATGATAAATCCATAAATTTAGTTATAGGTTATATACCTGTATAGAAATTGTTCAGAAAGATATGATTCACAATATCACATAATACATTGAATCCATGTGTCTTACAAATAAGCCATCAAAGATACATCCACATTTTTGTGATTCACAAAATCCTGTAAATGTCACAACCTAATTCCATCTGGTACAAAGTCCAAGAATTCATCCTTATTGTCTGATAATCTTCTGAAACCCTCCATCATTTTCTGGTCATTGTAAACCGTCATCTGGGCAACGTAATTACCACAATATGTTTCATTGACATATGTAGTGATATGTACTGGACTGTGTAAGTAACACTACGTTTCCTGGCACTAAGCAAGTATCAAACTCGGGACTCAAAGGGTTGTCCTTCAGGAAAACCGATTACGCTGCATTTGCAAACCAATGGATTAAAGTCAGACTGGTACAAGAAGTTGCAGAAGTCTACTTTTGACTGAACAAGTATTAAAGTTGCTGTGTTTTCAAAAGAATTTAAACTAATTAAAAACAAAGTGATGGCTGCCATATAAGACAAGGGCTTATAATACCAAAAGCAGTCACAGAAAAAGCAGGAACTATAACATTGGCATTACATCTATCTGATGAAAAAGGATTATGCAAATTGAGTGCAAACTTGTATTTCATCAAACACTATGTTTATACAGCAGAACTCAAATATTATTACAAATACAGGTTGTTCAGACTCGTACGAAAATGGATGGAATACACTTGCTAGTAGTCATCCACAGGAATAATATTTTCAAATTATTAAAATCCAAGTAATTGTAGATACAAGTATTGTTTATCTAATACTGCCATGAAATGCATTACCTCTGTGCATACAAAATATGCATTTGCGAATGGGAAAAGTGGCATGAAAACTTATATATTTTTCGATAGACAATATTTTATTTACTGCAAACACCAGGTTTCAAATGTTATCCCATTGTTACAGCAAACAAGACTAACCTTTCTTTAAAACTTTGTTTTGGGTACTATAGGTTGCAATATGGATTTTAATCTGAATGGGATTTTCTATGAGACACAACTTTGATTTTATGTTTTCATTGAGTCTGAACAAAGAGTTGATACATTAGACCTTATGTGTCATTTATTTCCTGTGTACCATCTACAGCATAGACATATTAAAAGAGAAGATTGTGTTGGACCCCCAGTGGATGATTGATGCCCTGAAGCCTCTCATCACTGCTGAGATGTTTGTTCTGAGAAGCAATCCAGCTGTCACCGATAAATGGTTTGAATTTAAGGACAAAGGAAAACTGTCTCTTGAATTAATTGGTTTGTAGCTTTTAATTTTTTAACATTTTTAACAATTTTTTAAATATGACTATCTTTTTCACTTTCATTTAAGTTAATTAAAGAACAAATAATGGGTCAGAGATGAACATTTATTTGTATCAATTGGTGCACATGGAGAACAGTGATGCTATAGAACTGCTGTAAATTAGCTTTAAGTCATGTACTCGACAATGTTATTTAACTGTTGACCCTTACAGTACATGTTATGACATAGTCTGACTGTTGGTAGAGATCTCGTGGAGTTTGTCATTATATCTGTTTCAAGCAGGCAACTATTTACAACTCTGGGTACTTCAGCATGATATAAACGATTCTTAAAAAAATTGTTTGACATATTTGGACATGGAGCACTTGTTATGTCAAACATTGAACCTTGTATTCACTGAAGAGGTCTTTCAAGTGCTTGATTGAAATACGGGCCAATTAGAAAATCCAATATGGCTGATTTCCTACATGGTTCATCTTTGGATGAATTAAATCAGCAAATGCTGGCTGACAATAGCAGTGTTCATAATTATTTGGAAATTGTGGAAGTATATGAGATTATTGGAGCTGAGAAAATATTACTGGATATGCCAGTGTGTGATTAGGACACGAGATACGTTTTGTGTTTTTAATGTTATTTTCTCAGGTACTGCTCATGCTAGACTTAAATTTATGAAATACATCTCTAATAATTCCCCACCCTTACGACAAATGAAGCTCATTGTAGGCTATATTGCATCTGCTATTACCTTTGGTTAATTATGTTTCATTTAGCTTATGATTACATGAGTATATCGTCCCACAAAGAATCATCAAACTTGGTGAGGGAATACATTTTGATAATTACTGCACCCTTAAAATCAAAGAAGATGTCACCTCCATTATGATTTTATTACCAAGATTGGTTAAATATTTGTACTTAGCTCATGAGTGGGTAGACATTCCATACAACATTGATCTTAGTCGACACAGTGGCTCGTTTCTGAAGATTGTACTTGGAAGAAGTGATAAATATTATATTTCCAGTGATAAACTTTTCATATACTGTTTATGGTATGATATGTTAAACGCAGGATGTTAACCTTGCTATGTAATAATGTAAGCAATGGAAGAATTATATTAGACTGGATCTAATATTCAGTAGTGTAAATAAGTATAGGAATTAGAGGAGGTTAACTGCAATGTGGATTCATGTAAATGAAAAGAGGAATTAGATGAGACTGACTCGTGCAAATGAGCGGGCTGAATTCTTTTCATCTGGGGCATCAACCTTAGCGGCTGTACAAGATAATGAATGACGTATGGACTATGTTTATAATACTGCCTCTTTCTCCAAGGAATAATACAAGTTTATGGTGTAATGATATGAAAAGCTCACACGATGGTTCATAATTTAATGAGCAGGAATGAGTCTTAGTCGAGTTCTTATTCATACATTATGACTCCGAGGGTGGGATTTCCATGTCACTATACGACTGATTATTTTTCAGACATATTCCTGTTCCATCTTTTTACAAAAATGTTAAGTCTAGAAACCTGTTTAAAGAAGCTTGTAGAATACAACTTTTTGAGTAGATTGCAATACAGTTATATAGACTGCAACAGGTTTTAGTTTATGGTGAAATAGTATGTATGTATGTATGTATGTATGTATGTATGTATGTTTTTTATGGTACATCAGCACAATGCTGGCTACATTTTATTTAGTCGAAGTGAGGTTCTGGAACTGTAAAGATGAAAAAAGCCTTTTGTCACAGGATGTGCCGGGAGTGTTTAGATTATGTGACAATGTACATGCAACTGTGTCAGTGCTTTGTGCAATTGGTCATGTAAGCTCCGCTTTCACTACTGCATAACAGGATGATCTGGGTTGGGTTCAGGTTATAGCAAAAACACCAAAAGCAATTTCAGGAATAGATGTTTATTAATAATGTGATTAAAAAGTAATTAATCTGACACAAAACTTGTGAACATATATTCCAACAGTGGATAAAAAAATGATGCCCACAGAGATAAACAAGTGATATAAAAAATAGAATTATTCCGATATGGAACAAATCCTAACATTTAAATTAAATGTGTAATGAACAAGAAATAATGAATAGAAATTAAACAAATATGACTTATGGATTTGTCACCATCGATGATCATTGTTTAGAAATTAAACAACGATTAATCTACTAATTTGGTGATTAAGTTATGGATTTCCCGAACAGTGAATGTGTGATTATTTGCCATGGGGGGATAAAATATGAACATTGTACAAAATACGAATATTTGTTCCACAGCTAGGGTGTAGACTATATATACATATAACAATGGGCAACAGGTTTTATAAAATAGATTAGTGGCATTCACGTTTGTTCAGCAGTACTTGGATTATGTTGGATATCACTGCTGTGTAAATAAAAGATGTTCGAATCTCTTATGGTATTAACAATTACCTGAATGGATGTGAGGACAATATCATAAGAGATAATGAATGTGATGGCAGCGAAAGAGAAGAGGACGAGTTTGATGGATTTGAGCCTGATGAGGTTGAGTGGGCAATTAACGTGGACAGATTGAAGGGTAAAATATATTAGCGGCATGTAGTTTTCGATTGATTTAAAAGGTGTCTCACAACTTACGACTCGAAAAATCGATGTGTTCCAGAACATTCAGTGCAGAAAACAATTACTTTTAAATAATGTGAAGGTCTCCCAACATATACGGTGTCCCAACATATACTGTAAATAAGGTAGTCGTGTCTTGACAGAAAAATGGTCTTTAAAGAAAAGGTCTAGCAAAATTACCCTGGTAATGTTTAAATTAAAATAGAGATGGACCATTTTAAACATCATTAAAGCTGTTTTACCCTGTTATGTATCAGAAAAAAGATTTTCATTTCACTTTATAAAAATGTATCATTCTAATGAATATGTTGATATAAAAAATGAACAAAACATTTAGATCTACCTAGACCAGTACAGCTAATGCAAATGGGGTTTTCTTTGTCCATTGTCAGTCATCCATTATATGTTAAGTTTCATATTTCTGCATCCCCTAAACCCCTGAGTGGATTGCCACCAATCTTTCAGAAAGCAGAAAAACCCCATGGCAAAGTCTAGTTGAGCCTTAAATAAAATAGATAATCATGACCACCATTATAGCCACCTTCGAACCTTGTCATTGACGTGAACAGATAATCATATTAGCATGGAGATTTTATTAAATGATTTATGATGATATCTTGCTGGTCTCACATGAAAACGATTTCGTTCTTTATCCACGTGTATGCCGTAATGCCAGGCCTGAAATTCTTCTGAAAGGATGATAATATGGACATGGGATCCAAGCTAAAAACTTGTTATGATGTTTTGCTGGTTTTAAATGAAAATGATGCCATCTAATGTCCAATATGATCCATGACCCAATATGGCTATCATAGCAGTCGTGTGGAAAATCTTGATATTGCTACTGATTCTGAACAGATGATCATGTTGACATACAGTTATTACAGTTGCTTATGGTATTTAGTTGGTATCTCTTAGATAATAAAATATCACTGTCTTCTATTGATGTATCCACATATTTTCCACTAGAAGACTTCATTTGACATCGCGTGATGCAACATTCCAATGCCCAGTATGGCCACCATGGCCGCTATCTTGAGAATCCTGTCTTTGGAGTTTTCTCTGAAAGAATTCTTATGATGTAAATTAGTTTCAAATGGCAAATGGTACATTGCATACATCCAGTATGGCCGGAACAACAAATGTCTAGGAAATTTTGCCACTTCGTTCTAATGGATGGTCATATCTTTATTAAGAACATATCCATTTGTACTAAGTGAAAATGTTGCCTTTTCAGACCTTTACTTTTATAGCTGTTTCTCCTAAACAATATTCTTTGTTTCCAGTTGGATTCCTGGAAATTCTTTTCAACATTAGCATGTCAGTTCCATCAAGTGATTCTTTTTTTTCACGTTAAATTGAACAAATTTGAAAATTATCTAAACTCTTTTCTTCATATTTACCACAGATGATGCATCTATGCTCAAACAACTATTTTCTTTTCAATTGAAGATGCTGTCTGGACAAAAGAGAAGCACCAGGATCTCCATGACAACAAGGAACACATATTGTTACTGATGGAGCAGTTAAACATAATTGCTAAGCTGCAATTATACAGCGAGGAGGCATCAGAAATCAAGGTAAGTTCATTTTAAAATATAAACCTTGTTACAATTAAAAGCATGAACATCGAAGTTTAACCACCTGTCAAAACGTCATATTAAAACAACATTGAATATATGTTTTAGTAGTTAAATGGACTTAAGCTCGACCAATAAAGAATGCACAGATCATCAGTTAACAGAACGATGCATCTATTATTTTGTTTTGCCCCAGCAATGAAAAAGAGAACACCTGCAATAATGCAAATAATGTAGATGTGTTACTTTACTAAAGTTTACAAGATCTCACATCAGCAGCATATGGACAAAAACACAAGTGAAACAAGGAAGAAAAAAAAACAGTATACATATGTGTCAATCCCTCGAGATGAAACCCTGTACGCCAGGTCAATAAAAACCTTACAAAGACCAAGAAAACCTTACATGAGAACTGTATTCATACATTATATAAGTATCAACAGTTTTTAAAACAACAAATGCTATACACAAACTATTTTTACACATAGTTACATACTGATTTATATTTCTGAAACTTTATTTCATTCTTTTTATTATGTTTTGTATTATCTGCAACACATCCACCTTTTACATTTTTCAAAATGTACTCTGGGGTTTTAAAGTCTCTGCAGCAGGTGCCATTATTTATTTTACTTTGTAAAAACGTTGCTATTTTGTCTGAATTCATAGACTTCTTACACTCTGCATGCATTTTCTTCATCATGGATAAGGATCACACAGCTTGAACTGCTATAGTGCAAGGTAAGTCGCTCAATAAGTACTTTCACATTTGGGAAGCGTATGCCACCAGTCCAAATTATCTGCCTGATAATATGCAGCCAGTAGCTACAAAAGCTCCTTTTATGACCATCTTCTGTTAGTCATCAGGTACCTTGCAATAATCCTCGAACTCATCTTTAATCGCTTCAATATATATGTGTGGAGCCAAGGTATCTGCCAGTCTACTGATGTATGTGTACTGCAGGCTATCTTTATTGGTTGAATCCAGTACTTTCAGGGCCTGAAACACAGATTTTCAAATGCATATTGTCCATTATCTTTCTCATTACTGCAAAACAAATGTTTCTCACGTCCTCGAATACTGTCATTTTGACGCTATAGTCAAGCTCGATTTCCCCCATTAATGTTCTCTAGGAGAGGCCTACTGCTAATGTGCTGTCATCATGCCGCATATCATGGTAATTATATCTTACAAACCTCAAGTCAGCCACCTGCTTGATGTCTCATATGACAACATTTCACAAGAACATTCCTAAGTAGTCTATTCCATACATCAATATGTAATGCTTAGATTTGAAAGAGCTTATTAAATTCATTCAAAAGTGACAATACAAAATGAAAGAAACACAGCTTATGGATGTATTTTTTAAGTATTCCGCCGTGCTATTCCACATCACTGTGGCTCTCAAAATAGGATGAAAGGACAGCATGTTTTTTTTGAAAACCCTGTCCACCACCTCCTGCGATGACATCTACCGGGTCTGGCAGTGTTTTAGTATATTCTTGTCATCAACCTGTGTGAAAAACTGGAACTCTTTATAAGTCTTTCGTCACTTAGAGCTGTGCTCAGAATGTTAGTAAATGTCCACCAACATGTTATTAACTGGCAGTCAGTTACATGATTCCATTTTTGCACACAGATTGTCAAGGTGGCGAATGCAGCACTATAATTTTTTGCTGCATATTTTACAAAAAAACTTGGGTCGATCTTAATTTGGGAAGGCTTTAATCCAATTAGCCTGAAACTTGCCATGATCTTGGTCAGTGTCTTCAACCTTGTGTTTGAGTTAGGCTCAGATGGAATATTTCAACTAGATAAAAGAAATGATTAAAAAATTTACATTTGACATGTGACAGTGGAAGATCTGATTACAGATGTAATATGAGTTTATATTATTTCTCCATAAACACCTACATATTACTCCAGGAGCTATCCAAACATTGAAATATAAAACAAAATCGGCAAAGTAGCAGTCAAGAAGGTTATGCTTCGTAATCTGCTGATAATTTTTATTAAATTGCACATCTGGTGTTTAAAAAGCAATGAATTTGCTATATGGCGTACTGATTTTGGTCGAAAACTTGATATAAATTGGCAGTGCTATATATTTTCGAGTCAAAATAATGACGTCACTCAGTATCTGTACTACTTCTGTCATTATGGCAATTCCTGTCATTATGGCAATTCATCTTCATGTTTGCATTGCGTATCTGATTCACTTAATACGAAACTATAACATCGGTGCTAATTCAGCAGACTATTTTTAATTAGTATAGTTTTAATAATTTTAATAAAACGACTTTATCTCCAAAAGAAAAGTCATACGAACATGAAAATTGATGTAACCTGTATGCATTTGATAGTAATAACTATAGATAATAATTATTACTAATAATGTATAAAATAAGAAAACACACTGCATAGATAGTTAGTCAATATTAGAAATCCGAGTGAGCGTCAAATTTCATAGTGATAAACGATCTTCACACAAAAGAGTTGAACCATGAAATTAAACATGTTTCATTACCCGACAAAGGACAAGCGCCATTTTGAGTATGAATTGATTGGTTGTTTCGGGCTAACCGGTTTTTGTTGAATTCTCGTTCTAAAAAAGTCATGTCTAGACTCCCGCATGCACACAACACCAACAAACAAACAATTAAAAACTTAAAATTTATACCAAAAACTGTACAAAATGGTTGTATAGCTGTAGAACGAATGAAAATGGAACGAAAACATACCAATTATGGGTACACCATATAAGTTGAGAGGTATGGTGTATATAAAAAAATGTAGGCAATTTTTAAGTTAAATAAAAATGAAAAGGAAACATCAAACGTTCACTCAAATTCAAATGTCCTTGAAAAGCAAGACAGTCATGAGGATGAATATATATTTACACAGGTACAAACTTTAGTTCTTTTCTGACTGCTTGTATACTGTATGGGACAAGCCATTGAATTTGTTGTTCGTTCTGATTCATTCTTTACTTTATCGCAAAATAAATTTATTTCAAATAACCTTATGGAAACTTTAATGGTTTCTCCTTAAGAAAGATATGGCTTGAGCAGATGTTCTGCAGAAATACAGATAGTGACCATTTTAAATACTGTTATAAGCTTTTAGTATCAGAAGACGGTGCCAATTTAAAAATGGGAATGGTCAATTTCAAACAGGAATTTCTAACGGGAAGCGATCTGACTTGGTGCATCATATTTTACAGATACCATTTAGGTCCTGTCATTAACAGCAAATGTTTGGTAATTGTTCATATGGTTTACTGCACACCCTGGTTAACGTAATCTAATTACATTTATCTCAAACACGTACGTTTGTTGAGAATGTTTACACTTTCTTGTACCAGTATGTGCATATTTTGCATACTAGGTCATGTAGTGCACAACATACGTGAAGTTATATTTTATCAAATGTTACCATTGATGTTCATAAAAATCTATATGATGTGATTCATGGGGTATGTTCATTGAGTTAGACCAGTTGAATTTATTCACCATTTTGAACAGGATTAAGGAAATGATGATTGCAGTGACCTAGTTTTATACAATAGCATATACTTTGCACATTGCTTCCGCTGTCCCACAAATGTGGGTTACACGGATTATTATTTTCCCACACTAATTACCCTATAATGAGTATTTTAGAAATATCAATCTGAAATGAAGATTTGTGTCTGTCACAGATCTGGTTATCACATCTATTTAAAAAAATATGCATGATTTTTTTTTATAAACATGTGTTACAAAGTAAATTAGTTTATTATTCATTTTTTTTGTCATATGGGCTTAGACTATGAGAAAAGAAATAATTATCACTTATTACAAATGAATTCTATTATTTTAGGATGAGAATTGCTTCCTTGCACCATGCATGCTCCGTCAAAAAACTCCCAGAGAAGTCATCTGCCTTGAACCACATCCTCAGATGGAGAGCTCATCAGTCTTGTGTTTTCTCTTCGTGGGTAAATATTTACCCTCTCCAATTTTTCATAGACTCCTTGCTGCTTGTGTTGCACACTGGCCAATAGCCACAAAGAAGAAAGAGGAGACGTTAGAGAATCTGATCTTTTGTGGGTGTTGTGTTTTTCAGCTGGACCATTATCACAAACTGACTCTTCACTTTAGGGACTACATCATATTTATGAGGGTCACAAGAAAAGGCATCACAGAAAAGACTCCATCTTCAAAATTGTGCATTGAGGTCAGAGAGTTTGTCTCTGCAATGCTCACAAAGATCATTGGATATCTGGGCCAGAGCCTGAAGTTTGAACAGTATATACAATGTCCAGAATATACTGGTGACAGTATCAACAGCTTGATCCCTGTATCTCTGCTCAAGGATAATGCAGAAGTATGTTGTGAACTACACGACAATATAATTGAGTCAAACAAACTATTGAAATTCTGGTTTAAGAATATGGTGAGTACGAGTCTTAAGTCCCATTGAGATCTCCCCAAAGCAATGTAACCCTTTCACTGTGACATATTTTATATGTACGTTTTAAAATTGTATATTAATGTGTTTTTTAAATGCATATTGTCAAGTTGGCACTGTCTGATTGGTCTTAAGTGTTGTATATTCAATATCAGTCTGATATATTGCCTGATCTGATTCTGTTTACTGATTGGTCTTACGTATTGTAGATTCAATGTTAGTTTTCACTTTTGTCTGGTCTAATTATGTTTACCCATTGGTCTTAAGTGTTGTAGATTCAATATCAGTCTTACCTATTGTCTGGTCTGATTCTATTTACCCATTTGTCTTACGTGTTGTAGATTCAATGTCAGTCTTCCCTTTTGTCTGTTCTAATTCTGTTTACCCATTGGTCTTAAGTGTTTTAGATTCAATATCAGTCTTCCCTTTTGTCTGGTCTAACTATGTTTACCCACTGGTCTTAAGTGTTGTAGATTTAATCAGAGGTGCCTATTGTCTGGTCTGATTCTGTTTACCCATTGGTCTTAAGTGTTGTAAATTCAATATCAGACTTACCTATTGTTTGGTCTAATTCTGTTTACCCATTGGTCTTAAGTGTTGTAGATTCAATATCAGACTTACCTATTGTCTGGTCTGATTCTATTTACCCATTGGTCTTAAGTGCTGTAGATTCAATATCAGACTTACCTATTGTCTGGTCTGATTATATTTACCCATTGGTCTTAAGTGTTGTAGATTCAATATCAGACTTACCTATTGTCTGGTCTGATTCTGTTTACCCACTGGTCTTAAGTGTTGTAGATTCAATATCAGACTTACCTATTGTCTGGTCTAATTCTGTTTACCCATTGGTCTTAGATGTTGTATATTCAATATCAGACTTACCTGTTGTCTGGTCTGATTCTATTTACCGATTGGTCTTAACTGTTGTAGATTCAATATCAGACTTACCTATTTTCTGGTCTGATTATATTTACCCATTGGTCTTAAGTGTTGTAGATTCAATATCAGACTTACCTATTGTCTGGTCTGATTATATTTACCCATTGGTCTTAAGTGTTGTATATTCACTATCACACTTACCTATTGTCTGGTCTGATTATATTTACCCATTGGTCTTAAGTGTTGTAGATTCAATATCAGACTTACCTATTGTCTGGTTTAATTCTGTTTACCCATTGGTCTTAGGTGTTGTATATTCAATATCAGACTTACCTGTTGTCTGGTCTGATTCTGTTTACCCATTGGTCTTAGGTGTTGTAGATTCAATATCAGACTTACCTATTGTCTGGTCTGATTATGTTTACTGATTGGTCTTAAGTGTTGTATATTCAGTATCAGTCTTCCCTTTTGTCTGGTCTAATTCTGTTTACCTATTGGTCTTAGGTGTTGTAGATTCAATATCAGACTTACCTATTGTTTTGTCTGATTCTGTTTACTCCTTGGTCTTAAGTGTTGTAGATTCAATATCAGACTTACCTATTGTCTGGTCTGATTCCATTTAGCCATTTGTCTTACGTGTTGTAGATTCAATGTCAGTCTTCCCTTTTGTCTGGTCTAATTCTGTTTACACATTGGTCTTAGGTGTTGTAGATTCAATATCAGACTTACATATTGTCTGGTCTGATTATATTTACCCATTTGTCTTACATGTTGTAGATTCAATGTGAGTCTTCCCTTTTGTCTGGTCTAATTCTGTTTACCCATTGGTCTTAAGTGTTGTAAATTCAATATCAGTCGTAGTTATTGTCTGCTCTGATTCGATTTGCCTAAGACAAAGTAACCTCTTGAAGGTGTATATAGAAAGATCAGAGCAAATACGATTGATTGATAAATTATAACAGGTCATAAAGAAAACAGCTTTGAATAACATTTGCAAGTGAACTTCTAACATTGTTTCATAGTTAAGAACAGTACCTAATATAACTATCGACTTGAAGGTGTATTATGACCTCACCATGTAGCATGTTTACAACAATCCATATCATATGATACCACATCAAATAGAACTAGTACGGGATTGTGTAGCGAAAGAGTGTATTGCACTCAGTCTATATAACTCTAGCAATGTCCCACTGGACATCTGAATTGAATCCCTTTCGATAAATTTGCTTGTTTCGTCTACTTAATTTCCTAATATTCTTTGGTGATGAACATGTTTGATTTTTAAAAGGGACTAAAATAATTATTTGGAATCAAAGATATCTCTCATCCTAAACACACATTTCAGTTAATTAGCTTTAATCCAAAGTTTCTAAAGTTTATTAGATCTAAGAAAGGAAATAAGTACATTTGGCCAAATAAAACAATCTGTGGCTCTGGTTCCATCAAAATTAAAATTAAGTTAGGTCAGTACCATCATATTTTGTTTGTGTCCATATAGGTTTAAATGAATCATAAGTAGAACATAAGTGTCCTTTGCAACCTGTCTTTGACTGTGATTACAATTGCATCCCTTTGTTAATTTGTTTTTCTCCAGAATGTTTTGTTTATTCTAATATTTCTCTGTCCAAAAACGTAAATAAAGGCTCAGTGGGAAATAAAATAGGATATGTTGTGTAACCAGACCCACGCAGATCTTTTTGATTTGGCCTTCTCAAGAATGCGATATTTATAACTTTAGATGCATAGTGTCTGTACACTTTGTATGTTTTTAAAGCAATTTAAATCAATAATGACGTATGTACTGAAGTTCACTACCATCTGCAGTTACCAAACTTTGTGAATGAACTGCAGTTAATTGTAAGAAAGAATCTTGTCCT
This sequence comes from Sinohyriopsis cumingii, assembly GCA_028554795.2. Taxonomy (NCBI): domain Eukaryota; kingdom Metazoa; phylum Mollusca; class Bivalvia; order Unionida; family Unionidae; genus Sinohyriopsis; species Sinohyriopsis cumingii. The sequence goes on along the minus strand of CM068837.1, from coordinate 115,405,315 downwards.
ATGCACAAAGATTGATGCTCAAGGTTACCTGCTAAATAAAAATGTTAGGTTTATGTCAGAAAACTGAGCCACATTTGTGTGGGTGATTTGCACTTGGGTTAAGGAGGAAGCTCGTTTCGGGGTTGATTGTCAAACATCAGAGACACCATCAATACATAATTTTCAAACAGAATTTTTAGATATTGACTTTGATAGCCTCACCACTTTTTGTCGATGTGTTGCACACTGGGTAAGAGGGATGTCTGTTTTTTGGGAGGGTTGGGGTTGGAAATGTTAAACATCAAAGTGACCATGACTTTAACATGTACTGTTCATATATCGCTATGCTAGATAGGAAGGTAGGTCGCTATAACCTGTTTGTCAGGCATCTTTAACATATGTCAGCTCGAAGTTAACTGTTCATGCATATATTACAAACCAATCTGCCAAACATTTGTCACTTTGACCTATCGTTGAACCTGCTTGGCCAACAGTCAACAACATTATTTTTGGTATCCATACGTCTGGTATATTGCTTGTCTGTCTTGCTGTCTGCTCACACCCATGATAAATTGGCTATTGGATCGACATGCAGACTATGGTAAACATCTTGTGAATTTCTGTTGTCAAAGAAGTATCACTTCAAATCATATGGTGGTACATGCAGTGTCATTTTTCTTTTATTTTTCACGTATCTAGCATTAACGAAATTTGATTTAGGATATTCCTATCGAAGAAACTTACAAGTGTTATTTATTCAGACATACTTTATTAGAAGTGTGTATGGAGTGGCTACCTTAGCAGCATTGTAGCTTCTATGGAAAACTTATTTCATTATCTCCAGACTTGCGTACCAATTTTCATGAAATTTTTTAATGTTTGATAGAAAAATGCCCTGTTAAAATTGCATGGAGGGTGGCTCTACCAGCTTTGATGTGGCATCCTTATTGATGAGAAACTTATTTTCTGGTTGTTTTATTGAAATACCAAATGAAACCATCCTCATAGGTGCCATTTTTTTTAAGCCATGCGTAATCTTAATTGTGTCCATGTTTGCAACAGTGTTGTTTTCAAAGCCACAATAGGGACTATGACTAGTTCCTAAATGAACTATTCAAAATTGTTCAGGGTAACTCCCCAACAGCAGTGTGGGTTACTTTGCAACTCTGTTGGGAATGTATTGTTACATTCTTCTCAAGAACAGGTTTATAGTCAGTTTCAGTTGTCATATGAATATTCCATGCAAGATGCGCTGTCAATCCTTTTTAAAATTGCTTTGATAGTAGTTGTGTTACTTCCTTAGCAACAGAGTGGAAAGGCCATTTCTAGTTATATCATAGAACGGCTAATTTAGTTTAAATCAAACTTTGCATTAATATTTCTTAGTACATACTTTATCATGTTTTGAAGTTGTTCCCATCGTAGTGATGTGACTTCATTAATAGCTGGGTGGAACACCTATTTTCAAGTTTGCTTCTAGAATAGCTGGGCCAATTTATATCAAACTTGATATGAATATTTGCTAGGAAAGGCAGTATTCAAATTATGTCGTAATGTGGTTTCCTTAGAAATTGTTAGGTTTCCAAAGCAACCAGATAGAAAACATTTTCGGTATCTTCCTATAACAGCTGAGACAATTTTGAACAGATTTGGAAAAAAACTGTTTGTTAGGACATTTGCCATTAAAATTGTTTCCATCTAGCAACAATGTAGCTTCCTTAGCAAGCTAGTGGACCAATGTTTGTGACATCAACCCTAGAATGAGCTAGGATTCATCAAATCATGGTAGTTTTACTTATGGTATGCTTTTTGAAAGTGTGTCTAAAGTAGTAGTCTTTTCCACAGCAATTATATAGAACACCTATTTGTTGCTATTCTTAGAACATATAACATTGCTGACCAAACTTGATATGAACATTTTAGGACATGTTTATTCAGTATTGTGTCTGAAGTGACTGTTTTATTAGTGATGTCATGACGTCCTTAGGAACTGCATGTAAACCTTAAAAAAGTATTCATCATTAAAATAAACTCTCATAGAAATGACTTTCTCACTAGATCTGAATTGACAAACTAAATTAGTAGGGTAGGTGGACAACATCTGACCAAGTAAGAACTCCTGTTATGGACATTAACTTTCCACATTCAAAGTATCCCATTATTATTCTCGTTACCTCTCTATACTCACAAATAACACATCGTTGGGTTTTAAGTGATGTCTAAACACGACAATGCACACCCACTTGTTATCCATTGTGCCGCATCTAGTTTAAAACAAGATTTACAAACTGCAGACCTATCATTGATTAACTTGTCTTGCCATAATAGATAATGTTGCAGTAGAATTTCTTATTTTTGAAGATACAATTCTTATTTATGGGAAATTGATAATAGTTTAATATTTTTATTTGCTTGGCAGAACAAGATTGAACCAAGTGAGCAAATGCATCCAGTTGAAACAATTTCCATTTCAAAAGGGGAATGCCAAGTGTCTGTACAAAAGAGAGCTCTGCCACCAGGAAAGAAATACCATACCTTTTTCAGTTATTCTAGCGCAGACATAGAGTGGGTCAAACAAACTGTAGAGAGACTAGAAAATGACCACGGGTTTGTTTGTTGTGAGTATGATCGAGACAATACTCCAGGAACACCATTATTGAAATTTGCTGATGACAGCATCAGAAATGCCTACAAGACTATAGTAGTCATGACCAAGGAAGCTTTTGAGAGTGGTTTTGTTTTGTTTGAAGTTGAAATGGCCATTACTCAAGGTTTTGACGAAAGGAGAAAATGTGTTGTCCCAGTTTTATTGAAGGACTGTGAAGTTCCACGTCACCTCAGGATTCTGAATTATATTGATGCTCGGGATGCCAACATGAGAGACACCTGGTGGCCCAAGTTATTGATGGAGCTGGAGACACAAGGTAAGCAAGTATCAAATTAATAAGTCATTTAGACATTCTCACATTAATGATTTTGCATACTATGTGGAGTTTTAATTGCAGATTCATCTAGCGATTCTAAACCATAAATTCAGCTCCAGGTAAAAATAAGAATCCATGTGACATCTATAGTCTCAATACTTCATATGAAAAATGTTCATCTGCCATAAAAGTACAGCAAGCCAATTTCCTGTGTTATTTATCAGCTTTGATATTATTTCTTACTGAATGAATGTTCAGTAAAAAAAAGACACGTTGACTTTTCATAGTTTCTTTTCATTTCAATCTCCAAGGTCCACTTTATATAATTTACAGAATGCAGGAGAAAAGATAGGGATGAAAACAAAAATGCTATCAGGACTCCAAATTACTCAAATGTACACCGAATGTTCTAATTGATAAGTTAACTTTGCAGTACAGTCCCCAACTGGTGACAAATCAAAGTCCATGCTCAAAAATATGATTCCCGTGTATGATTCATGCAATATTGGAACGAATTTGCACACTTGAAACTTCCCACATAAGTCATGCATACAAAATATGATGTACTGATGATAATTGTGTAGTATATACATTTTAGTTGTTATGATAAGTTGAAAAAAACACATTAATCTAAAAATAAATTAATATATAAGTGTATTTTTCCACCATATCTCTTCCATTCCAAAGTCTGCAGATGTATGCTAATACAAACGGATGCTTGGAAATTCCACTAATTGTTTATGACCAAAACATGCGTGTCCTAGATGTGCTATGCAAGTGTGTCATTGGCACATCTGCAACAATTTGGTCTCTTCCTGATAAGTGAAATCAACCATGAAGGGACATGACATTATTGATTACTTTCAACTTAAAGTTAGTGCAGGTGGTAGGGGTGTGGAAAGTAAACTAGAGAATGAATAACATAGTGGAGATTCTCGCGAAACAGAGGATGATATTTGAACAGCAATGTCAGATGCCAAGTTAGATGTGTCATAAAAATAAAAAATAAATAAAAATTTGCTGAACAGTTTGACAATTCTATGTTGTCAGACTATAAATAGTTACAAGACAACTACGTTATAGGAGGTGTCAACTCAATTTTGTTCCAGATAATTTCACGAAAGTTTCAGTTGTACCACTACTGATATGCAGAAATGGTAACCTAATGGACACAAACAGCTATAGACCGATAGCTTTTATGACAATTATTTCAAGCATATTTGAATGCATCTTATTACAAAGAAGTGAAGCTAAATCTCCGACAATCAACTGGGTTACAGGAAGCAACATTCAACAGATTTATGTCTCTATGCCTTTAAGGAAACTGTCAGCTAGTATATATGTGTTTGGATTATGCTTAGATGCTAGTAATTCAAACTTTGGACAGTCTTTAAAAGGTTGATTCATATTCAGATACCCATCTATGTAGTTCATACTCTAGTTAGCTGGTTGTACTATGTGCTCTTGGGAAGTGTAGTATCCAGCTCTTTCCATGTGACCAGTGGGGTGAGACAGGGAGGTGTTATTTCCCCATTGCTGTTTAACTTAATGCATGGAGTAGTTAAGTTAGAAATTTGGACATGTGTCACATTGGGTAACATCTGCTACCCAATGTGTCATTTCTTGACAAATTTAGGTTTCCTGATTATATGTCATTGATAAGTCCTTATATCACAGGTTTATGGAAATTGTTAAAGATATGTGAACAATACGCTTTAGAGAAAGATATATGAACTACACAAAATTCAGTAATCATGGTCTTTCAGTCAACTTCTTTCAAAGTACCATCTCCACCCCCTTTACAACTTAATGGCAATGCTCTTACATATGTCACTAGTTTACATATTTGGGTCACATTTTAAAATCCAGTCTGTCAGGTGATGAAGATATGATTAGACATTACATATTTTTGTGTACTTGTACAAATATGGTTCTTGTAAATATTGGAATTGTTCAAAACTGGATTATTCAAAATCTAATTGCTGCACTATGTGTTGTGCTCCTCTGTAGACAAACTTTAGTGACGTATGACATGAAAGCTAGTTATTAGTTTTAATAATAGTCTTCATTTTCTATGAAGTCTTCCAAGATGCCTCTAACATGTTCGTAAATTATAATGTATTCAGGTTTCATGAAGAATTGAGAAAAAATGTGTTATTAATGATGACAAGAATATCTAATAGTAACAACTGTATCATGAAATCTCTCTGGAACTATGAGATGCATTTAAATTCTTGTACTATATTAAGTAGATGGAAAAAAATTACTCTTTAAATTTGCAATATGATTTCATTGTTAACAATACTGGACACAATCCATTACAATAGTCCCCCTCTTATAAGGCCACCCACATTGAAACAGGAAAGTGGCCTTATAATGAGGGTGGCCTGTCTAGACGGGGATTACGATGCGAATAGTAAATACATATGAAGAAAGTCACAAGTACATTTAATTCTAAAGCATTTAATATTTTCATTAAAAAATTACATGCATGTTGTGAAATAAATATAAAACAAACTGTTTCATCATTTTCAAAAAAATGTTATGAATAACCATAGATATAGTTTTAAAACTGTCTTTATAATTATGTTACAGATCACATCATCTGTCACTTTGTTGGTAACAGTCTAAAAAAACAAACCAGTCTCGTCACAATTAAAAATATCCTTGCTGTCATATCCCATCATATATAATTTAGTCTTTCGTTCCAATCTTCAACAATTGCGTTATTAACATCAGCTGAATCCTTTCTCCATCCATTTCACCTTCCTACTTCTGCAGAACTGCTTTCTTATCTTTCACGATATTGTTTACCTGAGTCTTTCCGACATTAGTTTTCTCCAAGGATCCTCGACCTCCCCCCCCCCCCCACCTCTCGGTCAGTTTAATTACTTTCACTTTCTCTTCTAAACTAATTAGTTTTCTTTTCCTCGATGACATGTTGATCTTTTTGAAGCAAGTTATTCATGTTGCCAACTACAATACTGATAAAACAATTTGTATGCGTATAAACAAATTGCCGTGTGTTTTTAAATGACGTGATCTTGTGATGTGATTCGTTAATCGCAGTCTGGTAACCTATTGTTTTATACATTTCTTTACAGTAAGTGAGAGAAGCCAAAACGGCTTCGATACATACCATTAAAATCACGCAAATTTGACCTCGCGGCCGTTAGGATTTGTAATTTTGACAATTATTGTCAGTAGCGATAGCCACTAATTATCAAAGTGAACAAGCTCAACATCTTATTAAGGGAAGCTATGAAGGCTATCAAACCATTTTCCTGCTGACTTGTGTATTGTACATCAGTGCTGCCACTTCACAACTGTTACTTCAGAATGACTAAAGTGGACATATTATGATAACGCAGCAATGGATTACATGTACTTACCGTTTTGTATGGATCAAATTTTGAGACTTTCATGGCTTTATGGAATAAATGTGGCTTCTCGTGAGGCGTAAATGATATAGTATTAACCTTAGTGGTAGATGTACATTAGTCATCACTTCTTTCAGTAACGAAAACCTGACATCGGGAAACAGAAATCGGATTAATTAACACACATTATGTCTAAAATATTGGTTCTGGATACATATTAAAATACAATGCGTCAGATTGTGAGGGGTAAATTTTATATTATTGTACAAATATGCTAGCCGCTGCTTGCGTTAGACAGGTGGCCTTTCGTAAGTGGTACTTTTGAACACAAACTTGTCTGTGCCAACGGATTCTGGTCCTAAGGAGCGGGTGGCCGCTGGTCACAGGGGCCGTTCAAGAGTGGGACTACTGTACAATAATTTTGTGTTGAAGAATTAAATAAATTAAAAAATAATAGTGTATAATAATGCAATTGTATTTGTCTGTTTATGAAGTTAACTTATATATTTCATAGTTTTAATACCTGAGGAAATGATAATTCTTATTTTATAATAGTGTGTCATGTATGTTATATTTTATGTACACTAAAAATAGTATTCTGGTTGTTTGTAGTTTCTGTTCTTCTGAACTTTAGATGAGTCTTTTATTTTCATTCACTAAAGTTATGTCTCCTGCTTCTGTCTTGAAATAGTCAACATGTATTCAAGTTAGCTAATTTAATGAAGCTATTATTTGCTAAAAACATTTCAAACCAAAAGATGAAATGCAATAAGTGATAACAATGCTGTATGAATTGTCCTAAACTTAAGATATTGTATGACTTTTATGTCAAATGCATTCCTAGCTGAATCTTAAAGTTGCAATTTGCAAACATTTAGTCACCAGTTATGAAAACTACTATTTGACAAACAAACCACAGTATATAATATTTTATATGAGATGCCGTAGCGGACAAAAGCTGGACAAATCAGAACGTTGCGGTTGAAATTTTATGTCATATGTCCAGGATTCCAATTTCACTTGTTGTATCAAAAATACTTGTCCTTAAAATTCCATTTTGTAGATCATGATTTTAGATTGTATCTGTTGAATTAAACAGGAGTGGTTGAAAGTTATATTTACTACGTCGAGGGGTTTTAGATTGTGTCGTTTGAAATACAGGGTGCAGGTTGAAACTTAAATGTTATACGTCGTGAATTCATAATTGACGTAATGGTTCAAAGAGTCTATGTTGAAAGTTTCATGTCATGTGTGGAGTATTTAGATTTCATGTTGAATTATTCATCTCTGGTTGAAAATGTGATGTTCAATGATGAGTTTTTAGATTGTATCTTCACAATTACTTGGTGGTTTTTGAAATGTTAATGTCATGTGCCTCGAGTTTCAATATAACATGTTGAATCACATTGTGCTGAAAGTTCAATTTCGTATGTTGAGTTTTTAGAATGTACCTGTTGAATTATATAGCGGTGATTGGACTTTTTATTGTGCTTGTCAGAATTGTTATTTTTATATGGTGAAATGATATGTTGGTGTTAAAAGTAATATTACACAATGTCCGCTTTAACAATTGAAAATAATATCGAGTATTAAGATACATCATTCGTGTATTAAATCATGAGGCACCATTACATTTCATGCTTTTACAGTTTGAATGTTGCCATTCACAGGTCGACAAAATTACTAAGAATTTCTTCGCTAGAGGTCGCTCTCGTGAACAGACCATGTTATTTTTAAATAAGGAGGCTGTTTTTCATTGTTGTGAAATTCAACAGATGAAATCTAAATACTCACATTATGAAATGGAACTTTCATAATAAACAGTTGCATGCAACGTGAGAATTAAGGATTCTCGATATATGATATTGGAATTTCAACCACAGCTGTGTAATTATAAAAAAATATGATGTCAAACGTCAACATAGGAAATTGAACTTTGAACTACCACTGTATAATTCAACATATAAAATCTCGATCTAGAAAATGGAACTTTAGGACATGCAATTTGACCAACACATGATATTGGATTTCTCGACATACGACATCGAACTTTCAAATGCAACTTTCTCATTGGACCAGCTTTCGTCCGCTACGGCGCCTCATAACTTTACCTTTTAATGACATAATGACATGATGAAGCAGAAATTAAAATTATTTGCATTTTCCAAACTAGGGCTGTCAGGGTAGAAATTTACGTTAATTTATTTATTGGCAATTTCAAAATTTCTTATGTGGCAAACAAGAATATTTCACATCTGGACTACCAAGACGTTTAGGTGATGCTAATTGTATTAGTGAACAATATTTGCTTTGTTGATTTTGTTACAGTATTTTGACTAATAAACTCTATTGTAAATTGCACTACAGAGTTTAAATAACAGCTAGTTGAATGAATGAGCGGATGTGGAGATATAGCATTATTTAAGAAGCCATGAAGGCCAAGAAGTGAGACCAGATAACTTTTAAAAGACACTGTATCAGTGCATAGATATTAATTTTTAAGCTTTGCTTTTTATGCAACTTCTTTGCTGCCGCACTTTTTATTGCTGATTTGATATCACCTCATCAAGTACACCTGCTACACTCTAGGTTTGCTTACATGACATATTATGCCATATCATATATGTTGTCAATTAGTAATGACCCGAAATTTATAAATTGTGTGCTTTTCATTGTTGCTAATATTTTAAAATGTATTGGACATCAATTGCATCTCGTGTTTGTATGGTGGCTCATTCCTTTTCATATGCCTTAAAATTATTAAGATAAGACCTATATCCTATTTCAGACTGTTTTAGCTTGAAGGTGTCGCAAATATAGCACGACATCATAATGAACTTTACACAACAAGCATAGCAATGTGTGCTTGTCTCTAAGCACCAATAAATAAGTAAGGGAATATAAAATTACCTTTGCAGGAGTGACTTGGCAAGATTCTAAACTGCCATTCTAGGTTCTAAATCAGTCGCCACAAATTCCATATTTCATCCTCTCTACTCTCAAAGGAACTTAGAAGTTTTATTGTGATGTTCATGATATTGGAGACTGCATGTTTGTGTCCATTCTGCTTCAGTGACTGAATTGTATTGGGCAAACTTCTGCACAGCAACCATGCCCGGGTATCATTCACCTTGATGAAGACTAATTGGGTACTGCATATAGTTATATTATGTTTTGTGTGTAAAATTAAGAATGAAATGAAACCCCAAAGTATTTATCGTCCCTGTATCTCATGTGGTAACAAGATTGGAAAAGATGTTGTCAGCTTTTACTGTACATGATCACATTGGTCAAGGGTGACTAAGTGGTCTAAGACATTCCCTTTACAGCACTCTCGCTCTCACACACACACATCTCATCCCAGTCCGCATGAGTTCAGGTCTCAACTTGACAAACATAAGTGTGTGAGATAGCTTGTTAGTTACTCGTGGGTCACTGCTTCTTCCCAGGTTCTTCCTACACCAAATATTATGTCCGCCATTATACATACATACATACATACACACACACACACACACACACACACACATATATATATATATATATATATATATATATATATATATATATATATATATATATATATATATATATATAACCAAATCAGAACCAGGATCAAATGTATCATCATCAATACATGCACACACACATGTGCTTTTGAAATGTGTTTTATATCAGTGAAGCACTTCTATACCAACTGTTTTGCTACATTCCACGTTAACATTTTGATACATTTTCAGATTTTGCGATAGACACCAGATTTCATAAAATTGTTTGGTACCTACAGATAATATGCAAGCTATAAAGGCATAAACTGTCTCCTTTAGCTAGTAATAAGAATGGCAAAAAATGTACTTACAGTTTTACGTCGAGAATTTCCTCCAAATGTACTTTTTTAAACGTAGCTTTAACAATTTCTCAGTCATATCGCTACGATGTCTGTAGGGGGTCACTTTATAGTGATGTATCGCACTGGGGCATCATGCCGCAGACATGTAGCATGATATCCCACCCAGTCACCTTATTATGACACCAGGCTGAGCAGTCATAACACTAACCTCTTAATGCTGAGCGCCAAGCGAGGCAGCTGTTAGTACCATTTTTGTTATGACTCATCCAGGGATCGAACCCATGACATTCTGCATACGAGGCAGACGTTCTAACCACTAGTCCACTGGAGCAGTTCCGGCGTAATGCAATGTAGATAATAAAGTTGATACATTCTACTTCATCTCGTTTTAGTTATTATATCAACTAATGTTATAACCTATACTGAATTAAATGGGATTCGACTTAAGAACAAATGCAATAACTTTATAAGTTATATTTATTCTTGTTTTAATAATGTGAAGAGAAATGATGCAACACGTGTAATATGCAGAACTGTACTGGTGTTTTTGTTTTAAACTGATGGATGTTGCATCCCCGTGTCCATGTTTGTATTTTTGAACCAGGAAAAATTCATGAACAGTCAGTCTCTTTGGTGTTGAACAAAAGCATATTAGAGACAAGCAAATATGGGTCAGTCTATGTGGTTGAACAAGAGTATATTAGGGACAAGCATTTCAGATTTAGGAGTTATTATCTTGGGGTTAAACAGGATCATATTAATCAGTTTAGTTTTATGAGATAAGATAATATGTGACACAAATCCTGCCCAGAAACAGAATTATACTAGCTGAGCATATCATCAGAGGAGACAATGTAACCAGTCTTACCTAAATCAACACAAGATCACTGAAATATTTTTGTAATTGTGAATGAAATGGTTGGACAAAATAAGATATAATTATAACATTGTATTATGCTCCCCATGTAAAGTGTTTTATTGTGACCTAGTCTATCTTTTGCTATCGTTAGGTAAATGCATGACTAATGCATTAGGTTACACTGTAAACAGCATATATCACGGCGATGGAAAGAATACCTAAACAAAAGTCGTTTTATTTGAAGGAGTTATGCCTGCATATTTTGCTGAATTTAACGAGTTTCGATAACAATGTATAGTATATCGTTTGAAAATTTAGCAATTCAGAAAAATATTCAAGAGTTTAGAATTTAAATTCGCATTTTCAGCAAGCAGATGTTTGTCAGTATGTGAGTTTGAATCTTGCTTTTGCTAAAACTTATCTCGTTTTTAATTATACTTAGTAAATTATTTTTATATGATATTATTGTGGAAGCAAAGTAAATAAACATTCAGTGACTTCATGAAACATGAAAATCTTTCATCGCATTACACTTTTGCACGATACTTTTATCATTTCTTCCTATTTTGTCCACTTGGATTGAAATTTGGAATTCTGAGCGCTTGGTTTACGGTGTACCATGCATTGGTTCATTTCTAATTGGTGGCTTTTCATTGTTTCAGCCTACGATAAACAATGACCAGTAAGAACTGAATGCAGCTGCGTCTTTGTGGAACACACCAGAAGTTTGTGTGTGTATTCAGGATAGCAAATTGATTGATAGACTGAATATTAGAACATCTTTAACAATGCATAGCAACAAATCCAGCTAGGTTTAACATAACCACACTTTGTTTTGTGTTGCCATGTACATTTGCAACTGTATCAGTTAAATTTTGGTTTGGTATGGTTCTTTACAGCTTGACAACACATGTCGGTTATTTTGTGCCAAAGCACACTTAAGTTAGCTCATTTGTCCATGCTGCAAGATGGGATTATGAATTAATTACAAATTTAAATCATTTTCATGATGTCTAATATCCCTTGTGTCAACAAACAAAACTGCGTTTGAGTTGGGGTATTTTAGTTTTCATAAAGGGCAGACAGGGGATACATAGGTATCATAACATGCAATATGTGCCATATTATACAAAAGATAAGAACCATAACTTCAATAATCTCTGGAGTTTACTTTATGTTAGTGGTCTATTTCCACTGTATGATTTGGCATTGGCATTTTGCACATGTATGGTACTTTGAGCAAGTATTTTGCTTTAAAGCAATGCTATTATTACAAGATGGAGATTCTGATCACTTTATGGCAGTTATTTAAATGATATGAAATGATGTTTGTTCCATTTGTGAAAACATGTGGCATTAGCAATTTTGCAACAAGAACTCGGGCATTTAAAAAAATTGTATGATAAGTAGATTTAGTTGCATAGCATTAGACATTGGTACTTCCAGTTTTGCAACCAGAAATGGGACAGTTATGTAAATACTATAATCTGACTTTTAATTCAGTAACATAAGCATACAATATGGGCAGCACTGGAATCGTATATGATTTAAAGGGGTTCGGGTATTTCTTGCAATAATGGATTTCATTCTTTGGTAATGTCTGTATCAACCATAGCATTCTTTGCTTGCATTTTGGCAAATCGGGCATTGAGCTGGTGATCTGTGAGAGTCTCTTCTTCCACAGAACTGAGTATGCGATTCTAAATGAAAATGAAGGGGAATTGGCTTCAAATGTTTGAATAGTTGTGAGGTGACAATGGGTTTGGGGTGGGGTGGGGGAGAGTTGCTTTACACCTGTGAGTATGGGATGCAAATTAACGTTCATTTCAGTATGAGGTGTTTGATGTATATGAGGAAAAAGTGTTTGCTTCTCACCTAAAAGTATAATGCATGGGATTAAAATGAAAGGAAACTCGATTCTCACCAGAGGGTATATGTGAGTTGAAATTACATCTGAGTATGATGTGTGGAGAGACAATGAGAAAATATTAGTCCTCACATGTGAAAATGAGGTGTGTGGTGAAGCTAAGAGGCAGATGGCTTCTCATTTCTAAGTAGCAGTTGTGTGATGATAATAAGAAGAAACTTGTCACAGGTGAATACGAAATGGAGGATGATACTGAGAGAAACTGTTTCTCACATGTGGGTTAGAGAATACTTGGTTTTCTGATGTATGAGGTATGGGTCCACACTGACAGCTTTTGGATCATCTGGGTTTGAGGCATGAATGTAAACTGAAAGGAACTTTGTTCCTCGCCTGTGAGTATGGTGTATGAGTTGACGTTATAATATTTGTTTCTTACATGTGAATATAATGTTTGGTGTAAAGTGAAAAGACAATTTGCTTTTCTCATGTGTGCACTGTCTGCAATGAAGTTGAGAACATTTGCTTCTCACATCAGGATATTAAATGTGGAATAAAACTGAGAGGAAACTTGCTTCTCATCTGTAATTATGAGGTATGGGTTAAGATGAGAGATTCTTGTTCATTTGATTGTTGTTTCTGCTTTCAGATTAAAGGAAAAGAGCATGTCAGACCCAGATATCCATGCTGAAGCTGTGAAAGGAAAGATTGTGTCAGACCTTGATACCCTTGCTGAAGGTGCATATGCTTATTTGTCGAGGTCTCAGGAGGTCAATGTTCCTGTCACAAGATACAGCAGTGCTTAGCATTTGATAAGGATACTGGATTTTTGGCGTTGATCAATACCTTTTGATAAGGATACAATAGTCTCAGTGGTGATAAATACATAATACAAACGTTATCAAAGTGTGCTAATTACAGTATTTCAAAATATGGAATAAAACGGATATCTCTGTTGCATCTCAGTTCTAGAAATTCAGTTTGTTGTCTGTCATGCTAATCTGAATCAAGTTATCAGCTTTGATCGATTAAATATGCATCAGAGCTGTTATTAGCAAAATTGTGTACTTGGATCAAACAGTGTAGCGGGCAATAAGTATTCCTGAATGTCTGCACTGTAGGAATATTAGGTTGCATTACATCGAGTATGAATCAGAATGTGTATTTGGATCAAATAATTGAGTAAATCAGTAACTCATCATTGACGTAGTGCAGGATATTAGACTATGCATTACAGCTGATATGTAACAAAATATGCTGTTGGATGGAATAATTGAGTAGCCAATCAGTAATCCATGAAATGTGTACTGTAGGACCATTACATCTGTTATAAATCAGAATGTGTATTTGCGTGAAATGAAAAGCTTCATTCAAAATTGTTATATAATAAACACAAAATTCTGGAACTGCTTGGAGATGTGCTGATTTCAAGACTTAAATATAGATTAATGTTCAACTTCCTTGAGCTTCAGCAATACCAGCCAGTTTGTACCTCTTAACTCGAAACATTATTCTGCTCCGTATCTGATGTCTCATCAATCCTGACCAGATTGTACCCTAATATATCAAGAACATTATTAAACTGCAAAAGAAAAAAAAAACAGTTGAGGTTTCATTACTGGATGCAGCATAATTATACTGACTGACAAAGGAAACATCATCTTAAACTGCCACGTAACATAACATTACGTTATAATTAAGTGGACTAGAATCAGTGGAAATATTACCATAAACTGACTCATTTCAGATTTCATTATAGGTTGTGACATTACTATATTGACTGGCAAAAGAAACATCTTAAACTGACACATAACATAATATGATTTTTTTTATTACAGGGACCAAAATCAAAGTATTGTTGTTGTTGCTGTGGGGTTTAACGCCATTTTTCAGCACACGATAGGCTATACATGGCGGCCAGTATTAATGGTGGAGGAAGAACCCGGGAAAACCCCAGTAAGAACCACCAACCCATGAGAAGCTACTGGCAAGCTTTCTAAATACCCACACTGTCTGAATCCGTGACTTGAATCACAAAATCAAAGTAAACATATGCTTAAGCTTATGCATAACATAATATGATACAGTGTGACCCCACTATAACACGGTAGTTGGGAGCCAATGAACCTGACAGCGGTATATACCGAACCATGTTATAAACAACCAGGTCAGTTAGCTGAAGAAAATGTACACCTCAAAAATATTTGTGTTTGGGGGTAATAAATGAGGGCGGTAAAATATGTGCTTCGTTGGCACAGTTACGATCTTAAATTGATGCATACTAAATGAGAAATACACCTTTAGTGAAAACAGAGAAGGCATAATAGTTTACTTTATTTAGAAAAACATGAAATGGTATATATACGTGAATCCTGTTTATATATAAATGTCTAATGTATAGCATATATAGAGTATCAACTCCATGTACTCACCTATGAACCTCATCATGTACAAGTGATTCCATCGAAAATATGCACACACACAGCTTTAAGATGCTCAATAATTTTGTCACAGGTCATGATGGTCTGAATTCAGTGGAAAAACAAAGCACAATCACATAACGAATGACGAAGCACATTTACTTTTCAGTACGTTCCATGTCGGTAAAGGTTACTTTGCGTTTTAAGGCGCCGTTGGTAGCGTTTTGTAACCATAAAGTTTTTCTATGCAAAAAGAAAACTTTCACAGCACAGTTAACTGGTTCCAGTCACATTGGAAAAAGCATAAATCCATCTGAATCCATCACTTTTATTTAAGTTTGGTAATGACTTCCTTTGAAGAAAAGTTCTTTGCTGTTACTGAAAGATTGTAGTCGGCTTTCTTTGATGAAGGGTGCATGCGCTATTTAAATCACCGCTAAAGGAGAGCTTTGGAGAACCAAACGAATGCCCATTTCTTATTTTCGTTGCAATATCAAATAATTGTATTGCATGATTGAGACTGGTATTTTTTTCATTTGCTGAGTACGTTTTCATAACAGTCGGTGCTTCAAAGGTAATATCTTTCCTTTGAAATTTCAGCAAGCTATTTTATCTGGGTACATTTTTAAAAAGGAATAGGCCATTGTTTAGACTATTATAGTTTCTGTCTCTCCATGCCTATTGAATAAACCAATAAGTAAGATGTATTTTTTTTTACATTTGTGGTAGCAACGTGATGTTGCATTCAACGCATGCATCTAAAAATTAATGAAGGGTCAACGGACGATAGAGGCACAGGTGTTCTGACGACAGGAATTATTACAGTACGTGAGTGTTCTGAAGGATTTAATTCTGAGTGAAAAGAAGACTAATTTTACTTACCATCCACATACAAATGTCAGTCTTTGTAAATTTATGAATTGCTAGCGAGTGGCCAAAAATCCGATGAAAGATAGATTACGAGACAATGCCTCGTCCGGTTGATCTCCGTTACAAGAAATGTCAACAACAAAAAAGTGGATATTTCACAACATACAGAACTCATGCTAGATGCCAAGATAAGCGGATTATGATATAACAGTGCACTGTTTAGATGGTTTCTCAATTTTGACAAAGAATTCATGTATGTAACAATATATAAATTTATATCCAGTTTGCGGCTTCCTGTCATGCGGCCTCTGAATTTCTGCACTCCAAACTAATGATTGTATATAAAAGTTTAAACAGCCAACAATGCTGTCAATAAATAAAAAAGCCACATGTATGTTTTGCAGTCAATAAGGAAAAATAATCCAAGTTTGGGACATTGGAGAAGACCTACGCAATCCGAGAATAAACTTTTTACGCGTGTTTTTCTTCTTACTTTTAAGAAGAAAAAAATACGTTTTAGTGTACGATAAAAATACATATTAAATGTCATGAGCCAAGACACGATCGTCTTGTATTATTCATATGCAATCTCTTCCACAAAAATATAACAAACTTTTTGCGATTTTTTTCTCTCGTACATTTTAAGAATTTTTTTTGCACAAGAAAAATACATGTATATGAAATTTCTGGAGCCATGCCATGTTATATCCGAATTCGCGTTATAACAGCGTGCTATAGCGGGGTCACACTGTATTATGAATTGGAATTAAATAAATCATCACATATTTTAAACTGGCACATAATAAATAATTATGATTACATGAAATAGGTATGAGATATTATTACTGTAACTATTGATTTTTAAATCTGATGTATTCGTCCAGTAGATCTGTGTATTATTCATATATATTCATCCAGTCAATGCATTCCATGGTAAGAGTGTAAACTGTGATAGTAGTGTAAATACATATCCATGCTATCAATGCTTTTCATTGTACTAGTCATACATCGTATAAATACCTTCCATGGTAGTAGTGTAAATACCCATAGATTCTATTAATCTTAGATCTATCTATTAACTGATTATCCCATGACCAATTAACTACATATTCCCCATCAACATAAAGGCAGAAGGGATATAAGCCTGCTATGTCCCAAATCCAGCCCTACTAAAAGAGGAGAATTTGTATTTTTTGCCTCTATCTTATAAACAAAAGGTAATAAAGCTTGTCCATTACTTTCCTTTGCCTTCACTTGTGTTGCCACATTTTAAGCTTAGCTTCTATATAAGAACATCCTATGAGACACCTCAATCCAAGCCAAATATGTGGTACTTTCAAACCATTTATACGGAATTTTGGATTTATTTGGATTAATCTTCATTCCGAAATTGGTGGTAAATGTTACCTCTTTATAGTTTTGCCAAACTGTTTTGAAATACATCACATTTTTAACTTAGTACATTTTAGACCACATGGTGCAACATACACCACTCCCTCGATAACTCGCACACATCGGGGTCCAGAAACATCGACAGCACTATAAGTGAGGTTCGATTTATCGAGGAACCTATAAACTAAGCCCAAAACCAATAAAGTGATTGACGACATAAAATAAAAATAAGGGGGTGGGGTAGGCAGATTATACTGTTGAATACACACTTTATAATCGTGCTGAGATTAACTGTGAATAAATATCTCTTCATAATGGTGTACTTTATTATTTCCTCTTAGGAAAGCATTAATTTCAGGATAAATTACAGTATATTGAGGCGATCATCGAAAACATTATTCCACGTGATTTCCGTTCACTTAACATGTGTACCATTTCACACCTTGTGTACTACGTCACTAATTTTTATGTTGAATTGGATACATTCTAGTTGTATTGTTTGATCAAAATAAGACATTGTTTTAGATAGAAAAGATCGACTCTTTTCCGAGAAACAGTGTCGATCGAACGATAGATAGATAGATTTGAATGCGATAGAAGTAAAATGGAAAACAAAAAAACAAGGGTTAATCAGTAAAAACATATTTAATTGGTCTACAAATTTAAAACAACGTAAATTAGAACACGTTAATACTTGCCGTTTGTGCCACGCTTGACAAATATCAATTCACTTTTTGAAAAAATCAGTTAATATTTTTTTGTGTGTTACTCCTTGGTTTCTCTGCCGCCGAGCAAAATTCCTCAGATTTCTCAACTGCATGAGCCTTACGTAGTCAATATTTTTGGTCTCCAGCCACCTTTTGGCAATATCAAAATATTTGATTGCTTCCTGTGCAGAGGGGAGGGGGTGCAACATCTGTGTCTGCATCACTTTCAACACTTGTGTTCTCCAGTTAGAATCGTCTTCTGCTGCAAATATTTTCGTTATAGAATTAATTATTGTTTCATCTGACATGTATTCGGCAGTGGGGCAATCATTGTCAACACAAATTCACTCCTCCATATCATCAAGAGAAATGCCCATCTCAGGACCATGAGTCTGTAGAAATTTATCCCAAACAGCCTCGGCATTAATGATATCAGTTTCACTGAAACCTTCGAAGTCACTATCATCGTCGCTGTCTCTGTTACTGTTTTGCTTTACGTCAAAGGGAGCTCCAAGACTCTTAATCCAGCACCCCAGGTCTCTTGAAATCGATCTTTTTTTAATGCAACAAACATTTCCCCAAGTTGTTGATCAAACAATGCCGGCATGTAATTAGGTTCTCACAGAAGTATTCACGGGTTTCGATGTGACGGTCGATTGACTATTTTCATGTTTTGAATGAACAGAATATGTTGTGATTATAATGCGTACACTGAAACGAAATTAAAGGACTAGAACGTGACTTTCACACAAGAGGACGTTTAACTGGTGTTTATTTCATTCTCTGTTGCCACCTGTTAGCATTTACCAGAAGTTTTCATTGATCGTTATTTCATCAGACTGTTTATTTACAGTATATTGACAACTATTTATCATAAAAAATTACGTAATATATGATATCTTTAAACAGAGGTCTCGCTAGGATTGTAAAACTGGGTCTTTCTGCCTCTGAATTCAATCACTAAATATCAGTACATTTTCTCACCCTGCCGCCAGTCAAAGCCTTTGAACTAGCCGCCTAGCTATTGCATCATGTTCCTTTTTTTAATGGACTCTTATAAAATGGCAACATGTATGTACATCAAAGAGTCTTTCAGTCACCGTATTCTGTCATTGTAAATATCAGCACAGTTAACTGATCAACACATTTTCCCACAAAGCAGGTGGCTGAAACAGGACCGGCAAATCTTTGAATCTTCCCGTGCACCTATTACATGCGTACAGAGGACTCCCGCCTCACTGATTTTCTGCGTCCCAGATAAAAAATTGGCATCTAAATACGCGTAATTAAGCGTTTTCGAGATCTCTGAAATTAGATCTTATTTAGAACTTGCAAATTTCAAAATATGGATTATATTTTTACGGGCATTAATCAATATTTTCGATGATAAAACGAGCAATGTATCAAGGTTTAATTTCTCAAATCTTATCGTAAGTTTTTCATGTTTAGCATATTTTAAAGATATTTTAAATACATTTTCTCTGGAAAAAATCAGTAGCCAAGACGGACACCACGTTATAAGCGGGATCACGAATTATCCGGGCGCGAGTTGTCGAATGAGCGGTGTACTATCTTTTAATTCGCGATTTTGCGCACATTGTCTATTGCTTACCCAGTTAGTAATGGGAGTTGTTTTAGCAATTTAACATACAGTATCATTGCTTTATACAGTTTTGTTGTGCTTGTTTTCATGTGATTTCAGTGAAACCTATTGAAGAATGGTATGAAATGCAACAAATTCGAGGTCAAGGGATACATGTTTAAGCCATGCCTTGTGTTGGCAAAATGATCTTCGTCAGCAACGTGTCCTGTGTGGTCCGCGAGTGTGCAGACCAAAGTTTTGCATTAGATAAATAAAAGCGCAATAATGATGCAAATTTTAGATTCCTACAAGTAATTATGACACAATGCTGTCCAAATTGCCTAAGTTCCCAGCATGTCTCAGCATGGTCTTTGTGCCTGTATGTTACGGATTTTAAATGGATTCAACAGATATATTACAAAAACACTGACTTAACACACCCACCGCTTGCAGAGAGACTACATCTGTAGTATGCCAGTCTCTTGCAAGTCCGATCATGTTAAATCACTGTAATACAAATGAATGATCCATTTCATTTTGTATGCGGTTTCGATATTTTGTCCGAACTTATCATTTTTCTTCATCAACCCTTTTAACGGATGTGCCATCAGATCGGAAGAAGGATGAAATTCTTCAGCATGAGCTCCAGTCGCTCATTGCCAAATGGGCAGTGGATATTGTACGAAAACCACAATCTCTGAGGTTCTGTTCATATCCGCTTCTTATGAAAAAGGCCATTGTAATGTTGATGCCCATCATAGAGTTGAGTTGCCTCAACAAATTTATTCTTTAACCGAGGTTAAAAATAGAGACGGCAAAATCTATACTCTATTCAAAGCGAAGAGCAAGCCAGATACCTTCATTCATATCCGTTTTCACATACCCTGTCAAATGTTTATTTTGTTTGCTAACCACAACAAAGTATACTAATTTTAAAATTGTCTATCTGGTCTAAGTATAAACCGCTTGATCTTTATGAAATTATAGATTGTGTCCTCACTCTATTTTGATCCACATCCTTTACAGTAACAGTGTCATACCTGGATGATCACCCGCAGCAGCATCTGGTAAGGCTTATTCTCCACAAGGTTGGAACAGATCTATTCCTTTTGAGTACTCTCAATTTTCTGGCAAAATGTGAACGATATGACCTAAATCCATTCAAAATGTTGCCCACCTGAGTCTTGAGGTACTCAGTCTTGTACTTCTCCCTCATGAATGCGACATATGGATCGACCAACTCATAGAGTTGGTTTCCAGTATGATTGGGATTGCAGCAAGATAGTTCTTGCAACTCTTTGGGTTACATGCCCTTTCAGTTGCAGCGAACTATCTTTAGATCAGATCTGATGTCTAGCGATCCTCATGACAGAACCAGACTTTGTAGCCAGAAACCGGTTACCGTTTGGGTACTCGAGGCTATCATCAAATGCCCCCAACATACATAGATAAGCTGCAGCCATGCAAGATCATTTCCGTACCCTCAAGCAATGCTTGAATCACACAAAGACAGGTTGTGGCAACCACAAGTGATTGTTTTCTACTTGAAGTTGGAAACGAAAGATATCACCTTCCAAGTCCCGATCTTCTTGGCTTAATTGGGTTATATATTTTGCGAACTCTGAAATCTCACATGAACACATATGCCTCATTTGGACCTGAGACATCACAGAAGCTGTTAGCCTGCATACAGAGTAAATCTTTGTGATATGTTATCAGTGATTTAGATCTGCAGAAACAAAACCATAATTGTGTGGGTCCGGCATCCCAGATGAGCACAAACCTCAATTTAGCCTAAACGGCATTTTAGCTTTGATGGATTTGCCAGTGAATCATTTTGTTCTGGTAGAGAATTATGGTTCACGTGACCATTGGCTGCGTGGCATTAACCTGGAGAGTATTCACAGAAGGAATTCATTATTTCTTACTTAGAGGAATAAATGTGGCATAGGTAGGATGCATGTCACTCCTTTCTTCTATTATTTATTCGAAAAGTAATGTGATTTGAGAAGGTATTCAAATGTTACATTTTCATTTAGACTGAGTTTCTTGGATCATACTTAATCGATCACATTGCTTTGAGATACTCCCATCCATCCCCCAATGCGAATGTGTTCATTGTTAGCTTGCTCAGTTTCAAAACTGTCAACACCTAGTGGCCGCGAGGGGAGGTAATGGGCAAGAGTTGTTGCCCTTGTGTCTATGGATAGAGATTGAAGAAACAAATTTGTATATTATTAGATCTAGATTCATGAGGTTGAAGACTAATATTCCAATATTCCAATATTAGTGTGATTAAGTATTGTCTGAGAGACATAAATTACTAGACTTTTCTTCTTTTTTTGTTCATTGTTTTATATGTATGCATAAGCTAACATTTGATTGAATGATTTGCTGGCATATCTAGTATGGGTCAGAAATAGCAACAAACTGATGGGTGCTGTATAAACTCATTGTGCATAATAACGGCTTATTCTGAAATGACCATTCGGAAGAGGCACCCAGTACGTACATTTGAATGAATTGGGGTTTTTTTGTATGGCACACACGAGATCAGGTAGTGTATAAGAAGTTACCACGGTATAAGAAGATAAAGGTCACCTTACATGGCCCTACACTTTAAGATAATGTCTTATCAAATAAAATACAGTTCTTCCATAATTCTGACCTGATCATGATACAGTTAGAATGCAGCCAAACTATGTCAATCCATCCCTCGCAAGTGCAAATAATAATTATAAATGGATTTGATATCCTGTTTTTTATACTATAAATTATTAACACACGTTTTCTTAAATAACACAAAATTGGAGAGATTACCCTCCCCTTGGATGGTCTTTAGGTGCCACATATCTCGGTTGTTAAAAAAATCAACAAGGCTTATCAAGTGATGCACCTATTGGTCGAGCTCTTCAAATCTGCACAAATATGATGTTCCATCTCAGAAGATTGGGCAACCTCACACGCTCCATATCTGGTATACTTCTGCAGCACAACTTCCAGAATTCACAATTTAACTATCAACATTCTCGAGATGAAAGCCATTTTTTAAGTTTGTCATTGGAGGCAGGGGGATCTACATGGGAATAGATTAGACGTTATGTTCAATAATCCAATATGATGACATCTCAAATGGCAATTCCCCAGTACATGTGTTCTTTTGGAATTTTCTAATGTGTTGTTTTCAAAGAAAAAAAGAAACACATCCAGGCTAATCATATTCCTGGGCATTTGAATGTTTTAGTGGATTCATTGAACCAGAAGAATCAACAAATAGAAAACAAGTGTCTTCATCCCTTGATTTTCACTTACATATGTGTGCCGTGCGATCGGCCAGTGTTTGACCTATTTGAAAAAGGTGGAATGCTGAACTGCTAAGCATTGTTTCACCAATAATGGGTCTAAAGTCCTGGGCAATCGATTCTCTTTCTATGGATTGCTTTTCAACACATCTGATTCCGGAGGTGATACAGAATCCAAGGCAATCGGAGTCTCGCCATATCGTGATTGTTCCAACGAAAAGGGAAATATCATGAATCAACATTTACCAGAAAAATCTCAGAAAAACCGAGATATTTTCTCTTCTGCTACTGCAATCACGAATAATATGTTTCATCCCAACACGGAGTTTGTGAACCTGGATCATATTCAACAATCCCTCACGAGAATTAATTCAAACAACCAGTGGTAGAGCAATTGCTCATTCCAGGTGGCCCTCCATTTTAAAAGGATACCAAGGTAAATGACAAACCTTTACACAGTAGTTTTAGAACAGTATTAATGGTGGAGAAAGAACCCTGGAAACAAAATTTGGAACATTCAGTTGTGGTGCAGGTGTTCAGAAAAATGGATTCCTTTTCCATGCTGCTAAGGCATGAATAACATCTTCACTAAAAGCACGGCTATTGCACTTGCCAATTTCTTGCTTAGATGACGTTTGACATATCTGACAATAAAATGTGGCGATGTATGATTCTGTGTAAGGTTAGAAACATTCAGCAAGTGTTTGTTTCTCAAGATTAAATAAATAATTTCAGCATCTTTATCAAACCCAAATTATTTTGGTCTCACTCCAGATTTATGCATATTTTTTGCACTTATGCACAGGCTGGGGGGGGGGGGGCGGAGAAAAAGAGAAAGTAAAAAGCAATAATGATGAAATCATGTGTACCATGTAAAATTCGTTTAGAAAATATGGGTTATTTACTTTGTTAATTATTTTCTTACATTGGAAATGATTAATCTGTGGAAATGTGTCCTTCATCTATTCAGTCGATTGCATTCAGTTGAAACAATGATTATAAATGTGTATTAACATGTCGTGGGGGAATCACAGTTTGATATACCAACATTATTTGTATATCAAATTGCATATACTATTCACCGAATCACTCATCCAATTAATATTCATAGTATCGTGTATCCTACTATGTGATCCATAGATAGCTCGTTTCGCTCTGTATGCTATATAGTTGTAACTTTGTAACTCTCTGTGTGTCTCTCTATTTCTCATTGTCTCTCCTTCCACAAATATATATATATATATATATATATATATATATATATATATATATATATATATATATATATATATATATATATATATATATATATATATATTAATATATATATATATATATATATAAGAATGTTGAAAATGTTTATGTAAAGTAATATTTTAAAGTTGTTAGCATTGTTTTAATAATATTTGAAGAGCAATCGACATTTCATGTTGTCAAATTATATCCTGTAATCATCTTCATTTTCAAATCATCATTAAGGTAGATAGTACCATTTTAAACAAAATATTGTAAACAACACTATCAACATCTTTTTATATGGCAGATGTTTGCATAACGTACTAGGTGAATTGATTAGAAGCAGTTCTGCGAAAGCACGAGAAACCTCTCCAAAAATAATGAATTACATTATTTATCGTGGAATCAATTAAATATCTTTTTGTCAGAGGTCTCGCTAGGATTTTAAAACTTGGAGTCCAGGACACATATTTTGGTAAAAGTTAGAGTCCCACCAGCAAAAGTTGCAGTCCCCTCCCAGAACTTTGCAGATTAGAAGAACTGTTGGTTGCAATTAAGTTTAATTTCCACATTCTTTATAACAATGACATGTACAACCATGTCAGCCTATTCTGCGCGTCTGGTAATTCTGCACAACAATACGTCATTTCTATAAACGTTGGATTGTGTTGTTTTGGTTAAAAATCCAATGTTTGGCTGAAATGCTGACAGAAAGAGTCCAAAGTAATGTATTTAATTTCCATAGCCTGATGCATAAACATTACATCTTTTCAAAGTCATGAGCAGAATAGTCTGGCATATCGCGAGTCGTGAAAACATAGGGGTAGTATCCCGTTTGTCCAAAGTTAGTATTATTTTGAATAGAATATTCTGGTGACAATTGCCACTTTTCAATTGGTAAGCATTGCAGAATTTTATATTCGTCAATTGAATTCGGTATGGGTTTTGCACCAATATTGGTGACCTTAGATGCACAGAATAGCCAGACAGCGGTGTAACTCTTGTTAGTCCTTCAGGGGAGACTGAATTTTGTCAATCCAAGGAATGATCTGATTCCACTAAGCCAGGCATCACATACATTCTTACACTTTGCTACTATCCCGTCCAAACTATCAGTTCTAGCAACTTTAGCACTCTTCTGAATCTCATTAAAATCTTTGTTAGTTTGCCGTTTAACCCCAAAATACTTTTTCAAATTTGTAAACGACGTTTTGTCCATGTCTTGATGTGTCTTGATTTCAAGGTCGCTTGCACTATTTATTTGGCTATAATCAGAAATGAACACAACAATGGAAGCTAATGTTCTGATGTACTCTTATAATAACCACATGTACATATCTGGGTCTTTCTGCCTCTGAATTCATTCATTGCAAATATGAGCACATTCTCCCACCCAAGCTGCTAGCCGAAGTCTTTGAACTTGCCCCCCCCCCCCCCCCCCCCCCGCTATTGCATCATGTTTTTTTGATGTATTCTTATAAATACTGCAGGTAGATCTTGGGCCCTTTCAACCACTGAATTCTGTCATTGGAAATATCAGCACAGCTAACATGATCAATTAATCAACACATTATCCCACTCAGTAGGTTGTTGAAGTAGGACTAGCAAGTCTTTGAATTTGCCGCCCAGCTATTTGCGTGTGTGCGGATGACTCCTGCGTGAGTGATTTTCTGCATCCCAGATAGAAAATTTGCGTCCAAATTTGTGTAATTAAGCGTTTCCAAGACTTCTGTTTTTATTAAAGTATTTCGTTTTATCTTATTTTGGCTCCCTTCTATAGAAATATGTACAGTAAGTGTATCAGTTTTATTAACTGTTTGCTCTGATAGATTTTATGAAGTTAATAATAAAGGATACAGCTTTGAGATCACGTTACTTTTTATAATTGCAATGTTACAGCTGGTGTAAGATCGCCAATATTATTTTGTGAGAACACACTTATTCTATTGGAAAGCATATTCTGAATTTCTCTTAATTTATTGGGATTGTTGAGTGTTGGAATAGTATCTAAATTAGTTCAAAACTGAACTCCCATGAAAAAAACTTCACTGCAGTCTAATTAATTGTTTTGCTTAGAACACAATTTGCAGAGTGAGAGTATCTCAGTATTAATCCCTGTCTATGGTATATCTCAGTATGAAAACAAAACCGTTTCTTAAATGTGGTATTACTGTATCTATGAATAACCATGCGACATAATCAAATTATTTTCAAAGTTGATTTAAAGAAAACGGCTGCATGCTTTTTAATGTGAAACATCAAATTGTTCCTGACATATCTCCATTTTAAACAACAAGCAAACAACAACAGCAAAACAAACCATTTGATCTTCGTGCAGTATTGAAGGGCGCACAGACGTGATCCTAATTCCTGAGGAATTAGAGGCCTATTTATACGTCAGATTAAGAAGTGAAGTAGGTCTCAGTTTTGAAATATTTTGTTGTGGCAAATGTCACCTTTAGGTAAATATTTTACTGCATTCTCATTCAAGGTGGTAAATAGTTAGCCACACTGATGCTCAAAATTTATTTCATCGTTAGATGGGAACTTGTTCGGTTATGAGCTTGCTTGGTTTTCACATACTTTTGAAACGCCTGGTGGCTTATGAGTGGGATATAAAGTAATGAACCGTTCTGAATACTATTTAGTTTCAGAATATCAATGTAAATGAAAAGGGTCTCAACATAAACAGGTTGGTCGCTGCATTTTTTTTTTTTTTTTTTTTTTTTTTTTGTTATTGGGGGGAGGTCTTTTTGTTTTCTAGATTATAAAATTATTTGGTTAATGTCTCCTCCTTTTCAAATAATGCTTTGTTTATTCGTTTGCATTCCTTCTCCCTTATAGTATCTCAAACAAACCTTGATCACCAATAGTAAATATCAGATCATCAGAGAGAATATTTACCAGACTGTCGGATTAATCTGCACAAATATACAGGTATTTTACATTCTGAATGAGTTCTTTATGCTTCATTTATGACATCAGTCTATGAGCTGTGAATTATTACGTTTCCAAAATAATGTTCGTTCCGTTTCAATTTGAAGGAGTACTTTCATTCGTCCCAAAGCGTGATATAGACCGTATCATGGTTCAATATGTTAAAATGTAAATAAATGTTCAGAGACTAAAAGCAATAAAGTCTTGCTTGTTTTTTTTTTCCTCCATGTGTGTCAATGGATGCCACTATTAAGCTAGAGGTAAACATATATAGGACTAAAAACGTACACGAACCTAAAACAAAAGTATCTTATCTCTATTGTTCACATTATTCTAATTACAGATGGTAACGTCTGGATTTATCATGTCTTTATTATTCACAGTATTATAATTATACATGTCATAGTCTGGATCTGTCTTTATTATTCACAGTATTATAATTATACATGTCATAGTCTGGATCTGTCTTTATTATTCACAGTATTATAATTATACATGTCATAGTCTGGATCTGTCTTTATTATTCACAGTATTATAATTATACATGTCATAGCCTGGATCTGTCTTTATTATTCACATTATTATAATTATACATGTCATAGTCTGGATCTGTCTTTATTATTCACAGTATTATAATTATACATGTCATAGTCTGGATCTGTCTTTATTATTCACAGTATTATAATTATACATGTCATAATCTGGATCTGTCTTTATTATTCACAGTATTATAATTATACATGTCATAGTCTGGATCTGTCTTTATTATTCACAAGTATTTAGATTAAATGAATCGGTTATGGTAAATCTTTGCTTTAAATTCAATACATTGGTAATATTACCACTGAGTCATTTGAAGTGTATTGTAATTAGTTTCTCGTTATTAAGTTTTCGATTTCATAGATATATTCTTTATTATATTTCCACAAGCCTGTACCGCTAATGAATTTTGTTAATTTAAATGTAATATTACCATGGTGTGATCAGACGTATAGCTTTGTTTACTTGTCACTTTTACTACGTTTGGAATAAGACATTCAGAAAGAATTCCAGTCTTCTCCATGTATATCTCTATATTCCAGCATTGAATGCTCTAAATGGATCAAAGCGACCAAAGATTTCTTTTATCGTTAATCCTAGCATTACGGTTATTGACATTTCTATAATTATATGAAACTCATTCTGGGTCTTGAACCAAGTTAAAGTCCCCACTTACAATAGTAGACTCATTTTTATATTGGTAGATAAATATCATTATTATTATTGTAAAATTCTGGATAATCATTATATGGCCAATATATATGAATCATATGTTATAATATTGAATCAATCCGACAACCATCAGGATCATTTTTACATTCTTTTATATCATGTTTAATTACCTAACCACACAGAATCTCTCTTATATATTAAAAATTGTATCCTCTCTAAAATGTTTATCTTGTAAGCAATATATGACAATGTTTTATTCTGAGATAATCAAAAACATTCATACTATTTCAAATATCCAAGTGCACAATTGTTGCTATATCGTCATTTATGTTTAATATATTCACTTTCATTGTAAGTGTACAACTTTCTCACCTATTAAATGCATCTTGTTTTGTGATCAACTAAGGAAGTGATTATAAATGCCACAAATAGATTAAGATAGAACGACATATAGATTAAAAAAACAAGTGATTTGATAAAGGCAAGTGAATTTTAGGTTAATCGGTTAAGTGTTTGAAATAAATAAATAAATAAATATATAAAGAAGTAAAATAAATAAATAAATAAGAATAAGCAAAGAAATAAAATAAATAAGAAATAAAAAAATATCTAAATAAATAAGAAATAAATACATATATAAATAAATAAGATATAGATAGATAGATAGATAGATAGATAGATAGATAGATAGATAGATAGATACAAGAAAACATAAGAAAATAAATACCTAATAAATATCTAGATACATAAATATAACGGTAAATAAATAAAGAAGTAGCATTAGTAACAGAAAATAAAATAATGGCAAGTAACTGTTAAATTGTAAATAAAGAATTAGCAAAACTAGTCTTGTTGTTTACATGTCTCATTTCTTTTCTAACATTAGCTTTTATGTCACTTTTCTATCTATCTATCTATCTATCTATCTATCTGTGCGATGGTAAATGGCGCTCGGGGCCAGGGGCGCCCCGAGCGATCATGCTGGCCCAAATGGTCAGAATACTAGGCGCGAAGGGCTGAAGCCGGGAGAGGTTTCTTCGGAGTGGCTGGTGGGTTTGGGGGTGCTTGTGTGTTTGTGTGAGCGCGTAAGTTTGTGTGTATGTGTGTATCTGTGCACACCTACGTTTGTGTTTATTTTTTATCCTAACAAAAATCATTTTTCCATAAACTACAAAAAGTAGTGTTTGTGTGTATTTTTGTTCGTGTGTGTTCACGTACGTTTGTATGTGTTTATGTGTGTTTGCTTCCATCCTTAACATAAAGCTTATCCCTTAGCAAAAGTGTGTGTGCATGTATGTGTTTTTGTATGCACGCGTTCGTTTGTGTGTGTGTAGTGTGTGTGTGTGTATATATTTTTTGTGCCCGGGCGTACGTTTGTATGTGTTTGTGTTTGCTTTTTCCCTTAACATAAAAACCCTAGTCCCTGCTCAATGTGTTTGTTTTATGTGACTATAACCACTAACTCTTTTGCAGAGGTGGTTGTAGGTAATGGTGTGTTTGGTATATTAAAAATTTCCTTCTCCACAATGTATTGGTAGTAAATAACGTGGAATTCTTTTAGTATGAGTGATATTGATTGAATAAATTTTTTTTTTTTTTTAGAATTGCACACTCATCACTATAGATTGTTTGCTAGGTGATTCTATGTCTATAAAGCTTTCTATCCCGTCCCGCCAGGCAAATATTTATCTTTTCCCCGCTGTCACTGTTTTTTCTGATTGAGGTCAGCCAATTGCAACGTTGTAGCCAGTGATCAGTACAGGGTCGTCATAAGTCGTATTGTCCCTATACAAACTCAGTATTTTGGACCCTATACAGGCCCAGTATTTCCATGTGAAAGTCCCATTATCCCAAAGGTGCCGGTCCTGTATTCCCCATGTTAAATTCTCATTGTCCACAACCATGACTTTTTTAACTGGGAATTCCACTGTCGGCGAATCGTCGTGAAAAGATATAGCGCTTGGTGCGGCGGGACATGTACCGTTTTATTATATGCTCATTTTTGTTCTCTAAGTTAACCTTACATTGTCAGAATCGTTCAGTATTTTACGATATTGCACTCGCGCGCGCAATTCATATTTCACTAATAAAAGATCTACTTTCTTTTGTAAACAAACAATGGACGCAGACGCCAGCACTTTTGATTTATTTTATTTGTCTATGGACAAAGTAAACCAACTGTTTGAGCCATTTGAAAGTAGAGATGCCAAAGTCACAATGTGGATGAATTCATAGACTCATGAAAGAAACATTCAAGGAGACTGAACGTGATATCAGAAATGTGCAGCGATGGCTGTATGATAACTACTTTGCAAACAAATCATGTACACCCACGTAGTAGGCGCATTACGTTTTGGTTGAACACATTTGTTTCAGAAAGCAGATAGTTCGTGGACTGACACATATCAGCTGCTTTGCTACTTTCCGCGTTAACTTTTTTGATACAATGTTTCGGATTCAGGCGGTCGATAGACGCCAGACTCCATAAAATCGCTGGGTCCCTACAAATAACATGCAAGTGGCAAGGCATAATCTATCTTCTTTAGCTGGTAATAAGAATGGCAAGAAATATGCTCACAGTTTTACATCCTGAATTATCTCAAAATGTAATTTCTTAGTTCTGCAAAACCGATTTACATGAGCCATGTCATGGGTTCTCAAGCTTGATTTCACATTTCGAAATTGTAATGTAATTTTGACTATATTCCAAGAACAATTACATCCTCATTACTGCACTCAAAATGAAATAACCATTTTATTACATTGAGTCCTTTTGATAATTGCAATTGAAAGGCTTCATATTTTTTCCACATTATGATTTCAAACATTCACTTTGACAGAACAGACACTCACTTGCAGATGTCAACACGCTGCTCCGTCGCTACAGAAATCCGACGTAATTCATGTAGAATTGGCACATATAAATCCAGTCCATAAACATGAAATTTCGTAGAAGCGACAAAAATACCAAAATCTATTCATTCCAGATGAAATGCAAAAGTTGTTGCAATGCGTATTCGTTCACAATATGACTTCAAATTTCAATTTTAACTAGACCAAAACGTCATTTTCTTTCGAAAGTTATGACGAGCTCGCGACTTAGTTCAAATTTATCTGAGCGGAGTCATGTGCGCATTAATAATGCTGCGTAATGATGAATCAGCGCTTATGTATTTCGTTTGGAATACTGCATACATTCAGTTACTTTTTTCGTGTAGTGTATTTTTGTTTACATAATTAAACCTTAGGTAGAATAAGAAAATGGGCATATAATAAAAAGGTTGTCGCATTTGTATGGGAAAATGTGAACTCATTTGTTCAGATGGATATACTGCACTCCCAAGTGTGAGGATCATTTTAAATCAAGAACTAGTTTTTTCTGTATGTTGGAAAATCTCCTGCAATAAAGAAAGCAGCTGTTTCATATGTTAAATATTAACATATCTACTAACTCCTAACTCAGACGGACCATACATTTCACCCTGTAGTCCTTATGAGTTACTATTTCATGGCAATATTTATGTGGATTTGTCGACCCATTCTTGATGTATACACTAACATATTTTACCTGCTAACATCATTGTGATGTAACTTATTTACCTGCGGAACATATAATTCGCGAGCTGATTATTAGCTACGTTTGTATTTACATGTGTGTGAATTCTAATCGTACATTCCTATATAAGAAATAAACAAATGATGTAAAAAATGGAGCTAAGGGTTGCAGAAATGCTGGTTGTGCTTTGATATATTTATCTAATAAATCACCATTTCTCTGAGATGACCTCACTTAATACAACTCGTCAGTGAACACACAAAAGAAGAAGTGTTTTAACGTACAGTCTTATCAGACGTGATGTAAATCAATAAAAAAAAATACAATGTCTTTAAATTTATTCCACATGTCGCAGGTGCTTTGCGTGAATGAGTGTTTCAATAAAAACGTAAAAAATGTGTACAATTGTTATTTGATCATCGATGCAATTTGTGCGTTGAATTGTTCCAACTGTTAAAACGAAGTCATACGGACAACCTTCTTTGCATACTTGTGCCCATCTACGTGGAACGAATTCCCCATGGAACTTAGACAAGGATACTGTAATCTAATTCAAGAGTGCATTTCACCGCCCTACCACCATTTAAAATTGACCTATCAGGTTACACTTACATTGGTATTCATATTAATAATATTTCCAGGCCCTATCAGTTTACACTTTAATTTGTATTTTCAGCATATATATTTATTTTCGTCAATTTTGATTTCATTTTCGGCTATTTTACATCTATTTTGGGGCGCAGTTTGTTCAGTTTTGTAACATTTAAAATAATTTCCTGTAAGTGATTGCAAATCTATCACTCAATTCTTTTTAGGTTTGATTATGAGGCATCTACTACTTCCGAAATTTAGAATCATCCACAACGATCTAATTATCATGGTGAGCGAAGAACAATTTGAAACATATTATATCTTTTCCTGTACGTACATTTTCGGTTGCAACTGGATCAATTTCAATTCGTTTAAGTTTTGTTCATTGTTTTTATTTTCGGTAATTAGTCATGTCATACATCTAATACACATTGAGGACACTCCGTCAGTATAACCTATTTATATTTAACTTTCAAAAAAAAAATCGAAATAGCGTTAATAGACCAACAATGACCTAACTTTTGTTTTAAATATAGTGAAGAGTCTGCCTTAATTTAAGATGTCTATATGTAAATCTATATATTAAAGCAACCTTTCGATATCACGCAAATGAACAACTTAAGTCCTCAATTGTTTTCTTACCTTCTTGTTTCTACGTCTTCAAAAACTGTTTGATTTTATGACACCCTATTATTACGTTGTAACATTTTTGAATTTAAATGAATGCATCAAGGAGGGATGGGATTGCGTTTCGTAAATGAGAACTTAAGGTTTGTATGGATAGCTGACTATTTTACCTTTCCCAACACCCTGCCTATAAAGGGAGTTATTTAAATTATTTGTGTACATCTGTCTTACATTGTATATTCTTGCGTATCGTTGTCTTTATCTGTTCACTTCATATTTGCATATATGTGGAAGGTTAGATCTTCATCGTTGTAGTTTTGAAACTTATACTTTGGTTGGCACTACATACCCAGTATTGTGCTGACGTATCGTATGCATAAACATACATTTCCCAACCTTTTGTATTAACTTCCACACACCCCGCCTATTACAGTACTTTAGCATCTGTATGATATATTTCATTCTTACTATGTTCAGTATGAATTGAAAGAAACCTGATAACATTTACATGATTATTTCCTGGCAGCCTGGCATAATATTCGGTATTAGAATTGTATCTACTTGTAAAGTTTGTTAAATATAAAACTTATCAGAGTATAAACGATACGCCTGTTCGCTGTGAATGACACTTAGGAAATGATAACGCTGACCAGGTCGTCGCCTTTAGCAACGTCGTGACTTTTGATGTATATGACGCTAATCGTGCTCATCGTTACGTAGTTGTAATGTTAATTCTATTAACCGTGTTTCAGATCTAATTGCACAGTAGGTCATTCTTAGTGATGAAGCTTAGAGTTACTATTCATTGCAACACTCATATTTCGCATAATAACAGCGTGAAATGAAAGGGTTAAATGGATGATTTATAATCAGTGTATATGGAAATATGAAAAATATCCGATAATTATACCAATCATCGTTTTGTATTGAATACAAGTAGGTATTAATGAATAAATTAATATTGACCGTCAACTAGCTGCGGTGTCGCAACCCCGTCTTTGAAGTAGAGGCACTAGTGTTAATACTACCACTCATGCTGCTTTACCATCGAAAGCTTTACAATTAATAAACATAATATTAAACAAATAGAGGCTAGATTTCCTGCCAATTGCAATATAATACTCATTAAGAACAATACCTAAGAAAAAGTATGCCAGGAATGCATGTGTATCTCTCCTATGTATTAGCGTCGTTTCCAAATGTGGCTGTAGTTGTAGGATTTAGCGCCATTTTTCAGCACACGATAGGCTATACATGGCGGCCAGTATTAATGGTGGATGAAGAACCCGGGAAAACCCCAGGAAAGAACCACCGACCCACGAGAAACTACTGGCAAGCTTTCTCACATACTCATTTTCGCCGAATCCGAGACTCGAACCCAAGCAGACAGAGGTGAGATGGCAGTGATCCGTAACGTAGAACATTTTATACCACTCGAGTCCCCTCCAAATGTGGTATATTTAGAATACTCCCGTCGTTATCTCACATATTGGTTAGTGGTCGCTTACAACACGACTCATTAAAAGACAAGGGGCAGGGGCCAGTTTTTATGTACAAATTTGATGCCGCAATCAGCGACTAGTATCAAAAATCATAATATTCAAATAGACAAGTGAGGTCAAAGTGGTCCATCTTTTTGGATACCTATATTAAAACGAAGCATACGAATATTAGCCACTTGACCAAAGAAGTCAATGGCAGTTCATAGCAGAAAAGGTTTTGCACCTCAACCCAAAATTTCTACCTGCAATTTTAATGTCCGAAGTTCATTTTTGACGCCATGTGATGCTCACAGTACTGACATAAGCCCTTTTACCAGATGACAATTCCGCAAAACAGTGTGTATTAAACAGGCTGATGCGATTGAAAATAGTTGTCATCCTAGCCGTTAATGAGATATTCTACTTGCCCCAAACCCATGTGTTTGCTGCTTTGGGAGGCTAGCTCTTCTTCCAAGCCGACTATTGGTATTTCACTATCAACATACCGCAGAGTAAATATGGAAGGTGTATATGCCTAACATCAATTTCAAGAACACAAACCCGAAACACCTAGTTGACAAATATATCCATATCTTTTTAAATAGTAAACGATAATAGATGAGAAATCACACCATAGACTTAAGTTAAGAAATTTGCCAGGGGCCAATTTACGAAACTGTACAGACATTTTGAGATGTCCCCTCGTACATTGCAATGCTCGTTACCTGTTCGCGTATTTTATACAACAATACAATATTTTAAAATCAAATTACCTGCACAAACATTCAAAGATGAGAATGATATATTCGGGTAGGTTTGTCACGACTGATCATATTGTCTAATATTACGTTGAATTAGAAGAATTAAAACACGGAGTTGTGTGTATTACTGTCGAGAGGTCATGTTCCGTCAGCATGGTCGATTTGGATTGGCCGATCGATTGCAATACCCACCAATCCATGCTTTGTTTACCAGAATGCTTACACGTGCCAAACTTCTATATAAAGAGCGTCGTTGTTTCAAGTCGGGGACAGATAGGGATAAGGAAGAGGCAGCAGACGGATAGAGGAATGGGCTGGTGAAGATTAAGATCTAGAATAAAGATTAGTTAAATCAGAGAAAATGAGAGAGGTAATTTTTAAAAAGGAAAATTTAATGTATGAAATTTTGAAGAATAATTTGGAACTTAGACTTTAAGCTACAAGTTCTTATAAGCAGACGAATTTTCTACACACGAATTTCGGAACCCCAGTTTCGATTCCGAAATTGAAAACTTATTCCAAACAACATAATTTGCCCACATTATATATTTTTAACACTCGGGCTTAGTTTTAGTAAATTATGAACTGCTTTTAGCTAATCGAGATATACTCACTATAGTTCTGTATACTGGTATGCTTCTATAAGTAGAACTTGAATCTGTAAACTGGTAAAAAGGGTGTAGTTCTGTTTTACACATTAAAAATGATTGAATAAACCTGTCCTGGATTTTCAATCTTTCTTTATTGTTGTTTTTTTTTTTTTATCTCTAATGTCAGACGAACACTTGTAGCTTCAAGGTCTGAAAATTACAGCTAAAATCCTGACTAATTTTCCAGAACCATGAGGTTACAATAAGATAAGCCATTTGTAAACTCAACCAAAATGATAAATATGGCTATTGTAAACTTAATCAAAATGACAACCATGGTCGTTGCAAACCTAATCAAAATGATATTTATGGCTATTGTAAACCTAATCAAAATGATAAGAATCGCTATTGTAAACCTAATCAAAATGGCAACCATGTTCATTGCAAACCCAATCAAAATGATACGTATGACTATTGTAAACCTAATCAAAATGATAACATGGCTATTGTAAACCGAATCAAAATGACAACCATGGTCATTGCAAACCCAATCAAAATGATAACTATGGTTATTGTGAAACTAATCAAAATGATAAGTATGGCTATTGCAAAACTAATCAAAATGACAACGATGGTCATTGCAAACCTAATCAAAAACAATATGGCTATTGTAAACCTAATCAAAATGATAACAATGGCTATTGTAAACATAATCAAAATGATATTTATGGCTATTGTAAACCAAATCAAAATGGTAAGTATGGCTATTGTAAACCTAATCAAAGTGATAACTATGGCCATTGTAAACCTAATCAAAATAATAAATAAGGCTATTGATTATATCCAGTCTGGTATGACAACTGTGTTGAAATTACATTAATCTTCAGACTGACTTTCTTTCTTAAAACCTCTTAAGAATACGAGTTCTGATCTGCTGCCAATTTATTGCGCTGTTATATATTTACACATATTTGAAACGATTTAACTTCCTAAAGTACTGTTGTGATTCTTACCTTTCAATTGGCACCCATATCATGTAATATGTCATCTGTACCCTATACATAGATAAATATCTTTATCAAAATGTTACCTAGTCACATCCATACACTCCCATATATTAGTATGACTATGACATTTATTCCTTCGCAAAGTTTTCAATATGAATTGGACAATCTGCATAAAATTTACACAATTAACTTTCGGTAACATAATTGTATCCATTTGTGTAATATGTTTAATAAAATAACAAAAAATTATCAGATCCGATGAGACACTACTGTTCGCTGTGAATGACACATAAGAAATGACAACTGTAACGTGGAACGTGGTGTTTAGGAATGTCGTGACGTTTGATGTCTATGACGTAATTCATGGTCATCGTAACTTAATGTAATGTTTATTAAGTATGTAGGTACGTTTACTAAAGATTATGACCATCTGTATGTGCTTGAAAAGATGCTATTAAGATAATTTTATAGCCAAATTTATTTAGTTAAAGTTGCCCAAACTTGATCTTTACATTCTTATCCAACTGCTGCCACGTTCGGCCTTGAATCTGAAGTTTCCAAAAATCAAATCATTATTGTTATGATCGTCTCTATATTTGTCTGTTAAGTAACTTTAACTATTTTTCGCTCACATACATAATGTACTGTTTTAGATAAACTGTTTTTGTCATCCTCTGTGAAGAGAATACCTTCTGCGTTTTCGACTTCAATTTGTCTTACACTAATTTTGCGATCCGACCCAACCAATTATTAAACACCTGAATGCAATCAGTCCCTCCTTACTGTAATATAGTTGAACAGCAACAAAATCCTGATTGTATTTGTTCGGATGATTTGCTTTTGTCAGGATCTACCTCATCTTGTATATAGCGTTCAAAATCACAATACATAATATAGGGAACATGTTAATGCTACCGATAAATTTTTAATGTCTCAACCATGTCTTTTCAATCAATATATGTATATAGTGGTTTACACATAACCTTTTTGTGTTCTAATGTTTTAGTCCTACAAATAATTAACCTACTTATGATCTCCAGTCTGTCGTGCGTCGTACCTTCTTCCATAATTGCTACTTTAAACTACTTCAAAAGATACTTTACTGTGATCCAGTTTTGTACAAAGCATCCTCACACTAATGGCAAATTTGTTTAAATTGCCATTTTACCGTCATCTATGCACGCTGTTGCTAAAATAATTAAAACTCTTTATACGAATTCTTCTCAAAATCGGCTCTACAAATATAGACAGAAAGAATCATAACATGGAAATTATACAAAAAATGCCGATCCATCATAAAGTATGGCCGCTGTTACAAAATTGGAAAGTCCCCGTTACTAAAAGTAGAAGAAAAAAATCATTTTGAACATTTTTGTCCAAAACCGCTGACTAGAATTTCATCAAACTTTAGAACGAAAACTAATCTGGCACAGATAGCTTTGAAGTTGTTGTAAAAAATTATGATGCGCCATCACAAACAGCCGACGTGAATTAAATAGAGAACCATTTAAAACGCTTTTCTCAAAAACTGGTTAACAGAGTGTGACAAAACTCGACAGAGCATAATAGTAATTAGGACTTTCATTTTCGTACAAATCTTGCTGATCAGCCACCACTTGATTACTCTGTCGGTCCTGGATTCCCTGGGTGGCCGAGTGTGCTAAAGCGCTCGCCTTTACCGATCACTGTCATCTCACCTTTGTCCGCGTGGGTTCTAGTCTCTGGCTTAGCCTATGGGGGTATGTGAGAAAGCTGCCAGCAGCGTCACTGGTTCGGTGGTTTTTACCGTGGGTTTCCTTCCAAAAAAGATACTAACCGCCACAGTCTATTTTGCTCTGAGGAATGGCAATGAACCTAAACAACAACTTTCTTGCTCGTAACTCTGCAGTAGTTGTTGATTTCATGACCTAGTATCACGCTGTAACATTACTAAACTGGAATGAAAATGCCTGGAAAAGGGGTGGGATTCTATTTTCTAAACGATACCTTATGGCTTAGAAACTTTAACAACACCATATATTTTAAGTAATTTATGATTTGAGCCTTTATCCTTTGTTCGATCTTTCATTTGATATACCATTTAAATAATTTTGATCTTTAATTTGATATACCCTTGAAATAATTTTAATTGTTTATTATATATATATATATATATATATATATATATATATATATATATATATATATATATATATATATATATATATATATATATATTCAAAAGGAATTGAAACAAAGCAAAATGTTTTATCTCCCGGCAGACTGGTGTAATATTCGTGACTAGAAGTATATCCATCTGTGAAGTCGAGTAGGCTAAAAGTGTCAGAGCTACAAGTCTGTTCTCTGTGAGAAACACAGGATATATTAACGGTAACTAGGTAGCTCGTCCTTATCAACGTCATGACG
Organism: Sinohyriopsis cumingii; assembly: GCA_028554795.2. Lineage (NCBI taxonomy): Eukaryota > Metazoa > Mollusca > Bivalvia > Unionida > Unionidae > Sinohyriopsis > Sinohyriopsis cumingii. Next base: position 115,365,782 of record CM068837.1, on the reverse strand, counting down.
TTTGATATTTATGCCTTTAATCATACACATTGTAATGAACTGTTCAGAGTTACTGACCTTTCTATCATTCGTACTTTGACAAGCATTTACCAAAATTAACAGTGTATTGTATTCGTAATGACGATGATATAAAAAATATATAGAACCATGAAATTTCCTCAAAATAGATACCTCAACAAAAAGTACAACAGAAATAACCGCATCAATGGCACAAAAAAAAAAAAACAGAAAAAATTATATTTCTGCCACCTCCATCACCACTACTAGTATTATTATCACCACCACTGATGCAATTATTATCAGCTGCACCACCACCCTATCATCAACGCCATACAATAATAATAATTTGCACTAAAGAACCGGTATTGTGCTGACGTGTCGTATATATGCTATACATATATACATACCTTTACCAATGTTGTCTCTTCACTTTCACAAACTCCTCCTGTTAGAATACGTTAGAATGTTTACGACATTTATCTTTCGCAATATTTTCAGTAGAAATAAAACTTAAACAAATCTATCCCGGCGGTCTGATGCAATATTCAGAATCGAATTATCTTCACTGGTTACGTATGATAAAAAAAATCAGCCATTATTATCAGAGCTAAAAAGACACATCAGTTGGTTGTGAATGACACATAGTAATTGACATCGGCCTTTAGCTACGTCATGACGTTGGACGTTTATGACGTTAATAATGCTCATCTTTACGTAATGTTTAGAGTTACCGTTCTTTCTATCACTCGTGCTTAACACAGTTATCCGTGCTTTGTATTCTGAATGATAATGATAATTATGATATAAATAAACAGGAAATTCACATTGAATTGATATTAATAAGACTTCAGTTAGGAAGAAGGACACCAACGATAATACTCTTGCAATATCAGAACCAAAACCAAGAATAAATGCAACCAAATCCACCACAATCAATCCTACCACTATCAGTAATATTATCGCAGGAACAGAAGTACCACCACCACCATCACAATGCAATAATAATAATAATAATAATAATAATAATAATCCATGACCAGATGTATTTTCGAGTAAAGGTAAATGAGAGGTGGAATCATTCCTAATAATGGGGGTTCGTTACAGCACAAACATAGTTTAAATTAGACTCTTTGTTTTTCGCTTCCTTATTTGCCCGTCCCCATAAGCCAATCTTAGCTGCATATCTGAATTCGTATTTTCGTGATCAGTAAAAATATATAAGGTTAAAGATGCGTATGTCAACTGATTTTATGTAATGGCCCTGGGACAAAGTTCACGCTGTTTAGAATAGACTCAGAGTTTAAAGAAAGTGATATACCTGATTTTGCAAATTCAATTCCAGTATGTGTGTGTGTGTGTGTGTGTGTGTGTGTGTGTGTTCAGCAATAGGGAGGAGGATCTCAGTTATTTCGAGTCCAGTGTGTGTGTGTGCAGTAATAGGGAGGGGGATCTCAGTTATTTCCAACTTGCAATGTAGGGACTACAACTGTATTGCCAAAGAGCATGACTTACGGACCGCATTCTAAATTCATATTTTGACATATATTAAAACGAGTCATTGATTACACAGACAGAGAGACAGACAGACACACACACACACACACACACACACACACACACATATATATATATATATATATATATATATATATATATATATATATATATATATATATATATATATATATATCCAGAAATCGAATCGTTCTTTTCAAAGCAGCGTCATTATCATACTTCATGGAGCTATCTAGAAAATTTAATTGTTGCTGAATAAAAAAAAAAAATATTTTGCATCGTTTTCAGATACGATTTCTGCAACTTCTTTCCAAATGGCCTGCTAAATAAGTGACTGTCCTATCCAAACGAGTTGTAACTGAATAGAGGGGTACATGTTCAGTACTTCTCTGTACTTGATAGGCATGTGATCATGGCCTCAAAATGTTGCCTTGAAATATTTTTCTTTCACATACATGGCATGTATATGCTGAGCTAAAATCTTTTTCGTCATCCTCTGTTTACACCATCGGTTTTGCAATTCTCGGCTTTAATGCGTCTGGCATTATTTTTGCAATCCTACCAAATCTGTTATAAAATACCTGAATGCAGTCAATAGCTCGGTACGCGAATGGTACGTAATCGAACTGAGGTAGGAATACAATTTGTACGGATAACGTTTGGAAGCTTGGATTGGTCAAAATGTAGTTGTCTGTTGCATGGCCCGATTTAAAGTGTGGTAGGATGATGCTTTACAAGGATCATGAATAATAAAAGGGACTCAATATTGATGACGATACTGTTTAATTTTCACTACCGTGACTTTTTCAAGGGTTAAATCTCTCGGATTGTTTCTTAGTCTTACCTATAAAAAATGCGAATGTCTAGCCCACAGAACCATGTCAAGGGCATTTAGCTAATTGTTGTACACATAATGTATATGATTCAAATATATAGCTATTATTACAAAAAAAAACAAATTGGTCTAAAGAAAGGCCCTCGGCAGAATGTAATCAAATTTGACAGAATGCAACTTATAAGGAACACATTTAAAGTTTGTGCCAATGATGCCGACCCATTGTTACTAAAAATAAAATAGTCGTTGTACTATTAGGTAAACTAATAAACTCGTGCAAATCCAAAACTGATGGATACAATTTGATCATGATTGTCGGAAAGCATCCTCGCATTTAAGAACTTTAAAGGTTATACAAACGTTGCTGATTCACCATCAAATATAGCACTCTTTGATAAAAATAAGAAAATATTTAACTGTTTTCTTCTATAAATCCGAGCAACATAATTTAACTAAATTTCTTCTCAAGGTTATACACGCATTGTTTCACCGTGACATATAGCGGTCGTTACTATAAAAGTATGACAGTCTTTAAAGGTTTTCTACTCAAAATCCGTTCGACAGAATTTCACTACATTTCATGGAACGGATCCTGACATTGAGAGCTTTACAATTCATACAACTGGCACTGATCCGTCATCAACTGCTGCAAAAATACAATCTCTTCTTCTCTAACAAAAATGTAAAATGTACATGCATTTAAAATGATTTTAGTATTTGTACATTGTATTGTATTTGTACAAATACTTTCTGTTGATTGAAATTGCTAAAATATTTCTCTATCATTCTGGTTTGATAGTCTTTTCAACTTGAACAAAGAATGAATCTAGAAACCAGAAATCCAAATCAAATCATACCCTTTTGTTAGGTGGTGTGAGCATGTATACCCTTTTATACCTGTCTCCCCCATGTATGTATGTATGTATGTATGTGTGTATGTATGTATGTATTGTTACTACTCTATGGGGGACCACGAGTGGCCGGTGGTCTGAAGCGCTCACCGTTACGGATCACTACCATCTCACCTATGCCCACGTGGGTTCAAGTCTTGGATTCGGCCAATGTGGGCATATGAGAAAGCCTGCCAGTAGCTTCTCGTGGGTCGGTGGCTCTTTCCTGGGTTTTCCCGGGTTCTTCCTCCACCACTGATACTGGCCGCCATGTATAGTCTATCATGTGCTGAAAAATGGCATTAAACCCTACAACAACAACAACTATTACTACTACTACTATTTCTCTATGGCCTTAAACTAAGTAACAGAAAGAAGCAAAACCAACAAGTTTAGTAATATTTATACAGAAACTATTATGTGGAAACCATGTGTCAGCAGACGGACATTACAATAATGATCAAGCGTTTGAAGACCGTGCACAACTCAAAATTATTATCTGGAGGCCATTTGGTAACATACAAAAAAAGACAGTTGACAAGCAAAATGTATATTGAAAACAAGATTATAAAAAAATGACACAAAAGAAGCAGGTGAATAAGGGGCAAAAGTTCATTTTTAGAACAATCGTGGTTATATTTGTTAGGTCTGTTGTTAAAATTATACTAAACAACATGACTCTACAGCCAGATGGCTGAGACAACTCAAATATCACCTATTCTACAGCCAGATGGCTGAGACAACTCTCAAATATCACCTACTTTACAAACATGTGGTTGAGACAACTATCAAATACCACCTACTTTACAAACAGATGGTTGAGAAAACTCTCAAATGCCACCTATGTTAAAACCACATGGCTGAAACAACTCTCAAATACCACCTACTTTACAAACAGATGGTTGAGACAACTCTCAAATACCACCTACTTTACAAACAGATGGCTGAGACAACTCTCAAATACCACCTATGTTAAAACCAGATGGCTGAAACAACTCTCAATACCACCTACATTACAAACAGATGGTTGAGACAACTCTCAAATATCACCTACTTAACAAACAGATGGTTGAGACAACTGTCAAATACCACCTTCTATACAAACAGATGGTTGAGAAAACTCCCAAATACCACCTACTTCAAAGGTATATGGCTGAGACAGCTTTCAAACACTCCCTACTTTACAGGCAGAAGGCATAGCGAATTCTCAAATAGCACCTACGTTACAGGCAAATGGTTGAGATAATTATCAAACAGTGCCTACTTGACAGGCAGAAGGCTGATACATCTCTCAAATACAACATACCTTAAAAGCAGATGGCTTGGATAAGCTGGAAAAATGATGTGGATTACTGAAGGCATAATCATTACACTATGAATAGCATCACTCCTGAAAGAGTTACTTCCCATGTATCCATTTTTTTTTAGTATCTGTAATGTGTGTAGAGAGTTATGATGAATGTTGTCGACTTCTGGGACAGCCAAGTTCAAAAGGAAACAGAAGTTATATCTGTTGTTACTGTTATCAGGTAATAAAATTGGTGGAGAAACACAGATGCTGACCCAAATCAAATCGTACTTACATATCGATCTTGTGGCCTATTTCCAAATATCTCACACACAACAGTACCGATATATATGTAGGTTATTACACAAATATATCATGTCATATTAAAAATATAGCTATTGTCAATTATGCAAATATACCTATAATTTTCTATACAAATATACCTAAAATCTGTTATAAAATATACCTATTGTCTCTTTAATAATATCCCTTATTCTACTGTACAAACATAGATAAAATCTATTATAAAAATATAATTATGTTATATCCAAATATAACTATAGCCTATTATATCAACAATTCAGGGAATAAGCCGGAATGGAGCCCCTAAGAGAGTTTCATGTCAATATAGACATTTTGCCAGCAACTACTGCAGATGAACTTGTCCCAGACTGCATTGGATAACCTTTTCTATTGGACTAAATCTATGATGCAGAGAGGGAGATCCTGATTGTTTGGGCAACCCAGGGTCTCCATATTAACCTTCTCAGACACAACATGGTAGGCAGCAGTTTACGGTTATAATAATGAGCATGATTGGAGAGTTCCTCATATTTCAATGGACAGCTACTTCCAGCCACAGATCTGGCTAGTGCAGTTTCCGGTTATAAGAATGAGCATGAGAGGAGAGTTCCTCGCATTTCAATGGAGAGCTACTTCCAGCCACAGACCTGGCTAGTGTAGTCCTACCACAGCTCACCAACTTCAATTGGTGCTTGGAGCAAAGAGGCTATACTAGACAAGCAGACTGAAATCATTGCAAGACAAAAGTGAATAAAAAGAAGAAAACGTAAGAACTGGATGTTGGAATGACACAGCCAAGACAAATGATCTGTTGAGCTGAAAAGACTAAACACTGACATTACAAACCTCCATGAAATATGTCTCACATTAGCTGGATTGCTTTGAGAGAAAGACTACACCTTTTTCAGGCAAGGATAAAACACAGAAGAATCAAGAGAATATGGAGTGGGCTTTGCAGTTAAAGGCAGACTCCTGGCGATGATAAACCCTTATATAATCAGTTCAAATAATCCTGGCATTGTGCCTATTAGTTTTTTAGGGACCTGTAAACCTTGCAAGTAGGTAAACCCCCACATTTCACTTGTAGTCTAAAGCAAAGGACCAGATCTATGAAGAACTCGAGGCCACTATCAACAGAATCCCAACACATGAACACCTGTACCTGTTAGGAGATAATGATGCAAGAGAAGATGCTCATTGTACTTCCAGACAAAGCCTCAACATAGAGTGTTATGGAGAAATGCAATATCTGGCTACAGGCACCAACTCAATCAAATCATTACCAGGCACATCAGTCTCAACAGTGTCATCATTACTTGCAGCTGCCCTAACACTGACTGCAACTAAGATCATTCCTTGGCATGTAGTATGGTCACACTTCATAGTAACTGCACTGGTTGAAACATAGAGGAATTCTTGCATCAACGTCAACACCAAAACTGATGAAAGGAAGTCACAACTGTACACTGATGCCTTGCAACAAGCACTCTGCTCCAAGAACCCTGGCATGAGTTCCCAGCAGAAATGGGATATACTAAAGAATGTTATATACAGCATGGCCCTTTCAATTTTTGACCAAAAACAAAAGACCTAGTGATACGATTTTTGTCATTGAGGAGAAATGCATTACCCTTATCAACAAAACGAGTTCCCAAACCATACAATTTTTACAAGCACTGCGAGCTGGCAGAAGCAATGGTCAATAAACTGCAAGATGCTGTGCTAATGTCAGAATATCCAGACATCAGCAGATACAGGTAATATCAGGGGCATGTAAGATGGGATCAAAAAAGCAACAGGTCCTATTTAAAACAGGTCAGCCTCTCTAAAATCAGTAAGATGGGATGAAGAAAGCAATAGGTCCTATTTAAAACAAGTCGGCCTCTCTAAAATCAGTTACATGGTTGAACACAAATGTTTGTGACAAGCAAATGGAGTGTTGAGTAGAACACTACTCATTGCTGTACTCCCAGGAATACATGAATGATTCAGTCGTCAATGCCATTGAGAGCTTACCAACCTTGGCCAAAAATGATCATGAACTGCCTATTGATGAACTGAGTAGCCTAGTAAATAGAAAGTCTAATGGAAAAGATAGCACCACCAGAAGCCATCAAGTGTGAGAATTATATCCTACTCAGACACCTCCACATCAAACTTCCTTGTCTATGCTGGAAAGGAGATGAAACAACGCAATGTATGAAATACACTAACATCCTCACTCTCTACAAACACAAGGGAACAGGAGATGTTACAATAACTAGAACAGCATGTCCCAACTAAGCAACACAGTATTGTTATCTTGTCAACAGAAGCTGATTCTTTGAGCTGATAGAAAAGATTAAAAGTTCCAAAACTCCTCATCATGACCCAGTTGTTCTGAGAAAACATGCATGGTACCGGTTAGTTTGATAGCTCATCTTTTGAAATATGCAGTGGTGTTAATCATGGCTATGTTCTTGCCACTACCATTTTCTGGATATTCTTCTCCTTCCTGCTAAAACAAGGCTTTGGTTCATCAACCAAGGGAATTTACCTACAAACAAGTATAAATGGAAAACCAAGATCTGCAAAGTTCTCATATGTGACCTACTCTTTGCTGACAATGTAACAGTGTCAAGCCACACAGTAGCTTATCAACAAACCTCACTGACCAATTTTCACAAGCATGTCAACACTTCAGGTGTACTTCAGCCTAAAAAAAGAGATGATATAGAAGAGTCACCCTCTATCAACATCAACAACTACGAATTCAAATACTTTGCATCTACCATCACTAACAACTGCTATATTGAAGCAAAGCTAAATTTAAGCACAGGAAATGTCATTTCAGCAATGTATGGCAACACATTATTGACACTGTACTCAAAAGGAGAAAAGAGGCTAGAAGGGTCGAGTTTCCAACATATAGGTTCTAGGGCATGCACCCATCACTAACATGGTCACACAGATTTGCCTATAATGACTTTGGCATGAACACCGAATGGGTGATGGATGCAAATCTAAGGACATACTTTATAGTGAGACGGAATCTGTACAAAAAGCCTGCATTTCAGAGATGTGTGCTAGAGAGACCTCAAGGCAAGAGACAATGATATAGACAGCTGGGAAGCACTTGCACAGGACCAAAGTAGCTGAAGGCATGAACTCAACCGAAGACTTAGAGCAGAAAAGATCCCGCATAAACAAACAAGATACAACTACACGTGGAACCCGAAGGCATCATCTTTAAGTATGACAAGTGCATCAGATACTACCATGATTGTCAACTGAAGGACTACCTCAGAGTGCAACACATCTGAAACTAAAGGATGTTTATACAAATAAATCTAAGTCCATTATACAAATCTGGCAACACAATACCACACATATGATTCTTTTCTTGTGGATGAATATTAAATTTGTATATTAAATTATGTTTCTCTGAAAATACTTACCCAATCATTAAGATTAGGGAATTACTTTCACTACCTCCATAATACAGCATTCCCTCTAATGGACTTAAAATGTTATCTCTATCTATGGTGGAGGGTCCAGTTTTGTAAATTGGCCCCTGGCAAATTTCTTAACTTAAGGCTATGGTGTGACTTTTTCAGCTAATTTTTGTTTACTATTTATATACATGGATATATTTGTGAACTGGGTGTTTTAGGCTTGTGTTGTTCTTGAAATTGATGTCAGGCTTTGTACACCTTCCATAGCTGCTCTGCAGTATGTTGATAGTGAAATACCAATAGTTGGCTAGGAAGAAGAGCTAGCCTCCCATAGCAGTAGACACGTGGGTTCAAGGCAAGTAGAGTATCTCAAAAACGGCTTGGATGACAACTATTCTGAATTGCATCAGACTATTTAGTAGACAATGTTTTTCAAAATTTTCATCCAGGGAAAGGGCTTGCATTTGTACTGTGAGCACCACATGCTGTCAAAAATGGCATTTGGATGTGAAAAATGCATGTACAGTGGAACCTGTCTTGAAAGACCACCCCTTCTGCCAAAACATAATGGTCTCTCATGACAGGTGGTCTCTCATAACAGGTTATAACACTATATAATCTCTAAATCTGTACATGGTGAACCTGGTCTCTCAAGACAGGCGGTCTCTCATAGCAGTGGTCTCTCAAGACAGGTTTTACTGTATAAAATAGGGGTTGGGGTGCATAAACTTCTTCTGCTATGAACTGCCATTAACTTATCTGGTCAACTGAATGCTATCCTTATGCTTTGTTTTAATATAGGTATCTAAAAATATGGACCTTTTTGACCTTACTTGTGTATTTGATTCTTTATGACTTTTTTTATACTAGGTCGCTGATTGCTGCATTAAATTTGTATATAAAAACTGGACCCTGCCCCCATACTTGAATGGACAAACGGAAATAACTCTTATAGATTACCTCCCCTTACCCTGTTAGGTGGCACTTTGCATACCAGATATCAGTTTTGACTTCAGCACTGCCTGAGACAGAATGATCACATTGTGAGGAGGGTTGTAATGTGATTAAAAAATATTTACGAGAACTAAAATTTACTATAAAATTTAATTTCTCCATCAATTATCCAAACATATTAATGCTAAGAAAATGGTAAATTGGCATAGCAGAAAAAAAGAGCTCACAGAATGAACAAGATGAAGGAGCATGCGGAAACCCATGATGCCTGCTTTTCAATTTCAACAAATGCAAGATTGTTACTCTTGAGTGGGTGTCTTTAGCCACAACAGTAACTGGTAAAGTGAATGACTGACTAACTCAGAGCCTAACACCATATTCTTCTGAATATGAAGGCTGCCAATATGATAATACAAATAAGCCCAAGTCAACTATATAAATCTAACAACACAAACACCACAAATAAGGGATTAGTTTGGTGTGGAAAAATAAGACATTTATGTTTCTCCAAAAAAGCTTACCTGATCACATTAATGTAAGCAAATTACTCTCACTACTTCCAAAATCCAGCCCTCCCATAGACAAGAAAAGTCCCTCTGTTCATTACATGGACAAAGGGAAGTAATCCTTACTGATTACCTCCTCTTACACTGTTAGGTGATGTTTCATATGGTATCACAGTACCAATTGTTTTTCCATAGATCTTAATATGAATGTTTGGGGAAATAAAGATATTTTTTATCCTACTTTAGCGTGCATGTCACACACTTTTCTAGAGAGCAGTGTTAGATTGTCAGTTTGACAAAGACAAAACCAGGTACTCCATTGCATTTAAGAGAGATAACTCCACTGGAACTAGACAGGGGTAAGAGTTATCTAGTCATAACATACACAGTTTCAGACATGTGTACCACATGTTAAAAAAATCATAAAAAATACAAAATATCATTTAGATAGGAATTAACATAATCTCACATGTTGCCAGGAGGCACAACTTTTTTTAAGCCAAACAGAAAGTACAACTCTTACATAATGTACCAATCACAGCTAGTTTTGTTTGTTTATTTTGAAATACGTTCCCTACACCTTAAGCTCCATCAACCTGGACTTGCGCAATTGGTACCGTTATAAAATATACTGGATATCTTCAGTTTTATCTTGACTACTGTCTGAGACAGGATGATCGCATTGTCCTATTGAGGGTGTGGCTGTGACAGGATTGGTGTGGTCTGATTAATGTCTTGGCAGCCATCATGAACAAAATAGTTTCACCTCCATTTAGTCATGCGAATAGGAAGAGGAAAGGTGGATTGGGCATGCCAAATTACTGATGCCATTGTATCTATAATGAGACATTGTTCTAAAAGGCAAGACTCACAGCTTTTATTTTGTGAGCCAAAATGCTCATCAAATGAACTTATTCCTGTGAGAGATCAGATTAAAAATTAAACTGAATTTCACTTGGGCCGTGGCAACAATTGCAATCATCCTTCCTCCCATGCGACATACTCAGATCAACAAATGATGTCAACTAAATGTAAACATTGCCCTTCCTGCTCTTTCCCAAATAATCTGAATATTCCATTCTATTCCTTGAACTATAAAAATTTCTCAAACTTTATCATCCCTTTCATCCTGAGATGTGACTTGTTGGATGCTAGTTAAATATATGCAACAGCTTGATCATGGAGATGTGTTGCATCACAAAAAATGCATAGTCTAAAGTGTGTGCGGTAATCCCGTAAAGTTAGTCTGGTTTCTGACTAATTCCACTTAATCTAATATAAAGCCCCGATCTGAATCAAACAAGGACAGGTCAGCGTCAGGATGCTGCCACAAACAACCATATTTAAGTAATTTGTTTTAATTCTATAAGTCTGTATTTTAAGGGCCATTTCTGTAAGACTAATGACAAGAACTGTAAGGGTTGGCAGGTCTGGGAATGAAAGCTGAAAGTAGTGTGATATCATTTACATCACACATCACAAAAAAATACCATTCCCCTCATACACTTTAAAAGCGGATCACTATTAAGCTGATGAAATTCTTTCCTCAACTGAAAACTTTCTGTACAAGGCCTGCTGGATAAAATGCACGCATGAAGTAGAAGTGCTCAAAACATGGGTGAAAGATTAGTTATCACAGCTGTTTGAGAAGTTCTGAGGTCAAAAGATCGGTGACTCTTGACTTGTCTAATGGGGGGGGGGGGGGGCAATCATAATTATTTTTCAATCTGTGCCACGAATTTTCTCGATTAATATGTGAATGAAAACAGCTGGGGGAAAGGCACAGGCCCAGAGTCCCTCTCATTCAATTGAAAGGGCATTGACAGCCCATGTATTCAGATATATGAATGGGTAGATGAAAGAGGGCAGCTTGTTGTTCTGTCACAAACAGGTCTAACATCGGTCAATCCCACAGGTTGCAAAATCCATGGACCACACCGGTGGCCTAGTGCTTAGAGCATCCACCTTGGATGCGGGAGGCCGTGGGTTTGATCCCCTGCTGAGTCATACCAAAGACTTATAAAAATGGTACTAACAGCTGCCTCGCTAGGTGCTCAGCATTAAGACGTTAGTAGTGTTAGGACTGGTTGGCCTGGTGTCAGGATAATGTGACTGGGTGGGACATCATGCTACATGTCTGCAGCATGATGCCCCAGTGCTAGATATCACTGTAAACTGTCACACTGCAGAATTCGTAGCGATATGACTGAGAAATTCTTAAAGCTACGTTAAAATTCCAACTCATACACACACATACACACATGCACACTCCATGAAAGATAGCTAAAGGGACCACTCTGAGTACATTAACTGTCCCCTCCTTGATATAGAATGGGCCAGAAAATTCAGCCTGCATGAAATGTGTCATACCTGAATGTTTATTTGCATTTGATGTTGGGAACACTAATCAATTTAATCCCACATCAACATATATAATAGTTGTGGTAACTTCATTCCACCATGTTTCTGAAGGTAATCGACCATCAGTGAAACATATGCACTGAACCAGTATCATAGATGTGGTCGGATCAGTTTTATTACCAAAAGGCGGCAGGATGGGCAGCAGGCTGACTTGGCCGGTCTACAGAACAAAGATAAGATATCATCACTGCTGGTAAGATCAATGATGCTTGACAAAGGGAACCCAAACAGTATCTACTGTCTCTGAACTGCTGTATGGTCCTGCTGACAGGAAAACAAATATATTGCTGTGGTCAGGTTGCTGGACAGATGACTAGATGAGCTGGTTGACAGCTGGAGTGGCAAATAAATCGTCATTCACTGCCTAGAAGATATTATAAATATCTTATAAATATATTTGAATAAAGAGATATGTGCAGAAATGTGAACCTATGACTGAAAATAGCTGCACTGGAGTACTAAAAAAAATTAAGATGGCACTGCTGATAAAAACATGTTATATGAAGTGTTAAAATAATTGCACAAATTAACTGCTTTACAAAACACGGTAGGATTGTTTGACTTACTGTGCGAATGAATATACTATTTTGGATGGTCTAGAGGCCTGTTGTCAGTTTGAGGCAAAGGTTAAAGCTGATCATATCCAGTATAGTAAGCCACCTGGTGGGGATGGGGTAAGGGGAAGTAATCTGTATGTTACTGAGTAATTTCCTTTTATCTATACAATGCATGGACAGCAAGTGACTTTTCAAGTCCATGGAAGCAGAGGTAATTCCCTATCATTAATGAAACTGAATAATGAATTTGATGGATAAACCAGTGAATGTGAAAAGAAATTTACTTAAGTCTGTTTGGAGAAAACATGCCAATATTAATACTGAATACCACATTTCAAAATATTTGAGATACAAATTAGACAATATTAATAAACTAAAATGTAATCATCTATTAAATATCATGAATGAAAAGTCCCTTAAATGGACGGATACTCTACTATCTAAGAAGAATCACCAATAAGTGTTTATCCTTTTTAATTTAAGGTTATCAGCACCATTTCTGATATTCTCCACAAAGTCAGTCATATTTGATTTGGTAACAAAATCTTTTCCTTACGTTTGGATTAATATCTTCAAAAGATAAATATCTAATGAACACTATTTTCATTTAGGACCAACTAAATGTTTTTTAATTACAAACCCATTTTGCTATGACTACATATTATCACTAACTAGATATAATAAGAAGCACTTTAGTTAAAACTACATGTAACTGTGACTATTTATATCACAAATAACTAAATAAAGATTTTTGTTATGGTCACCATAGTTGTCAAATTGAACATAACATTTTCATCTAAACAAACCAGACATGAGAAGCAATCTTTGAGTGAAAGCCCCATGCTTCTAATGTCATCCATTTTGAGGTTGTAACAGTAGTTGGTGTCAGTTGTAAGACAGTTCAGCACTTTTTGTAATTAGACCTCACAAGGAGTCTTTTAATAAATATCCCATATCAGTAGGACTTATCTCAGTTAGTAACTAGACCTCATAACAAGTCTTTTAATAAATATCCCATGTCAGTAGGACTTATCTCAGTTAGTAACTAGACCTCACAAGGAGTCTTTTAATAAATATCCCATATCAGTAGGACTTATCTCAGTTAGTAACTAGACCTCATAACAAGTCTTTTAATAAATATCCCATATCAGTAGGACTTATCTCAGTTAGTAACTAGACCTCACAAGGAGTCTTTTAATAAATATCCCATATCAGTAGGACTTATCTCAATTAGTAACTAGACCTCATAACAAGTCTTTTAATAAATATCCCATATCAGTAGGACTTATCTCAGTTAGTAACTAGACCTCATAACAAGTCTTTTAATAAATATCCCATGTCAAAATGACCATTTCGAATCAGGGCTATATTTGATATCAGACTGGGACTATTTTCACTTAGAACCAACTGACTATTCCAAAGATTCTTTCAGTTCAAGTTTCATATTCATATGGCTCTCTGTTAAGGAGTAACAGATGAAAAGCTTTTCAAAATGCTTCCAGTCTGGTCATATTAAGTTTCGGAAGTTCACCATTTTCATAGAGAACCAAAGAGACCTGGAGTAAATGTGTTTGTAATGTTTAATTTCATTTCTTTAAAAGTTTAGGAACAGTAGCAAGAACACCCTTATGGTAACTGACAACCACTGCAGGTGCAAGTATCAATTCAACTTTCTTGTGAAGGTGGAGTACATCATCTTAAATTGAGCTCGGCATATATATATATATATATATATATATATATATATATATATATATATATATATATATATATATATATATATATATCGTGTGCTTTGTACCACTTTCACTTGAAACCTCTTCAGTGATTTTGTGGCTGTATAGGTAGCTCCCTGAAAACAATCAAGGTGTCATCAGTCACATGACCATCACAACTGTCCTGGACACCAAAATGTAATTATGCTGGAAAACAAATGACATCATAGGATCCATGCTATGAAACTACTGAGGCTGCATAAACACATTTAGAAGGTTTAAAACATCAATAATAAACATACTCAAAATTTACAATAAAACAGTTCCATCTACAATTAATAGTTTAGAAGGAAGTTTTTATATTATCAATAGTTATATCACCACCATTACACTGATAAAAAACTATTTCTGATAGTTACCGCTTCGCTAGCCAACGTTTCAATATGATAACTGTATATACACCTTGGCATATCGAACAGATATACTGGTGCTTTGTTCTAGCGACATCTATTATATTTCATGAGTTGCATCCCTTAGGATGTGATGCCAACTAACCAATAGCATGGTGCATTGTACGTTGGCCAGAAATGGTGGAGGCAACTGACCTAACAAGGATTCTGTGTAAGTTTAACATTGAAAGTATGACTATGTACCAGAGGGAAGCCATTACTGGTTTATTTGAGTAAAACAATTTTGTGCAAACACAGACTGGCAGTGGGAAATTGCTCATGTATCAGTTCTTTCAGGTTGTGTACTTCCCATGTCTTGATCATGTAGGAACAGTAGTCAAATCTGAACAACTTAATTTTGATTGGATGCGGTGGCTTGTTGCTGCATCCAATAAAATTCACAGATGCAAAGCAAATAAATATATGTTCGATACACCAAAGTGTAGATAGGGTTATCATATCATAAACATGGCTAGTGAAGATGCCATAGTCAATGCTAACTGTTTTCTGTTTCTGCTTAAAAAAACATCCAAATGGCAACTCATATGCTTATGCATTGTATGTTTCAAATAACCTTATAAGGCTCACACATCCTGATGCTGCATCCGAATTATGCCTCTATACAGTAATGACTCAAGACATGTGATTATGCATAACACTGGTTTGAATTATGCCACATACAGTGATCATTACTGGCATGGCATATTGCATGATGCTGGTTCCTAAATGTGGCCACATACAGTTGTGTCTCTTGGCTTGGGATTATGCATGATGCTGGGTCCTAATATGGTCATATAAAGTAGTGTCTTTTGGCATGCTGGTTGCTGGGTCCTAATAATGGCTATACACATTAGCGTTGTTAGGCTTGGGATTATGCATGATGCCGAGTCCTAATTACGGCCATATACAGTAGTGTCACTTGGCAATGCAGGTTGCTGGGTCCTAATAATGGCTATACACATTAGCGTTGCTAGGCTTGGGATTATGCATGATGCCGAGTCCTAATTACGGCCATATACAGTAGTGACATTTGGCATGCAGGTTGCTGGGTCCTAATATAGCCATATACATTAGCGTTGTTTGGCTTGGGATTATGTATCATGCTTGGTCCTAAATATAACCACATGCAGGAGTGACTCTTGGCATGAGATCATGTATTAAAAAGAAATTTCTCCTGGTGCATTGGATCCAGTCAAGCATTCTTCTTCCAAAGGATAGTACCTCTAACAGGGAAAACCTGAAAAAAGCATACAGCTCATGCTATAGTTTCCACATTTATAAAAATCACATGGACTGCTAGAATTTAGTCAGGGAAATAGTAGATGCATGTTTCATGTCATTAAAACACTATAACCTAACTACAGCATAAATTAAAAGTGTGTAATTAAAATAAAACCCATAACTTGATATAATGTATAGAAAGCTTGGTTGTTTTCTATCTAGGTTTCCATACCAAAAGTCCATAAAATATATAATGGTCACTAATATAATGTCTATAATTAATTCAGTCAAAAGAAAGCCTGTATGTGTGTATGCATGTATGTGTGTATGCATGTATGTATGTGTGTATGCATGTGTGTATGCATGTACCTATGTATGTATGCATGTATGTATGTGTGTATGCATGTATGTATGTGTGTATGCATGTATGTATGTGTGTATGCATGTATGTATGTGTATATGCATTTATGTATGTGTGTATGCATGTATGTATGTGTGTATGCATGTGTGTATGCATGCATGTATGTATGTATGGGTGTATATATGTATGCATATATCTATGTGTGTATGCCTGTATGTATGTATGTGTGTATGCATGTGTGTATGGTATGCATATATGCATGTGTGTATGCATGTATGTATGTATGTATGTGTGTATGCATGCATGTATGTATGTATGTATGTATGTGTGTGTATGTAGGTATGCATGTATGTATGTGTGTATGCATGTGTGTATGTGTGCATGCATGCATGTATGTGTGTATGTATGTGTGTAGTTATGTATGCATGTATGTATGTGTGTATGCATGTATGCATTCATGTATGTATGTATGTATGCATGTATGTACATATGTATGTATGTATGTATCTATGTGAATCAGTGTTTAATGGCACCTCACCACAATATTGATTGTTTAGTGCCATCTAACAGTAAAGTTAAAAAAAAAATTAAAAAAGAATCTCATAAACAATTCAGGAATATAAAAAATTATGAAAATTTAAAGATGAATGATAACAATATAATATGAATGATAACAATATAATGATATAAAAGGTAAAGATGTAAAAAAATGATATAAAAGGTGTATCAAATAAAATATTCAATTCAAACATGTAAAGTCCTGAAAACATTAAATAAAAATTTCTCATATGGACCATATTCCCTCAAAAAAGTTTAAGATTTTGAACACACACTGAATTAGGGCCTACAAATTTCATCTTCTAAATGATTTGATGGAATAGAGAATACTTGGGAAGTATACTGTGGAATGGTTCTTTCTCCCAACATGTATGTTTTCTACCAGTAAGTTCAGATGTACTTAAAGTCAAGTTACTGATTATGTATCTTATAAAGCATCTGGAGGTTTAAAATTTACAAACTGACACAACTGAGTTAATGTCAATTTAGATCTTATAAATGACATGTATAATGACCTGTGAGACTTTCTGATCTGCTCCCCAATTTATATTTTCCAAGGCTCTCAATAAATCTGGGACGTCTCCATATCTATCCCCTGACATATATAGTTTGTGGAGTCAAACTTTGTTACATTCAAAATATTTGTTAGCCAAATTTGGTATCCTCCACAATAGAAAAAAAACAACCAACCATCATGACAGAAATATGGATCCACATGAATTCAATGTATTCAGCAGAATTACATACTATTTTGGATTTTTAAAAGTGGAACCAATTTTCTTTTACCCATTTCTTAACTCAGTTTATCTTAGTTGATTTTCAACATTGTTTATTCTCGTTATCCTATAGTAGATACAAAAAATCACTGTCATATTATGGACATTTACTAAATTGGAGGAAGGTGTTCCTTTAGACCTAGGCTGAATAGGTTAAATTCACTATGTGGTACTTCCATGTGCAGTTATAAGCTTTCTCGAAGTTGAAAAAGATGGTGACTGTTGTTTTTTTTTTTAAACTTCTCTTTTGAAAGCTGTTTATACTGTGCCATTACAATTTGTTTATTATATTTACCTGTATCTCTTATTTTTGCTTCATTACTTTTGTAGCTAACAGGCTTCATAGACAGAGATCACCTGTCTCTTTTGCTTCTCTAACTGTGCCCTGTATACCTGTACTGTACCAAGTGCATTTTCAATGTCCTGTAGCACAGCATCAATTTTGTCCCAGTAATCATTAAAGTCCTGTTGGTTCATCTTTCCATCCATGGAATGACCGACAATATGATTCCTATATGAACGAATTCGTTCCACACTAGCTCCTAGAGATATGTCCCTTGGTTGATCTTGTGGATCATTTCCCCAGCCTGTTTGCGGAGCAAGAACTGTGCTGACATTTCTTATTAGAATATATAGCAAGGACAGATCAAACTGGTCCACTGTACCTGTTGTCTGCCCCTGAGGATCTGGGAAAACTAATTTACATTGATCAGGGTTAAGAAGAGGTCTTCCCTGTCTGCTGGTCAGCTTGCCTCTATTTGCTACGATTGCTTGGTAGATGTCTTTGCATGTCCCAGGAAAGTTGGTAAGGAGAATTTCTCTTAGAGCACTTCCACAAACAGTTACGAGAGCAACACAGAGACGAGCATGATTCATGTGCTCAGGTGTTATGGGTGAATCAGAATCATGTCCCTAAAATATGAAGGAAAGAATATTATTACAACACCATTTTCAACAGTAACTAAAAAAACACAACAAAAATATTCTTAATTAATATATTAGAAAGGCCTGGGCTGCTTGTTCAGCCAGTCATGAAATCACTGTAGTACAACATATGACTTTCAACCCAAAGTCAAAAGTCTGAGTATGCATTGTTTTAGAACAAATTGTCTTGGCTTCATAATGATTCATGCAAAGTGTCAAGAAAATCCATTAAGTAGATTTTGGTAATATAAGCAAAAGAAAATCTTTAACCAATCTATGATTGTGTCCCTGATACCAAGGTCAAAGAGGTAAACAAGCATTGAGTACAGTACAGTATAAAAAATGAATTATTTTTTATAAATATAAATGCATACATTCAGGGACAGTTATAACAAGATATAACCAAATGATAGACGTAGGACAACATATCATAAAGTAAGATATTATGGTCTATGACCAGTAGAGCTAAAATCGTACACCAGAACATACAAATCTGTAAACAACACTTAAACATTTTATCACCTCATTAACATATAAGGCTCTTGCTCTATATCAGACTCGTGCATTATCTCAATGAGTTAAGCTAATATTCCATGTTCAATCCAAATTTTCAGACTCATGCATGGTCTCAGTGAGATAAGATAATATTCCATCTTCAATCCAAAGTTTCAGACTCATGCATGGTCTCAGTGAGATAAGATAATATTCCATCTTCAATCCAAAGTTTCAGACTCATGCATGGTCTCGGTGAGATAAGATAATATTCCATCTTCAATCCAAATTTTCAGACTTGTGCATGATCTTGATGAGATATTATTCACCAATTTAGAAATGGATAAATTATAGAAAGTATAAGTACTACAGCCTTGACAAAAGTTTGTGGAGAAAAGCCAAATTCGTCAATCATGATAAAACTAAGGCTAAATGATAAACCTAGGATACAGCTGCAGTTTCACATTTGTTGCTAACTCCATTCAAAGTACATTATTTAAGTGAAAACAAGCTTAAAGTTGTTGTTTTTTTGGTATTTTGAATGAATATAGTAAACCAGCATTTATTAAACTGTGTATTTTTCAGTTAATACAAAGTAAAAATCAAACATTTGAATTTTCTTTGCCAGCCTCAACAAGTTTTTTTATTTATAATTGTTTTGATGCAAATTAATCTTAAAAAAACATCATGACTGCACTGTCTTTAAGTCTATCATATAATATACTTTCAAGCTTAGAAAGAAAACAGCTGGAAGTTCTCAAATATATTGCATCATAAATTATCAGGGTTTGTATGGCTGCCTAACAAAAAAAAATTATTTCAGGACATTACATTTTTCCTCCAGACTTTGGCAACTAATCACAATGACAGTCATTACACCTGCTTAAACCTCATATCAATATCCCATGATGCCAAATTATATTATGTGATGTATAAATGCTTTCTCCATTAGAAACAGCTTCTCATACAGTGCTGTCTGGTGGGTAAAGTGACCTCACCAATGGTTTGGGTGCTTGCATACAAGACCAGACAACACCACAATAGAACACAATGTCAGAGAAAGGCAATAATAAAATAGTATTTCCCTTCCTTTCAGTAATATTGAATAACAACTTACCTCATCTACAAACCACATCTGAAATGGTACTGCCCTGCCATCTTTAGAGACCACATGGGATGGTGACCACCATGTACACAACTCATATTGTAAGTTCTGGCCCAGGTAAGAGGTAATCTTGGAGAGATTCAGAGTAATGAACTTTCTAACTCTGGTACACAACTTTGCATCAGGCGTCCTGACTTCATCAATCACCATCCTTGTTATTCTTGCAAACACAATATGGCTTCTACAGTGCACGGTTAATCTGTGGAAAAGGCCAATGTCAAAAACACAGCAACCACAGAAAATGAGATGTTCTGATGTCCCCTTCTTCTTGGCGACGGGCCAGTGAGCTATACAGGCAGCAAGAAGCCTGTGGAATATGGGTGAAGGCAAAAACTTCCCTGTAAAGTCACAGCACAGGACATGTGTGCTCACCATCTGTGGATCTTGTCCAGGGCAGATGATTTCTCTCGGTGTATCTTGACGAAGCATACAAGGGGTAAGGTAATAGTTCTCCACCTAAAACAAGAATATATATAAATACATTAGATATGAATTAGTAAACTGAAAATTTTAATTGTTTTAATAAACTACATTTACTACTAAATACAAACTTACTCAAAGGGGTCTCAAGACATTAATGGTGCCTTAATGAATTTATCAAATACCTTCGTGATCAAGACTAATTAAAGATGTATTCAATTACATGGTTCTGTTTCATTTAGCATACTAACAGTGACACTGGGTACTATTATTTCAAGTATGCACAGACATGGCTGAAACTATTCACCAATGTTTGAATAATTTTGCTATCTTGATACACACATGAATACTTAGGTATTGATTCAAAACTATTTGTTTTGCTCAAGTCAATTTTGATCATCAAGGGAGGAATATCTCTTAGTTGTGTGTCTGTTCATTCTGTATGTGCTATGTGTTGCATTGTGCATCATTGTATGTATTGATACAGTGATACATTCTGTGCCCAATGCCTATGTGGCAACAAAGCTAATTTGAGACATTGCATTATGAGTATATCAGATTCTACCAAATAGTCAAACAGATGTGACTGATAATGGAAAGAAATGAGGATGTTTCAAATGAAGGTCAAAGGTGTGCTTGTCCAATCAAGTAAAAGAGTCATTGAACAATGTTATACAATAGTAAATATTTTAAATGCATTGATGAAAATGTTAAAAAGTTAAAAGTGCAGTAACAGAGTGTTTTTTTTGTCTCTAAAAAATTCACATGTTTTATAAAAATCTTCAAAGGTGAGGTATGGCAAAAAGAAGCCAATGCTTCTTGATGTTGCAGTGTTACAAACCAGTCAATTCAAGTAGGTACTGGAACTGTTACAGTTCCATATTTTGACAGTCATGTTAAAGTCAATAGGCTCTAAGGCTTTATATGAAAGTATGACTCATATGTTATCAATAAATGCAGTAAACTCGTAACTCATTCCACTATCCAGGGTATCCCCTAGGGGTGTAAGACTGAGAGTCCAAAATCTCCTTGGTGTGAGAACTGGGGGTCAGACTGAGTAAAAAACAAACTTTGGTATCAAAACTGGGGGTCAAATACAAAATTTGGGGGTCTCTGAAGCGCAACAGACTGAAAACGGGGTGATCTTGCATTATGGTGATCGCCTGGGAAAATATGCTAATCCACTGATACAGGCACAGCATGGTAAATGTCAAACATTTTTAATATGTGCTGTGACCAGTGATTATGATTGGCTTGCTTAGAAATAAATGATTTTATTTTGTCTTAATCATCTTTATTCTTCTAGTACGTTTATAATATGTCAATGATATTCCATGTTAATTAGCTCTTTGCTTCCAGTAAACATTTGATACATCAATGATATGCCATGTTAATTATCTTTCTGCTTCTAATAGAATTATGATATTCTACAGTGACAAACCATGCTTAATAGCTTTCTGCTTCCAGTAGATTTATGACATATCAGTGATATATCATGTTAATTAGCACTTTGCTTCCAGTAGATTTATGACATATCAGTCAGAGTATCTGCCTTGGATGCGGGGGGTCATGGGTTCGATCCCCGACCGAGTCAAACCAAAGACTTAAAAAAATGGTACTAACAGCTGTTTCGCTTGGCGCTCAGCATTAAGAGGCTAGTGTTAGGACTGGTTGGCCTGGTGTCAGAATAATGTGACTGGGTGGGACATCATGCTACATGTCTGTGGCATGATGCCCCAGTGCTAGACATCACTGTAAACTGCCACAATGCAGACATTGTAGCAATACGACTGAAAAATTGATAAAGCTACGTTAAAAATCCAAATCACAACACACACATATGACATATCAGTGATATATCATGTTAATTAGCTCTTTGCTTCCTGTAGATTTAGGATATATCAATGATATACCATGCTAATTAGCTTAATGCTTCGAATAGATTTAGGATATATCAATGATATACCATGCTAATTAGCTTAATGCTTCCAGTAGATTTAGGATATACCAATGATATACCATGCTAATTAGCTTAATGTTTCTAGTAGATTTAGGATATATCAATGACATACCATGCTAATTAGCTTAATGCTTCCAGTAGGCATTGGATACATCAATGATGTACCTATGTTAATTATCTTTCTACTTCTTGTATACTTATGATATATCATTCATATACACCATGTTCCTTAGTTCTTTGCTTCCAGTAGACCTTTGAATCATCAATGATATATACTATGTAAATTACCTTACTGCTTCCAGTACACTCATACATGAGATACTATGCCAATTAGCCTTCAAAGTTAAATACTATGATAACCTCTACTTCCATTAATTAAGTGCTATGATTTTTTTACATACAAATTAGTATGCCATTAATGTTTCGTGGAAATAAATTTTAAATGTTTGCATGAATATTTATGAATGCTGTAAGGTCTATTGCAATCTTATATTTGCAGAACTTACAGTTTGTAATACCACATATATTGTATCATCCATGCAATGTTTAATATAATGTACGAGTCTCAGTGTATTATGCAAGAGTGTTAGTGTATTATGTACATGCCTTAGTGTATTATGCACGAGTCTTAGTGTATTATGTACAAGTCTTAGTGCATTATGTACGAATCTTAGTGTATTATGTACACATCTCAGTGTATTATGTACGAGTCTTAGTGTATTGTGCATGAGTTTTAGTGTATTGTGTATGAATCTTAGTGTATTATGCATGAGTCTAGTGTATTATGTACGAGTCTTAGTGTATTATGTACGAGTCTCAGTGCATTATGTACAAGTCTTAGTATATTATGTATGAGTCTAAGTGTATTGTGTATGAGTCTTAGTGTATTGTGTATCAGTCTCAGTATATTATGTACAAGTCTTAGTGTATTATGTACAAGTCTCAGTGTATTATGTATGACTCTTAGTGTATTATGTATGCATCTCAGTGTATTATGTATGAGTCTTAGTGTATTGTGTATGAGTCTTAGTGTATTGTGTATGAGTCTTAGTGTATTATGTATGAGTCTAGTGTATTATGTATGAGTCAGGTGTATTATGTATGAGTCTTAGTGTATTATGTATGAGTCAGGTGTATTATGTATGAGTCTTAGTGTATTATGTATGAGTCTAGTGTATTATGTATGAGTCAGGTGTATTATGTATGAGTCTTAGTATATTATGTGTGAGTCTCAGTGCATTATGTACGAGTCTTAGTGTATCATGTATAAATCTCAGTGTATTATGTATGAGTCTCTGTGTCTTATGTATAAGTCTTAGTGTATTTCTACCTTCTCTCCAGTCGACCTTCCAGACATGTTTGCAAATTTTTTCTGTGACAAAGTACAAACCATTAGAGATAAGCTTGACACCACAATTTCAATTGACTTGTCGTCACCATACAGTTAGGATACAGAATTTGAGCAGCAACCATTAGCAGCATTTGAACCTGTCTCTATGGATTTTGTATGTACAATCGTGATGAAGAGTGCACCAAAGTCATGTGAACTTGATCCAATTCCAACATCACTGCTGCTTGAGTGCTTAGATCCAGTATTGCCTTCACTAACTGATGTTATTAATACCTCTCTCTCATCTGGGGAATTCCCATCATTTTCAAAACTGCCATTGTAAAGCCTCTGCTGAAGAAACCAACAGTAGACCATAATGATTTAAAGAACTACCACCCAGTTTCTAATCTCCCATTCATTTGAAAAATCTTAGAAAAGGTTGTTCTATCCCAGCTTGTATCTCATCTAAATTCAAACAGTCTTTTTAGCAATGTACAATCTGCATATCGCCCTTGCCACAGTACTGAAACTACTCTCTTAAAAGTAGTTAATGACATTCTCTCTGCATTGGATAGCGGAAAGATTAAGTCCTCACCCTCCTTGATTTGTCTGCAGCATTTGACACAATAGACCATGATATATTACTTCACCGTCTCCAGCATGTATTTGGCATTCATGATACAGCCTTACTGTGGTTCAAGTCCTACTTGGTCAACAGGACACAAATTGTATCTGTAAATGGAATACACTTCAGTCCAGTTGATCTATGTTTTGGTGTTCCACAGGGGTCTGTTTTTGGACCTGTTCTCTTCATTCTGTACACTCAGTCGCTCTCAAGTGTCATAGATCATCATCCAGTATCTCATTAACTGTACGCTGATGACACACAAATATACAAAACTAGCCACCCAACTGAAGTTGATGCTACCATCCAAGGTGTACAGAGGTGCATTTCTGATGTGAAATCATGGATGACTTGTAACAAGCTGCAGATGAATGATGATACAACTGAGGCCATTCTGATCACAACACAAAGACTTTCTCATTCATATCCTTTACCTAAAACAATAAATATCAGCAACGCCAACATTAAATTCACACAATCAGTACGAAACCTAGGTGTTACTCTGGACAGTACTCTCACATTGCACCAACATGTCATCAACATATGCAAGGCTGCATATCTTGAGCTGAGATGCATCAGCTCAATTCGCAAATATCTTTCAGCTGATGCCACTAAAACACTTGTGTGTTCATTAGTACTTTCAAGACTGAACTATTGTAACTCAATTCTGTCTGGTTCATCTCAGCATATACTCCAGAAACTTCACACAGTTCAAAACACAGCTGCTCGGATCATACTTAGAGCACCACGATCAGAGCACACCTCCCCACTGCTCTTTACCCTACACTCTACACTGGCTATCCATTCGATCCAGAATCAAACAAAAAATTTATTCTCTGTGCTACAGTTCACTGTTGGACTCTAGTCCAACATACCTATCTGACCTCACTCACGTGTACACACCAGCAAGATACTTACGCTCCTCTTCTGACAATTGTATGCTCATTATTCCAAGTATGAAAACAAAGTCATATGGGCAGCATAATTTTGCATACCAGGGCCCAGCAACGTGGAATGAATTGCCCACTGAACTTAGACACAAAGACACAGTGATCACATTCAAGAGGGCTCTCAAAACTCACTTATTTCGTTAGCAAGAACAAACTTAAAGACCTAATAATGTTTCCTACCTGAAATATTCTCAGCATGTTTTTTATTTTTTTAAAATGTTTTTCTAATTTCATGTTGTTTGTTTTTGTAATAATATTATTTTGTTTCTTATCTTATAGGTGTTGTCTAAAGTTGTAAAGCGCTTAGAGCTTCTAAAGATTAGGCGCTATACAAAGTCCTCATTATTATTATTATTATTATTATTATTATTATGTACCAGTCTCAGTGCATTATGTACAAGTCTTAGTGTATTATGTACGAGTCTCAGTGTATTATATACGAGTCTGGGTGTATTATGCATGAATCTCAGTGTCTTATGAACAAGTCTTAGTGTAGCATGTATAAATCTCAGTGTATTATGTAGAAGTCTTAGTGTATTACTTATCAGTCTCAGTGTCATATGTATGAGTCTTAGTGTATTAATGTACAAGTCTCAGTGTATTATGTACAAGTCTTAGTGTATTTTGTACAAGTCTTAGTGTATTATGTATGAGTCTTAGTGCATTATGTACGAGTCTCAGTGTATTATATACAAGTCTTAGTAGGAGTCTTATGTGCATTATGTATTAATTTAAGTGTATTATGTATGCATCTTGGTGTATTATGCAGGTACTGAAATGTGTCAATTCTTCATGTGTATATCTTACTATTCATGTGTATTTTTATGTTTGTATCTATGACATTCATTTTAGTTTCATGTATGTCACATGCACATGTTATTGCTATGAAACCGCTCCGGTGGCCTAGTGGTTAGAGCGTCCGCCTCGGATGCGGGAGGTCGTGGGTTCGATCCCTGGCCGAGTCATACCAAAGACTTACAAAAATGGTACTAACAGCTGCTTCGCTTGGCGCTCAGCATTAAGAGGTTAGTGTTAGGACTGGTCGGCCCGGTGTCAGGATAATGTGACTGGGTGGGACATCATGCTACATGTCTGCGGCATGATGCCCCAGTACTAGACATCACTATAAACTGCCACATTGCAGACATCATAGCGATATGACTGAAAAATTGTTAAAGCTACGTTAAAAATCCAAATCACACACACACACACACACACACACACATATTGCTATGAAACCTGCCTGTAAGTAATTAAAAGTTACTTGACTTTTCTAAGCATGCATTTATTATTAATAATAAATATCAAATGATGCCAGGTATAATTGATTTCTCAGGTTCATCAGTTATGTATCTTGTTTGTACTTTGATTTCTATATCCATTATTCACTGATAATAAAAATGTTTAAACACATTTTCATTTAAAACTAAGTAATGATGTTTAGCTGTTAATTTGGGAACATATGGTCACTTGTACTTTGGTTAGATGAATTGAAATGTAATGGGAAAAGTTTTGAAAAAGATGGGAAATATTTTCTAAATACAGAAGAGGAAATAAATATATTGCTGGAAGATGTATTCTGCTCATCTGGGTTGACTGTTCTGTGTTATTTCTAACAGTATAATTGAGCCCCCTAAATCTGACTCAGAAACCATTGCAAATCAATGTTTGATCCATACTGTAAATTACACAATTTCTACACTGGATAAAAACAGGGTGTTCCAAAAATTGACCCTGATCCAATGCAAATCAATGTTTGATTCATAATGATTCATAACATAACTTAATAATGTAAATTATACAATCTCTACTTAGGGTCAAAACAGGTTAAATAAGATTTCCATGGGACAGGCATAGACAACTAAACTTGACATTAATACAAGTGGGGAAACTGTAAAAATTCAGGTGGGTGTCAGTAAATATTTTAGTCACTGACATGCTTAAATACATCTGTGCCTGGACACTGCTTACTTACAAGAGATCTGCATGATATGGGGGGTGGTGCTCTACAGATATCAAGAACTTCTGAGAGAGTGGTGGGTGTAAGGAGAAGTTGTTCCCTTTTGCAACATGTACTATTGAGAGAATGCTGGTAAACCTATATGTTACTTGGATGCACTCTTGCTGAAATTTCTTTGGCTTTTGTACTTATTGAAACTGTTACATGATCAAAACACACATCCAACTAAAATGGTTGCTCCCTTGTGCTCAAAAATCAGCTTGAATTAATCCAAAGTACACTATCTTTAGCAGTTACCAAAATGAAGAAAATGAATTTTGCCACTATACTCAATACCTGCTTCTGAAAATGGGATAATTGAAATTTATAAAAAGTAAAGAAAAAGTTACTGGTTCTTTCTTTAATATTTTTCTTTGATGTCCTAAGTGAAAATGACCCAGTGGAGCACATCTGAAATAAGGCCATAAGCTGTATAACCTATAATTCACCCATCAACCATACACCAAAATAACGCTGTATACTCTATAATTCATGTTAGCAGTACACATACCAACCATATACCAAAATAATTAAAATTTCTTTAAACAATACCTAAGATATACAAGGTCCTTTTTAAATAATTAGTGTAACAAGTGGAAAATGGGTAATTCTTCTTCTTTAAAAATCTAACGTTATGCAAAATGCAAAACTGCAGAGTGCCACCAATAAAATGAACATGAAAATATGTACAAATATTTTTCTTATTTTCTTATCATGTTACATGACGTTCTGAATAAAATGATACAGTAACATTGATATTATTCATGAAAGTGAGCTAATTATGTTTATTTTGTTCATGCTTACACAATATTCTTGAGGCAGTATTGTATGTGTAATGACCTTAATTATGTAAAACTATGAAGTCTTAGGACACAGGAATGAAGTCAACTTAAATTTAAAACTTGCATTTAAGTGAAACAAATATACAGTGAAAATATTTCTTTTCATTCATTTGTACTGAAATTATAAAATAAATGATGACAAAGCAAAATTGCTTTCTTCAATATTCTAGCATTAGAACAATAAGCAAATAATTTAACCTTTGACCTCCAGGTAACTCATCCATTATATCTCTATTCAAATTGTACAATTTACTTGTGACATCTCAAGAATAATTGTGTCAGGTTTCATGTTTCTATCATCAGCATAACATTGGTTGCTATGTTAACAAATTGCAATGTGTATTTGTAAAATAGCTCACTTTCCATCATAATAAAGGGGGTGGGGCTGGGCTTGTGTGGGACTTTGACACTAATGTATCATGTTGTGCTGGGTGGATACATGAGAATCATTCAATAGGACTATTTTGATGCTTGCAAATTAAATGTTTCAGCCATGCAACCAAAATTAAATTATACAATAATTATACCTATGTGTACTTTAGGCGGGGCTCTCTGGATATTATGAACTTCTGAAAGAGTGGTGGGTGTAAGGTGAAGTTGTTGACACGTGCACATGCACAATAAAGAGTATGGTTTCGATTTTTAACATAGCTTTTTTAACAATGTTTCAGTCATATTGCTACGATGTCTGCAGTGTGGCAGTTTATAGTGATGTCCTGTGCTGAGGCATCATGCCCCAGACATGTAGCATGATGTCCCACCCAGTCACATTATCCTGACACCAGACCTACCAGTCCTAACACTACCAGTCCTAACACTAACCTCTTAATGCTGAACACCTAGCATGGCAGCTGTAAGTACCTTTTTTATAAGTCTTTGGTATGACTCAACTGGGGTTTGAACCCATGACCTCCTGCATCTGGGGTAGATGCTCTAATCACTAGGCCATTGGAACAGTCAACAATGAAGAGAATGTTGGCATACATCTGTTTCACATTCATGCACTGTTGCTGAACTGTTTTCTTTTTGATTTTGTACTTGTGGAAACTGTATATGATCAAAGCACACAGCTAATTAAACTAGCAGCTCACTTGTACTCAAACAACAGCCAAATCAGTCAAAAGTATATTGTTTTTAGCAGTTACTGAAATAGGGAAAATGAAATTTGCCATACTAGACAGTACCAGCTGATGTATGTGCAATGAATGAACTACCAAATATATAGCATGTCAAAATGTTGTTGGCTCTTTTTTACAATTTACCTTTGAAGTCCAGGAAGTGAAAATGACCAAGCGAAGCTAGCATTTTCTGAAAGATGCACATCTGAAGCAAGGTCAATCTGTATACTTTATAACCCATACTATACCCAAATATGAAAATAAAGGGAATTAAAAGTTCTTTGAATAACACCTAAGGTATACAAGGTCTTTTTTAAAAATAGCCAGTGTAACTAGTGTGGAATACTGGGGAAATTATTTTTCTTAAATAATCCAACACTATGCAAAATGTGAGCCTGTAGAGCACCACCAACAGTGAAATGTAAAAGCAGTTGGCCAAGACATCTGGGTCAGTGGGACACTTTATACCAACATTTCAATAATGCTAATAGCACATGCTATGATGGATTAAAGCAACTATTTCTAGGATTCTCTGTTTTTGAATCAGCATTGAATTTGACTGTACAGCCACAAATTTGTCCAATATTGAGAGGACTTTTTATACCAGGATGCTTTCTCTGAAATTTGCATAATTGCTCTTGAGCAGATTTTAGAAATAAATATACAGTGAAAATGTTTTTATATTGTCAGAAATGGTGGTTATATATGATGGCAGATTGGATTAATCTGTGTAAATGTTGAAAGCCCTTAATGCCAAAATTAGACCAAATTTAAAAGCCCATTAATGCCAGCATTCAACCAAAGTTGAAACCCCACACTGCCATAATTATACCAAATTTGAAAGCCATTTGTGCCAGCATTCTACCAAATGACTATAAATACCCTTTAGGCAAGAATTCAATTATGTGGTTTCTGAATCCATTGTAAATGTAAAATCAGGATTATTAATTTATAAATTAAGCTTCTTCCAATGTCATATACGATTGCAGATTTCCACCATTTGCATAAATATAAAAGCCCTTCAGGTCAAAATGTGTTCGATAAAGTTTGGTAAAATTTTTGTGTTTTAGTAATGGTGTAGCTATATATAGTGGAAAACCCTTATTATCAAACTGCATTATCAAATTTGGATACGTTCTGCTGAGAAGTTTAATTCTTACTAATGGCAGTGATATTTTGATCCTGGCCAAATTATGCTGAACAGTTTTTCACCAGCAGCTGTGTAAGCTAAGCATTGTTCAAATTTTAACAACATGGGGTATGCGTGGCAATATTCTGGCATCCTTGTATAAAATTGAAAGCCATTGCTACCACGATGCTTTCTGTCAAATTTGTTCAAATTTTGTTGAAAAGTTTTTGTAAATAATAATTTCACATTGTAATTGTTTTTACAATGGCAGCTATATATCATGGTGGTTCAACTAATGAAACCTTTTTTTTTTGAAGACACAAAAATGATTTCCTCCAAGGTGCCCTTAGGCCGCATACAATGTCCCAAGAAAAAATATTACAGTTGAATTTAAATGAGCACATCCCAAGCTTACTGAATAGAATATGCTCATTGCCAACGAAACTTAAGGTGATTACTTTTTTAAGCTTTGGCACCAATTTATAATATATGTGCGATGATCACTGTTAGAAAATATAAAGAAGAAGTGATGAAATCTTGAGTGAAAACATTAATGTATTCATTTTTAAGACAGTGTACTGGGAGAAAAAAAATAAGATTCAAATGTCCAAAATAAATTCGTTAGAGAGGGAAATGGCTACTTGAGCATGAAAAACTCAATCCACAGTATGGAAGGTTCATGACAGGAAGGACTGACAATGATCACAGATGCTTCAGTAGGGGTGAAAAGATTGACTATGTATTGATGCATCGCTACTTTCGCTGTACCAATAAATGTATGGATACAAGAGGTGAAGAATCGATACAAAACAATACTTACTGCATGCATTTATTTTAATCTTCAGTAGTAATGAATAGTTATTAGTCATTTGCTTTGATATTCTTTAAATTGAGAATTCATCTGAGACAGCTGTTGCTGGCACCACAGTAAAAATGAGAAAGACTCTTGAAAACACTTAATTGCTTCAACAACTTAACAAAAAGTCATGGGGTTAATAATCTGCACCCCCCCCCACCAACTGAATGCTATTATCTTATCCCAACAACATGTTAAACATAAAGGAGACATTACAAATGTGTTCCACACATACAATACAGTACTTTATTCATCATTTGATAACAACTTTTCTGCTAGGCTTCTATGTTGATTTGTTCTGGTCAACTGTGGTCAAATTTGAAAGCTACAGTACCGGTGTACATGCTACATTTAATTTTGATTGATGGCTACTGTTTGCTCCAGTCCAGGGTTAACAATAACCACCAATCAGAGCTTAACATAGATTATTCCCTGCATGACACACACGAAGTAATGGCAAATAACAGAAACTTCAAGGAAAAGTGGTCATAACAAACAGTTTCCCAACTTATTCAAGCTGATTAAGCTAGGTATGTACATGTCCATTCAGACAGAAGCACTGAACAATATTCATACAAAGATAACGAATAGAGCATGCTCAGAAACAATGAATAGATTAATGCTTATACAACTAAAGGTGACGTATTTTAATTTCAACAGAGCTCTCCCATAGGGGAGCAGATCTTGTGCAAAGTTTTACTTTTTTATTGAATTGGAGTGGGTGTTATATGGCAGTGGGTGCATTCATGGGAGAGGGTGTTGTCAGAAAGTACAATGTGATAGATTTTGTTTGTATTTATCCCCACTCACACTCCAAGGCTTGTTCTAGAAATTTTTTTTGCATGAGGAAATTGCATTATTTCTTCTGTTTGAAGATAACATTGTAATGTCTTGCATGGTTAAGTGAGACATGAAACTGGTAATAGGACATTTTAAAAGCATTCATACAACGCAAAACAAAGGGCCTTACATGGCCTAAACATTGAATAAAACACACTGACAACTAACAGATACACTGTTGAAAGTATTTTTGTTATCTTGTCATTGATGGGAATGGTATATAAATAGATGCTATGTATATGTATGTCTGCAATCTGCAGACTGGAAATACAACCAGCATGGTAACACATAAAAGGGCACCACACACCACTGACGGACCTTCCAAAAGAAAGACCATAAAGTTCATTTTTGGATTGATAACATATCGTATCGTACGGTGCGTGTCATGAATCACATCGATACCTGGCATAGGTGGACCATTTCACCCCTTTGCTTCAGTCACTGATTGATTGATTTCTGCAATAAATACTAATTTTTCATGCAATATACCATGCAATGGTTATTTAGCACTGTTTGACATAATTTCCATATCAACCAAATTAACTGTGGACTGCACTTTCAACATGCTACGGGCCACTGCACCATACTCTTTCCATTTCTGGACACCAGCTTTTCTATTTTTAGTAATACTGGAATATTTATGGCAGACTAGCATCCTTTGTAGAAAGCATCAGAAGTCAAATCTGATCAAATTCTGTTTTGCACATTTTGAGAGCAGGTCATTTGAAGCAAATATCTTTAGAAATGGCAGCCATAGTTGATGGCTAATTGGAATAATTTGTATAAATCTGAAAGCCCTTTATGCCAGGATGCTCTGAATCAAATTAGGTCAGGTAGTGTTTGAGAAGTTTTAAAGATCAACTGTGTGTGTGTGTTTTCTAATTTTAATGTAACTTTAACAATTTTTCAGTTTATGGTGATGTCTAGCACTGGGGCATCATTTCCACAGACATGTAGCATGATGTCCCACCCAGTCACATTATCCTGACACCAGGCCGACCAGTCCTAATACTAACCTCTTAATGCTGAGCGCCAAGTAAGGCAGCTGTTAATACCATTTTTGTAATTATTTGGTAGGACTTGGCCAAGGATCGAACCTACGACCTCCCGCATCCGAGGCGGATGCTCTAACCACTAGTTCAATTGTTGATTGACATTAAAAATGCACAGTGGATGGTGAATCATACCGTAACTTCATTTGGCTTTATGACCAGGCAAACTAAAGACATGAAAGCCCTGCCAGTATCCCTTCTGTCAGCAGGTTTTTAACCACTGTTTAAAGTCTCTTTTAAATATTTAAGAATAGCAGTTAGATTTAAAGCCCTTTCTGTCTGGATGATGTCAGATAAATTATTCAAGTGGTTGTTGAGAATTGTTTTCCAATTTTATGTAACAGAAAACATATTTGATCAACATCACTTGTACAAAATTAAAGTTTAATCTAAAGTACTTTCTGTCCAATTTGATCAAATTATTTCTGCAATGTTTGATAAAGCATCATTTATATTTATTTTTATTTGCTTTAATAGCAGCCAACGTCTACATCAGATTAGCATAATTTGTGCAAAATTAGAAAATCTTCATGCCAGGCTGTATGAAAAATATTCATGCCAGGCTGTATGAAAACTCTTCATGCCAGGCTATAAGAAAACTCTTCACTCCAGGCTGTATGAAAACTTTTCAGACCAGGCTGTAAGAAAATATTTCCTGCCAGGCTGCAAGAAAAATCTTCAGGCCAATCTGTTAGAAAAATTTGCATGACAGACGGTTAAAAAAACTCTTCATGCCAGGCTGTCAGAAAACTCTTTCCCCATAACTGAGGTTATCAGACATTTAGGTCCTTTTATGTCAGTGTTGCTCTCTGATATTCATTTCATTGGCAGGGTGCGGGACATGTGCCTGCAGACATTCAGTCTGTCTCCACCTCTGATATTTCTTGTTATAAATTAACTAATTTTAAAGTTATTTCTTGGATTCATTTCTTTACTAAAACCTCGGTGCCTTTAATACTGAATACAATAAATAACTGAAAGAATCCAAGAACAAGTAGTTTGCATAATATATGAATCTCCTGCCAAATTTATTTAACTTTAATTAAATAAACATTACTGACAGACTGGAAGGTCACACTAATGTTGTCTGGAGGATCCAGCTAATGTCATTTAAACACTCTCAAAGAAATAAAAATTACTTGCAAATTATTGATAATCATGTTCATTTCTTTATCAATACCATGAACATTCACACAATATTTTGAGAAAATATTTAATCAGTAATCTATGATGAGTATTTTCAACCAAACAATTATTTGGTATTGCTGGTTTTCTACATAGAAGCTGTTGAATTATATTAAGAGAGGTAACCACTCTAATTGTTTACTCACAGAATCAGAACTTATGTCCTTTAATATCAAGATTGGTCTTTCATAGGCCATAGGTCGCCAAGTGGTCTAAGATGCCCACCTTTACAAATGACACACATATATCACCCCTGTCAGCACAGGTTTTTGTCTTGGATATGGGTGTGGGGATGTTTAAAAGCTTGCAAGTAGCTTCCTGTGGGTCGGTGATTTTTCCTGATGTGCTTCTGGGTTCTTTATCCACTAAACATACTGGTTGCCATGTATAGGCTATCATGTGCTCAAACACAGCAATTAATCCCTGTTATGTTTTAGGCTCTTTAAAACAATAACAAGTGAAGAGTGAAGACAACAAGCTTTGCAAAATTTAACAAATAATTTATTTCCCTAGACAAACTAGGTAAAAATGAGAAAAATAACTTACAGTTTTACGAATCAAATCCAAAAATAATCCAAAAATTAAAAAATAGAAGTCCTAGAAATAAAAAGTCCTAAATGAATCTCAGTTGGAGTCCTGATAAAAAATCCAAGATGGAGGACGATGACATATGCAGTAGTCAGTGTTGTCATGATGTGTCAACAGTTCCTTGTTGAACCACAGAAAATAATATTCCAGTTTTGAATTCTGAATACAATTTCAGTAAAAGTCTTTGTCCAAGAATTCTGTATGAGTACTTAAATATTTCCAGGGAAAATAATAATTCCATAAAAGAGAATTTCAACTCAAACTGGTTACAACAAAACAAATTTAAGTGTCAAAAGTTTATAGCCCAACTGACTAAATGTTCTATAAAAAAAAGGTTATACACTAAGTTAAGACGCAAAAGAGATTCCCGCATGAGGGTCACATGATTATGTTTCTAGAACAAGACAGATGCTCATTACATGCTTAACATCACATACTCCCAGTGTGGCCTCGACTAAGACCATAGATTTTTACTCTGGGAAAAAATAAAAAAATAAAATTAAAAAAAGTTGTTCAACTCATTGATTTCTGAATCAAGGTCAGGAACTAGGTCAGCATTAGATACAAATTTTCTATTATTAGTGTTTACGACCACAAAAAAAAAAAAAAACAGTCAGGTCAAACTAATTTCTGTAAATTGTCAAATCCAGTAAATAAAATTACATTACACTAGCAGGTAACGGAGTAAAAGAAATTAAAACTAACAAACAAACAATTAAATTAAATCAAATATAAATTAAATCAAACATACATAACAATCCCATGAAACCAAACAAAACTG
Source organism: Sinohyriopsis cumingii (assembly GCA_028554795.2). Classification (NCBI taxonomy): domain Eukaryota; kingdom Metazoa; phylum Mollusca; class Bivalvia; order Unionida; family Unionidae; genus Sinohyriopsis; species Sinohyriopsis cumingii. Next base: position 115,329,743 of record CM068837.1, on the reverse strand, counting down.
GCCTTTCAAGATTTAAACATTGGAAGAGCTAAATATGGTAAGTCTTATTATTAGAAAAACAAACTATTCTAATTAACAGACTTAGATACCATGACAAAGACTGTAACAAAATTCATACAAACCAAAAACATCATAGTCAATGAAGCATGAAAAATTAGTACATGTAGCAGGCTATTTATAGAAAAATATTGTATTTTTCAAGACATATGTACAAACATCATTTACATTCAATCATGTTTGTTAGGTATACACATATGCATCAATATATAGGTATTAAAGTCAGATCAACACAATCCTGGCTGCATAGTATGTATGTATGTCTGTATGTATGTATGTATGTAGGCATGCATGCATGCATGCATGTATGTATGTATGGATGGATGGATGTATGTATGTATGTGCAGGGTTTAATTGTCACATCAGTACAATCATGGCTATATAGTACCACTTAAAAGTTAAGTTCTTAAAATGCAAATGTAAAAATGTCAAAGAGCTTAAGAAAAAATCAACCCTTGTAAATAAATTTAAACTCGAAGCCCTTGAAGGAAAAACTGAAATGCAATGATGCTAAAATTCTTTAAATGGTATATGTAGGAAAAGATTTTCAAAAAAAATCACAAATGTGACCTAAGCATAACATTATAAATCATAATGAACTATTTTCTAATATGTTTCCACACAAAACTGTATGACCTGGATATCGACATATCAGAAACTTAATTTACTTTATAATGTATGCAAGGATGGATAGAGAAATGGAATGACAGATGGACAGACAAAAGCACGGATAGAATGACATGTGATTGGCTGTATGCCCTTTACATTTGTATGATTTTAAAAATGGTAATTTTTTAAAAGAAATTACTGTAAATGCATTCATTACATTTTAAAAACCAGATGTATTTAGAAATATACAGACCATTTATATATTGTAAAAATATATTTTTCAAGTAAGTGATCTGAAAATTTGTTTGCATGCTTTCAGCTAATAACAAAAGGTTGTTTAGGATGTTTCTCTATGCAACTTCAGTGTTCTTATTTACATTATTCATTGAAGGCCTGACAACAGGTACAATTCCCAAATAAAATGACAGAAGAAGAAAACCTGAACATTCGTATCAACTGACCTTCTCCCCAATCTCACTGAATGCCCTTGGCCTGGCAATGATGTTGAGTTGCTCCATTATCCGCAAGATGTGATCTCTGTGAGAATGTAGTTCTGGATGCTTCTCCTTGGTCCAGACAGCATCTATGAAAGAAAATGAACTGATTTTATATCAAATGGAATAACTGTAATAATAAATTATTTGTGATAAATTTTTTAAACAATATTCATTTAAAAGCGCAACAAACATATTTATTCTCATGAATTTGGAACTGCAGTTGTAAGATTTAATTTCATTATATAGTAAATAGAATTTATGTTTAAGAAACCATTAAAAGAAACAAAACCAAAACAAAATTCAACAAAGTCAATTCAATCATATTTTTATATTATCATACAATTCACTATGATATTGACAAAAATAATTTAATTACTTTTATTATGCCTCTAGGTTTAAAACTGCAACAGAAAGAAGTGAAACAAACAAGTTTTGTAAAATCAGCAAATATTAATAAAGTGAAAATTAAAAGACACTTAAAGTATTGTGCGTTAAACCCCAAATAATCCTATATCTCCGATCACAAATACAAAAGTAGGCAATGTTCAGAATGAATTCCAACAGTCTTGAATGTGATTATGTACCAATACTATTGATGTAACACAATCATATATTCTTCAATGTCTTTGAATAAACATTCAATTATTCCAACATTATGTTCAGTCCAAATATTCAATGAGCAATTCAAATGAATACTTTCAAATAATACTTACTGGAAATATATCAGAACACAACTGCAAATTCTGATCATAGTTTCCTAAAGACTGATATTAAAATAGGAATGAATTATTGTTTACCAAGTCCTATTCATACTTTCACTTGAATTAAAACAGAATGCAATTTTCTGCATAATACCCCACTAACTTGTAAACAAGGTTAGGGCTTTAACTCAGATTATTGTAAAATCCTGTCTTGCCACCCCCAAAGATGACAAACATCAGGTAGGCAAAACTCTACCATTAATCACAGACAAAGGTCAAGTGCACAATATCAATTAAATATGCATAACATTTTTCCATCAACGAATCATGTCAGCAGTTCCAAGACTCTTTAAACATCTTGATTCGCCACCACTGGTAAATTAAATATAGACACAAACTTCATATAATTCCAGTTCAGGACTGAGTTTATTGGTGAGGTGAAAATTAAAGTTATGATCATATGGCTGTCCATCACTGAGTGACTATGATCAATTTTACTATCGATAATTACATGCATTCTGAAGTTAATTATGTCTTGTCCTCAGAAAGACCTGGTATTTTGGTTGAGGTCTTAGTTATTTAAGTAAGTTTTTAAACATATTCAATCAGATTTAAATCAATTAACATCATTATGCCATTAATTTGCATTTTATAAGTCAAGATATCCAATCAGATTTAAATCGATAAATATTGTGTCATTAGTGCCCATTTAACAGTCAAGATATCCAATTAGATTACAATCAATGAACATTGTATCATTAGTGCCCATTTTAACAATTATGATATCCAATTAGATTTATATCAATGAACATTATGTTTTCAGTGTACATTTTATGATTAGTATGTGTCAGCTGTTGCTCTGAAATGACAATAGCAGAATTTAGGATCGTTAATTGAAATCAGAGTCATTATCATTCATTCTGCTATTGCACTCTGTTCATTTTCTAGGTTTCAAATGTCTATTTGCCTGATGTTAATTTTTTAATTTTTTTACTTTTTTTAAATCCACTACCAAGCAATAAAAGCCACGTCTATCATAAGATACATAAACTTTGTTTCTAGTAAAATATGTATCTTCAGTAATATTTAGTTACCTGATCATAATATCTCAGAAGAACAAATACTACCTCACAAATCCTGCCCTCCCAGTTTAAAACTGTATTGCTAAAATACTAAAAGTTATCTGTCCACCTAGGTGGCAGATAGAATGATCACCCCTTGATACAGAGACTGGCACCAAATTCCATTAATTCTTCAGTTACCAACTGAGCTGAAGGGATGCTCTTTATATAAATGTAACTGCAGGGAGGCTAGTAGGGTGCATGTTGATCATAATAAAGTAAGAGTCGGTAACAGGTAAGGATGCATGTTACCCATACAGGTAGGGTATTGGAGCAACACTATTAATGCTTATGAAGTGGATGATAAAATATCCATCCGACTAAAAGTTGCCTGTAGGAATGTCCAATTGACTGCCTGTACACGTAATATCACTGAAACATCACTTATAACACCTATGATGTGGACACAATGACTAAGCAACACAGAGAAGTATATCGTCATTTCAATCTGCCAAATTTGTATGTGACACAAAATTTTGGTATGCTTGTACATTTGTTTCAAGAAAATGGTTTATCTCAAGAATGCCATGAGAGATGAACATGTCAGATCTTAAATTGGTAGATGTTGCAAAATGAGGAATTCAATTAGATTCTCAGTTACTGTTTCAGCGAAGATTCTATAAAATCTTTGACTGCATTACATATTTTGACAATATGTTTCATGGCCACACCATTAACAAAGATATTCCATGACTTCCAAGAAATCAGAAAGTGATTATTCTGTTCATTATACAAGACCCAAGCAACCACTCCGGTGGCCTAGTGGTTAGAGCGTCGGCCTCAGATGTGGGAGGTCATGGGTTTGATCCCTGGCCGAGTCATACCAAAGACTTACAAAAAGGGTACTAACAGCTGCCTCACTTGGTGCTCAGCATTAAGAGGTTAGTGTTAGAATTGGTTGGCCTGGTGTCAGGATAATGCGACGGGGTGGGACATGATGCTACATGTCTGCAGCTTGATACCCCAGTGCTAGACATCACTATAAACTGCCACACTGCAGACATCGTAGAGATATGACAGAAAAATTATTAAAGCTATGTTAAAAATCCAAATCACACACACTCACAAGACCCAAGCTACCAATGACACCTGCTACCAATGACACCTGATATTTTGTTCCGATACGCAATCACAACTTGGCTTAGTATGTTGTGTTCCATGTTTTGGCATAGTCTCAACTTTTCATGCAAGTCTAAATTCATTGACACCCGTCCCTCTAAACTTAATGCCCCAATCATCATCTTGGTCATAACTAGAGAAGTACTTTATCAACTTATTGATATTCAGGCAGACTCTTATAATATTTGTTAACAATGCTATCTAGAACCATATTTGGCTTCAAACCCCAAAGTGGCTGATACATTTTCACAAAGGATAATAGAGGTCCAATTGTTATTTTTGTTTTTGTCTGATGCACCTGTTTTCTGGTGATGACTGTTTTAGTCCATTTGAGTAGATATTGAAATTTGCAGACAGATGCATGCAAAACCTTACTCATATTGTTCTATGTTTAGTATTCTAGAAAAAAATACACTTTTGTTTCTACATGTTTTATAATTTTAGAGTTACACAAGCCAATGTCGCTGAGCCTATGTGAAACATAGTCCAAGGTATTGAGAGTGAAATGAAGAAACAAATGAAAAGATGAACAAATGAACTGACAAAATAGCATACCCCTCCCCAATTCATTGTGATGGAATAAAAGTGTAATGCATACATTTTGAAAACATCTAACAAGAAGTAAGAAATGTACAAACCGACAAGTTCTAAAGTAAGAATGCCTTTCTCCTTGAAGTCCAACCATTTCTGTGCGACAGCTCCATCAGCATTACTGCCAGTTGGACCAACTGATTCAGCACCATTATCAGCCGAGTTACTTGGTAGGTTAGGCTGAGCATTGATAAGGGACTTCAAGGCATCAATCATCCACTTTGGGTCTAACACAATATTCTCTCTCAATACTTCAATGCTGAAAAGTAGCAGTTTAATAGAGGAATTGGAATTAGGCAAAGGCAAACCTGTATATCGCATGTAATACAAAATTCAATAAGCACTACCAGTATACCACATGTCATACAAAATTCAACAAACACTACCAGTATACCAAATATTATACAAATTCAACCAAGTACAACAACTAACCCACATGTCATAAAACATTCAACCAAGCCATACCAGTATACCGCATGCCATACAAAATTCAACCAAGTACAACCAGTATATCGCATGTCATACAAAATTCAACCAAGCACTACCTGTATACCACAAGACATACAAAATTCAACCAATTACTACCAGTATACCACATGTCATACAAAAACAGCAAGTCTTAAAGTACCACCAAAGGAATATATATATATATATATATATATATATATATATATATATATATATATATATATATATATTCCCAGCATGTTTCACTCTTCTATATACATTACTGGCTGATTTGTCCATCTATCAATGTTTGCCTCTGTCAGTGACCTTAATCTTTAACTTTTTTACTGTAAAACTGAGAAGCTTCATCCTTTATATATGCACAAAATCCATTCCAGGAATGGATCCAGGTATATGATATAAAAATAATTTCCTTGTGCAAAAGCCATTTTAATCTTTAAACCAGTGACCTTAATCTCTGACATTATGACCTCAAAGTATGCTTCTTCCATGTGCCAATTCCATGTCATCCACAAAGTTTATTACCTGTAATATGGCCAATTCAAGTTCTCTGCAGAAACCAAAATGGTTTGGCATTTATCTTAGCACAAGTAAATGTCATCTACAATATTTGGCAACTGCATATGATTCAGACTCATGTTTCTGAATGGAAACTGTGTTTATTCATTCAGTCACAGTAACCTTGACCTCTGCAGCTTGGTCCTCATAATCAATAGGAGTCTTCCTTGTCCCAAGCAATGAACAAACATTGGCAACTGTAGAATGTGAACAATTCAACCTGCATATCCCTACTAAATAATAAAGTTTGGCAACTGGAGAATGTGAACAATTCAACCTGCATATCCCAAGTAAATAATAATGTTTGGCAACTGGATAATGTGAACAATTCAACCTGCATATCCCAAGTAAATAATAAAGTTTGGCAACTGTAGAATGTGAACAATTCAATCTGCATATCCCAAGTAAATAATAAACTTTGGCAACTGTAGAATGTGAACAATTCAACCTGCATGTCCCAAGTAAATAATAAAGTTTGGCAACTAGAGATGGTGAGCAATTTGATTGCATATCCCAAGCAGTTAATTGGTTGAAATATGTCAGATGATTTACATCTCACTATGATAAGGTGTATAAAATTAAATGGCTTTAAATTATTCAGTTGTATGTTTGTGGCATTTACTCAAAATTGGATTTCGGGTAGATGTATGAACGTATAGATTGACATCTGGAAAAAATATGTTCGTTTTGCTCTCGCAGTGTGGTTATAAAACTAATTATATCTGGTGTTAAAGAATTTTTTTCTTAAGGCCCACTGTGATATCAAAGAACCCCTTGTGATGTTAAGTTACAAAACCACTGTTAAAGGTGCTCTTTTCTTAATATGTCAAAAATGGGTTAAATTTTTGAATCAGAACAATTGAGTCTATTAATGAAGTTTAAAATAATTATTCTACTGTGAGGGTCTGCTAATGCAAACAAGACCCTCTTTGTATGTTTGACCAATTATCAGCAACAGGTAATGAAATATCATTTATGTTTTTGTTAACTTGGAAAACACTATTTTGAAAAGTTCAGAAGTGTGATTTAAAGCATCAAAGACAAAGAATATATTACTTTAAAAGGAGCAAGACAGTAATTATCTCAAGTACAGACTGATATAAAACTGCATTTGAAAACCCTAAATAACTCAATCTCTTATTGCTCAATCTCACATCTTGACTTTTTGTCTTTCCGATGCAGAACCTATTCAATTCAACATGACCTGATGTCCAATAAACATAATTTTTGCCATTCCTGGAATTTTTCCCCCAATAATCCGAAAAAATATTTCCTGGTACTATTCTGTGTTGACTTGGATTTTTTATGAGACTGATTGTCCCTTTCACCTTAAGTATATTTTATTTCTTGGACAACATTTAAAATAAGAACTAAAGAAATAGCTTGTTTATGCATGTATTTTACATGAAAAATATGGGCATTATCAAATGCATCTAAGTCGATCCCGACCAATTGTACTGAATATCAAATGAAACCCAGATCCGCCTTAGACCCCAATAAGCATATACATGTATCTGGATTTGACAAAAACAGCTGTATTTTTGTATTTTAGGCCATTATTGTGAAAGTATAAAATTGAAGGCTCATTTTAGTAAGACCTATGGTCAAACTGAAAGGGTTGATAGGACTGGTACTAGCAACTTGTCAACATTTAATCTGAAAGGGTTGACAGGTCTGGTACCAACAACATGTCAACACTTAATTTGAAAGGGTTGACAGGTCTGGTACCAGCAACATGTCAACACTTAATTTGAAAGGGTTGACAGGTCTGGTACCAGCAACCTGTCAACACTTAATTTGAAAGGGTTGACAAGTCTGGCACCAGCAACTTGTCAACACTTAATTTGCAAGATTAAAACCATCATTATATCAAACCATCTTGATATTCTTGCATACAAGACAATTATCTGTCTTATAATCTCACCTGAAGTAAATGACTGTTCCTGTTTCATGCAGATATTTAAGAAACAGATCCAGTTCTTCACATTCTTTAATTTGGACAGTTGCTTTCTTGTTGAAATCTTCCACGGTAATGCGAGGAATCACCTGCAATTACAAGTTGACAAAGCCCTTAATTTTATTACTTTATAAATAAAACATTTAAGCTGCCATTTTGTGAGTGGTATTACATAATGAAATCACAATTTAGCAAGATATATGTACTCTAATTTGACCTTCTCAATATACAAGTTGATATGGTCTCCTAATTTTACCTTGTAATATTCAACTGACATGGCAACAATAAACAACTGAATGCATATGTTACAGGTTACTCTGATTACTGTGCCAATATCCAAGTTAACTTATGACATTACCTGATCATCAGTTATGTGTCAAGCATCTTGCAAATATTAATAACTGCATGCTTATACAAAATGGGACACTGATCGCCTTGCCCAATAACCAAGTGAACTTACGGCTTGTCTCGGTCACCCAGTCATCCTGTATCCAACTGAGCTGACGGCTCGTCTAGATCACTCAGTCATCCAGCATCCAAGTGAACTTATGGCTTGTTTAGAACACTCAGTCATCCTATATCTAACTGAGCTAATGGCCTGTTTATATCACTCAGTCATCCTCCATCCAAGAGTGCTTATGTCTTGCCTAAATCAATATGACATCCTGCATCCATGTAAGCTTATGGCTTGTCAAGAGTCATCCCAGGAGAGCTATGGGTTGTCTAGATCACTCAATCATCCTGCATCCAAGTGAGCTTATGGCCTGTCTAGATCACTCAGTCATCCTGCATCCAAGTGAGCTTATGGCTTGTCTAGTTCACTCAGTCATCCTGCTTCCAAGTGAGCTTATGGCTTGTCTAGTTCACTTTGTCATCCTGCTTCCAGGAGAGCTATGGCTTGTCTAGATCACTTAGTCATCCTGCATCCAAGTGAGTGTATGGCTTGTCTAGATTACTCAGTCATCCTGCTTTCAGGAGAGCTATGGCTTGTCTAGATTACTCAATCTTACTGCATCCAAGTTAGCGTATGACTTATCCAGATCACTCAAACATCCTGTATCCAAGTGAGCTTATGCGTTGTCTAGATCACTCAATCATCCTGCATCCAAGTGAGCTTATGGCTTGTCTACATCATTCATTAAACCTTTATCCAAATGAACCAATGGGTTTTGCCTGGTTACCTTAGTCATGTATCATGTATCTTACATCTGTCAAAAAATGCATTATGCTACAGGCACATGACAAGCATCCAGCAACAAATTACAGCATGTGTAAACTACTGTCTAGTCTTAGTTATCCATCCATAACAGCATCTATATGCTGCAGACTACAGTGTCAAGAATCCAGCAACAATAGCATGTGTATTCTACTGACATTTTGTGAGTGTTATTACATGATGTACTCTAATCTGACCTTGCAAATCTACAAGGTAGATATAGGTATCCTAATTTTACCTTCCTGATATTCAAGTAACCTTATAGCATCAATCAACAGCACTACAAGTTACTCTTATGACTGTGCCAATATCCAAGTTAATTTATGATATGGCCTGATCATCTGTTATGTGTCAAGCATCCTGCAACCATTAATAAATGTGTGTTTATACAACATGTTACACTGATGACCTTGCCAATAACCAAGTAAGCTTATGGCTTGTTTAGATTACACAGTCATCCTTCATCCAAGGAAGCTTACGGCTTGTCTTGATTACTCAGTCATCCCGCATCCAAGTGAGCTTATGGCTTGTCTAGATAACTCAGTCATCATCCATCCAAGTGAGCTTATGACTTGTCTAGATCACTCAGTCATCATTCATCCAAGCAAGTTTATGATTTGTCTAGATTAGTTAGTCATCCTATATCCAAGCGATCTCATGGCTTGTCTAGATCACTCAGTCATCCTTCATCCAAGCGAGCTTATGGCTTGTCTAAATTAGTTAGTCATCCTATATCCAAGTGATCTCATGGCTTGTCTAGATCACTCAGTCATCCTTCATCCAAGCAAGCTTATGGCTTGTCTAAATCACTCAGTCATCCTTCATCCAAGTCAGCTTATGGCTTGTCTATATCACTCAGTCATCCTTCATCCAAGCGAGCTTATGGCTTGTCTAAATTAGTTAGTCATCCTATATCCAAGTGATCTCATGGCTTGTCTAGATCACTCAGTCATCCTTCATCCAAGCAAGCTTATGGCTTGTCTAAATCACTCAGTCATCTTTCATCCAAGTGAGCTTATGGCTTGTCTGCATCACTTAGTCATCCTCCATCCAAGTGAGCTTTTGGATTTTCTAGATCACTCAGTCATCCTTCATCCAAGTAAGCTTATAGCTGCTCTAGATCACTCAGTCATCCTGCATCCAAGTGATCTCATGAGTTGTGCTTGGTTATCTTATTAATGTTTCATGTGTACATCCATCAACATCTATGCTATAGGCTACAGTGTCTGGCATTCAGCAAAGAAATGTGTATGCTACTGGCAGCAATCTCATATACCCACATCAGCAGAACCTAAGACTGAAACCCACGATAAAGGCATACAATTTAGAGCATTTATGCCACCATTGGTGCCCCTTTATTTCATTTGCCACAACACTGTTGATGCTGATCCAAACACAACAGAGCCATTGTGAAATTAAGATCTCACTAAAGTCCTGTACTATCTGAGCAACAACATATGGTCTGTGTGCCCAGTCAGTGTTGGCCATAATTCACATTAAATCCTAGACATTTTTTAACAATTGTTTCTGAGCTAAACATTGACCATTTACTTTTCTGCTGGGTGAAGGCTGGGATTCTGAAGAAAAAAAATAGAAGTCAAAGATATCTATCTAAGATGGTCAGACCAAAGGATGAATAGGATTCCATGTCAGGATACAGCAAAATAGAGGCCTTATTACAGTGTATAACAAGGCAAATGGATTAAAGATATTCAGTTGTAAGGATGAATAGGATTCTGTGTCAGGATACAGCAAAATAGAGGCCTTATTACAGTGTATTAACATGGCAAATGGATTAAAGGTAGTCAGTTGTAAGGATGAATAGGATTCTGTGTCAGGATACAGCAAAATAGAGGCCTTATTACAGTGTATTAACATGGCAAATGGATTAAAGATAGTCAGTTGTAAGGATGAATAGGATTCCGTGTCAGGATACAGCAAAATAGAGGCTTTATTACAGTGTATTAACAAGGCAAATGGATTAGAGATAGTCAGATCCATGGATGAACAGGATTGTGTGGCAGGATACAGGAAATATAGACCTTATAATTAACAACGCGAATATTGTATTTTCAAACAAATCCTGCTATTGTATTCCCTCCCTAATTGATGTATGGTGGCTGCATAAGTCACTGGTTAGAACAAAATGTATTGGTAAACATTCATTATGAAGGGCAAAATAAGATAGACTGATTGGAGTACATAGGGATATAATGTAAACAGAGTGACTGATTGGAGTACTTGTGGATATAAAGTAATCAGATATACCGATTAGAGTACTTGGCAGATATAGAATAATCAAGATTCATTGATTGGAGTACTTGGGGGCTATAAAGTAATTAGATATACTGATTGGATTACTTGTGGGATGTAAGTAATAAGATCAGTTGACTGAAGTGCTTGAAGAGATATCAAGTAATCACATTAATTAATTGTAATGCTTGGAGCAAGTTGGTATAAAATAAAAAAGAATTTTTTTCCTATGTAAATAATGATCTTACCTTGTGTTACAAAAAATGATGTATTTATCTCCTGACATCTCCAGATCTGCACCCATAACAAGTCCCTCTTAGTAAGATAGTCAACAGTTTCCATGACAGGCCAATCGTTAGTACAATATGATAAAAGAATATCATACACTACTACTGCTGACATAAGAAACAGGCATTTGTAAAATGTGATCCAAGGCAGCACAGGCAGGCATTATAAAGGCAGTGAAGTAACCTTTGACCTTTATGACCTCTATTACAGTTCTAGAAACTACAGTTTTAAATGCCATAAAGCTCAATGGCTTTTTCCTATATCTCTCAACTTGACACAAGCCTTGGGTTTCTTTTTTATTTCATGTATTGGTGACAATCATCTGCTGTAGAACACATTTAATGAAATCATGCCTCATTTGGGGAATCTGACAAGCAATGGAATTTCATTTAAAACATTAAATAATATGACACCTTCTTGTGCAATTTCTTATACTCCGGGCATAAATATCTTCAGAGTTCAGAATTTTCCTCCTGTGAAATGTTCCCAATATGAAATTCTTGAACAAGAGTCTGTAAGAGTGAGTGATACTCCACTGTCTGCAAAATGTACAATTTCTGCATTGTATCATTGTATCTGCTGTGATCTGAAACCATCACTGATATCCTGAGCAATAAGATTTTCAAATTAGCAGCCATGGTGCCCATATTGAATATTCATTTAGGAAATACTAATAAACTAAACAATATTATAAGACTCTTGGTAATTTGCAAATATGATATTTTGTGATGTCATGTTAAAGTCTTCAATGCATATGTGGTGATGTCAGATTAAAAGATTTGATGCAAGTGGTGATGTCAAGTTAAAGGATTTAATGCATGTGCTGATGTCACATAAAAGGATTTGATGCATGTGACATCAAGTTAAAGGATTTGGTGCATGTGCTGATGTCAAGCAAAAGGATTTGATGCATGTGGTGATGTCAAGTTAAAGGATTTAATGCATGTGCTGATGTCACACAAAATGATTGAATGCATGTGGTGATGTCAAGTTAAAGGATTTAATGCATGTGCTGATGTCAAGTTAAAGGATTTGATGCATGTGCTGATGTCAAGTTAAAGGATTTGATGCATATGGTGATGTCAAGTTAATGGATTTAATGCATGTGCTGATGTCACGTAAAAAGATTTGATGTGTGTAATGTCAAGCTAAAGGATTTGATGCATGTGGTGATGTCAAGTTATAGGATTTGATGCATGTGGTGATGTCCAGTTATGGATATGATGCATGTGGTGATCTCGACTTAAAGGATTCAATGCATGTGTGGTGATGTCATGATGAAAAATGTCACTATAAATGCAATTCTGTTACCACATTTTCATGAATTAGGTATTTAAACTTTGAAAGCAAAAAATATTAATTAATGGTGACCTCTGAAACTTTAAAAGCAGTAATACATAAACTGACAATAGTAAACATGAGCAAAAATGAGAGAAAGTACTCTTAATAAGGTTGCAATATTGTGCTAATGCACAATGCTTGTCATCATTAATGACAATATACATATCTGTAATAGGCAGTAATGATCAGAACATAGGAAAATTAACTTTTCTTTCTTCAAACAAATTATATTACTTTACAATCTTTCAATCTAATAATTCCTAATGATAGTCCCTTATCAATGGCAAAGTGTTTTATTTTTAAACATAATGTTATGACTGATAAAATACATCAAGTAAACACTGGAAACTATGTCTAAAGTGTCCCAAGACTAATAGTACATTACAGAATTACTATATGTCTCAACTTCTGTAGGTCATAACATATATTTTTGAAAATAATTTAGGGCATCCCAAGACTTACTATCATCATGTTAAATATCATTATTAGCCTTCTGGTAAAAACCCAATGGAGTAATGACTTTCTGTTCATAAGGAATAACAACAGCAAGATTTTCAAGAAGGCTGCCATGGTGACCCGACTGAATATCAGACTGGCACCATTTTCAGTTGGGTCCAACAAGACATCACAAGAAGTATTTTGGTGAAAAACCCAATACTGATATGACTGTCCATCTATAAGAAGAGATGAAAACATTTTCATGTATGTATGAGGATATGATGCCCCAGTTTCATATCTTTCAGTTTTTGTTGTTTTGGGTTTAATGCCATTTGTATCTACAAGTTAGGATGGGAGGTCGTGGGTTTGATCCCCGGCCGAGTCACACCAAAGTCTTACAAAAATGGTACTAACAGCTGCCTCACCTGGCGCTCAGAATTGAGAGCTTAGTGTTAGAACTGGTCGGCCTGGTGTCAGGATAATGTGACTGGGTGGGACATAGGTTACATGTCTGCAACATGATGCCCCAGTGCTAGGCATCACTATAAACTGCCATACTGCAGACATCGTATCAATATGACTGAAAAGTTGTTAAAGCTATATTAAAAATCTAAATCACACACACACACACACACACATACACACACACACACACATATTTACAAGTTAGGCTATATATGGCAGCCAGTACAACTGGTGGAGGAAGAACCAGGGAAAAACCTGGTAAGAATAGCTGACTAACAGGAATCTACTGGCAAGCTTTCTCACATACAAGAGCCCGATAGTCAAATCCATGCGGACAGAGGTGAGATGGCAGTGAAGGTAAAGATTAGCGCTTTAGACCATTCGAAAACCATATCTTTCAGTTAAAAGATTTAATTAATAAAGACACTAATGGGATTAGGAAACTGATAAATGAAATCTTATGTAAAATATGACAATTTTAGAAAACTTATGAAATCTGATTTGAGGCAAAGACAATATTTAAATCAGTGCTTGGAAAACACCCTGAATTTTCTAAATTTAAAAAAAAAACTGCTGGACATTTTAATTTTTGCATGTAAAATGGTAGACACTGATTTTTAAAAACGGTTGTCATTTCATGTGATGAGGGGAGTGTAGTTGACATTTGTCAAAGAATGTTGCAATTTGTTTTGTTCTTGGTGGTTCAAGGCAATCTAAACAAGTTTGGAAAAAGCTTATGTTACAGAGTCTCTCTAACAAATGTTACATTTTGCTAATCAAACTTCTTGTTTATTAAATTAAATAAATTACTTGATAGCTTAACCTTCCATGCCACTGGCCACATATGACTCATGGGATATTAATTATATTATTCTAAATTCAATTTTCACTTGTCTTGAGCAATAAGACAACTCAAAAATCAGACTTGAAATGCCCTGTAACCCAAAGGCTTCACTGCAATTTCACATAATGAAAAAAATGCCTTTAAATGTGTACCTTAACACCAGCATCCTTGAGCCTCATCAACTGCTGTTCCAGGAGAAACCATCTAGTGGGTATCTGCTCTCCCCAGTATGGCTGCTGTGATGCCACCTCTACAATTTTCTTCTTCAACTCCTCTAATTTGATGTCAAGAACTGTGTTGTCTATGGCAAAGTCCTCATCAACTAAATGAACTATGGTAGGCTTGTCTCTTAGATAAGAGCGGATTTCCTTCAAGTATCTCTGACCATATTGGCGACAATCACGCTAGAAATGGAAAGACAATTCATATTAAGAGACAACCGGTCACCTTTAAAAGAAGGACAGGTAACATTATGCATATACTGTATGTCTACAATTATAAACTCTTGACAGGTAACATTATGTATATACTGTATGTATACAGTGATAAACTCTTGACAGGTAGCAATATGTAAATACTAATATATCACCATAATAAACCATCTTTATTTTCACAATCTTTCCTATTAATCTAAACTAGATTGATTTTTAGTCTCAATGCTTGTCTGCACAGATGAACTGGCTCGTAAAAATATTTGAAGATAAGTGTGGTAAGAGTATTTCAAGATTCAATCAAGAGATTGATGCATTTTCAGCCATTTTAGTGATTGTAAGGCTCTTACGTCCAGACAATGTCTAAACATATTGATGTCCCTACATGCCACACAGGGAAATGTGAGCATTAGGCAATGCTAATTTAATATGTATTAAGCATACCGAGTAGATGACATAATCAATAGATACTGCAACATGTTCTACTAGGTACAAGCCAAATTCTGGGAATACAAGTTAAGACAATTTCTTCTGTTTATAGCTTCCTTTCAACTGTAGGTGATGGAAAGGGAGGAGATGAACAGAATGTTAGTGGCAGTACGTGGAAGACTTCCTCAAATTAAGCCTGGAGGACTGAGTTTTCAAACAACATAGTAAGGTCAGAAAATGATAACAGGCTTTGAGAGCAAGTTTCATTATATATGGATGACAATCATGATACCAATGTTTCTTGGGTTACCTGTGAAGCAGAAAGAATGTTGTGAATGTTGGCTCGCTATGTTCGCATAATGCCAGGAGTCAGATACGGTGACTTGCAAATAGTAACCAAGTAAAAGCTCCCTTTGAGTTAGAAAGACTTGAGAACAAAGTGAAACAAAGTCCCCTGGATAATGAGGAACTAAGCTGGACATCGTTACAGTGACTGCCTTGTTGCACTATGCAAGTTAGACTGATCCGTGACAGTCATGTATAAAATGGATTCATCAAACTGGACAAAGACCATTCTTATGGTGGCTGATACTGGATGTCCAATTGCAATCAGAGCCATATGACCGAGTCTGGATGTTATGGGACAGAGCCAAAGTACTTGGCATGACATTGTCCAAATCAAGAAGTAATGGATATTTGATCCATGTAGCTGGGTTGTAAATACAAAATGGTAACTGAGACAGTCTGTCTCTTTATCTCACTCCCCACCAAGTGATATGGCATTGCACCAGTGTGATAAACAACCTATTGAAAAATGGTTTATGCAGCTGATGAACCATATGAAGTGTTATATCCTCCTGCAAATATATACAGCACTGAAGTTGCATCATTAATGGCACTTATGGTATCGTCATCCCTCAATGTGCACTTTTGCGCTATTCCATTAGAAATGCATTATGTATACAGCTTGAGGAATTGATCGTTAAGATTAGATTAGTACAGAAAACTTACCTGTATTTATTGTACAAAAGCAGAACTTATACAATAATACTGAATAAGTGTTTCATATCTGACCTGCACATGTTAAAATATGGCTATAGCAATATGAGGGGATGGAGAAATTACCTATTCTATGAAACATACTGTACATGTATTAATATGCAAAGTCATGATTTTAAGAAGACTGATCCATGCCATGACTAAAAGAAAGTGTGTGTACGTGTCTGTGTGCATGTGATTTTGATTGTTACATGATAGCTTTAAAAGAAATTTCAGTGATACTGCTACGATGTCTGCAGTGTGGCAGTTTATAGTGATGTCCTGCAACCATGCATCCTGCCACAGATACATAGCATCATGTCCCAATATCTTGCCTCTATGCCGATCTTGCCACTATGTCGATCTTGCCACTATGCTGACCTGTCCTAGCACTAACCTTTTAATGCTGAGCGCAAAGCTAGGCAGCTTGTGGTACCATTTGTATAAGTCTTTGGAATAACTCGGCCTGGGTTCGAACCCATTAGCTCCTGCATTTGATTGATTCTTATTATTATTGAGAGAGTATGCTTTCCTTTGAAGTGATGTAACTTCTAACTTGCTTTAAAGCAGAAAACTTCCAGAGAACTGGCATTGGATTGCAATTCCTATCTGTCTGTTGACTCAGGTGTGTGACACAGCAAATAAGTAGTGACTGAAATATTCATGGAATTTGGCACTAACCCCTGTAGCAAGTGGAAACCACTCTAACTCCCATCAAGTTGGGCAGATACCCTCTAAACCTTTAGCTAAAATGTTTTAGCTTCGAAGGGCTGTATGTGCGATACAGTGGTTGGTGTTGTAGGGTTTAACGCCATTTTTCAGCACAAGAGAGCATATACATGGCTGTAAGTATAACTGGTGGAGGAAGAACCTGAAAAACCCTGGGAAGAATCACTGACCCATGAAAAGCTACTGGCAAGCTCATGTACCACAACTAATCCCTGTAGCAAAGGGAGACCACCTTAATTCCCATCAAGCTGGGCAAATAACCTCTATACTTTTAGCTAAAATGTTTTCGTTTGGAAGGGCTGTATTTGTGATAATGCGGTAAAACTAAACTACTAAGATGTTATGATTGGGTAATGTATTTGAAGAAAGAAATATTTAATCTGTCCATTCTTTGGCATGTGATTTAGGAAAAAAACACGATTCAGTCATTCTGTGAGGATCTATCGTGTTTACAGCAGTGTTGCATCTATAGGGGTGGGGGTCCCTCGATGTCCGATTTGTGCTTTTTTTGAACATTGAGCATTGAAATTCATTAGCAGTGAATGCAGCTAACTCTAATGTTATTAGCATCTGTAACTGTATTATAATTTTCCTACAGTATGCTGTTTTGAGCTTGTGATTGGCAATTGTTTTCTTCAATGTTACTGTTCTGTTTAATGATGAATTTGACCTCATGAAGTAACTTAACGGTTCACTTTTAGGTCAAAGTTTTGTAGAAAAGTTTGTTTTTCACCATGCAGAGAGAGAGATGAGATGGCAATCATCTGTAATGGTGAGCACTTTAGACCACTCGGCCACTCAGGGCCCCCTAAAAATAAGGTTGTTCCTCATTAAATTATTTGCTTTCTGAATTATCATGGTGGTTTTCAGCAGAATTCCATAACCCTTACACAGTTTTGTTGGTTATATAAACCTAAGGTTTGGTAGAATCGGGGAGGGGGATAGTTAAATATTTTTCTTAGGGGACTATCAACATTTTTGGTCAGAAATTATAGGTACATATATTAAATTTATCAGTATTTCAACTTGAAGTAAATACAACTGATTGTACTATAGTTTACTATAGTCTATTTCAAATAGGGGAGGGGAAGCTTTTGAATATTATTCTATCTCATATAAAAGTTGTTGGACACATGATCTAATAAGAAAATTATTTCCTTGTTATCATATCATTTTCATGCTGCTTTAATTTTCATATAGCTATGGATGAAATGAAGCTGAAATGCCCATGTGAGGTTTTAATAATTTGAAATTTTCATTTCATTTCCATCATTCTATTTAATTTCAACTGATGTAATTAAGATTTTACTGTGATATTCACCAGTGTAATTACATATATTGAAACCTTAAAGTATTTTAATTCTTATGCATATTGCTTAGTTACATATATACATCTTTTTTGGCTGAGTGTTATTAAATTATTTTTGCAATAAACTGAGGAACCTAAAATCAGATTTGGGTTATTTAATGAATTTTGAGATATGTTTGCACAAACACACATTCATGTGTAATCAATATAATTACAAATTATTACATACAACCACAATGATGGCAGTCACATATACACACGCTAACGAAGATGTCACAATGGGACTCTGGTCTAATTTTCCAAAGTGGAGCAATTGAGGACTGTCTTTCTTATTAACTTGCCATTTGGACCTTCACATTATGCTGGAATGGTTTCCACAAGATTATAACAACACAACATACATGAATGTTGTAGCAATATGAGTCACTCCATCGTTTCCAATCAGACCAGGGACATCACATCTGAGGACAACACACGGAAAAGAAAGGTGAGGGAGACAGCTGATATATGACAGCAGAGACCAACACTAAACAAGGGACTAGGGATTTGAATTGCCACTCATCAACATCAGTCTCCTCACATCACATAATCATTGTTACCTCATATCCACTGTAAGTAACACTAGTTAATGATTAAGGCAGTGTGATATTGCTAAACAAATTAGAACTCGTAAGATGTTTATGCTCTGAATGTTGAAAACTTCCAATGATCATATGTACCAGCCAGAAATCAATCACATGGCAAGCTAACTACCTTTGTAAACACTTATCTTTTCATGTAGTAACAACAATTGGTAGGAATAGATTTCTGCTAAAGGGTGAACAATTTCAGATATTCTCAGTTTGGAATTCAAAGTGGAAATAATTTAACTTATGAAGAGAAGGAGAGTAATTTAATCATGGCTGACAAATCAGATGTCAAACAGATTTAAATAACATTAATATCAGTTTTATCACATTGATTAAATATCCAGCAACAACAATTAAGAAACAGATCTTATATAGACCTAAGTTTCAATTCTTATACAGATTTGGAGGCAATCAATGCAGTTTTCAATATTATTCATCAGGAAACAAGCTGAGTGTTCCTCTCATAATTATCCTTCAGAATTGACACTTTAAACATGTACCAAATGTGTTTTATTCAGAATTGTTGTTGCCTTTGTTTCTGTTTTGTTATATTTTGATTTTTATTACTACTATAATTGCTGTGAAATTTGGAGATTTGCCAGAGGATTTGTGATCTTGTAAAATTAGAAGAATCCTGTTTCTTGTGTAATCCACCTGTAAAAGATGACACGAGCTCTCAGGTGTAATCCCCCTGTAAAAGATGACACAAGCTGAGGTGTAATCGACTTGTAAAAGATGACATGAGCTGAGGTGTAATCGACCTGTAAAAGATGACATGAGCTGAGGTGTAATCCCCCTGTAAAAGATGACACGAGCTGAAGTGTAATCCACCTGTAAAAGATGACACGAGCTGAGGGGCACTCTGCATAAGATCAGTCAGGATCAGTTACCATTGTGTGGGAGCCCCATGTGGCTAAGTGGTCTAAAGTACTCACCTTTACCAATCAATGCCATTTCACCTCTGTCCAGGTGGGTCAGAGTCTGGGGCCACTATGGATATGTGAGAAAGCTGCCAGTAGCTTCCTGTATTTGGTGGTTTTCACTGGGGTTTTCCTGTGTTCTTACTATGCCAGTTATATTTCCTGCCATATACTCGATCTTGCACTGAGAAAAGGAGTTAAGCAACAAAGCAATAACAACAATCATGGTGTGTCCTTAGGCAAGGTCATATATACTTCAACTGCCTCAGCACTAAATAACCTAATTGTGTTGACGTCCTGTAAAATAACAAATAAGACCCAAACCCGAATATACTGCAAGTGTCGAAGTTTCATAGAATCTTTCATCTTTTTCTTTAAGTCATTCTTTATAAAAGATACTATTTTGAGAGGAAGTTGATTCCATTATTAAGTACATACACAAGGTAGAAATCCTACTGATAATAAAGACAATGATTAATTAGTGTGAATACACTGGACACTAGAAAATTCATTACTTCATTAAAGCTTATATTACACATTGACTTTTATAATGCCTTCAAATTCCTAGTGCATGATAAAAGTTTTGAAGAACCAAATATGTTCTCTTATTTATTAATTTGACATTTAAAAATGAAGGCTATAGCCAGTCAGTAGTATTTGGCGTATCTTTACGTTCAGTCCTCCTGATATTGTAACATTATTACTAAAATGGCAGATATTCCCTCTTCAAATGTTAGCTTTAGCTTGCACCAACAAACTATATTAATGCCATTAAATTATCAACCGACAAATATAAAAACCGTCAGAATCTATCCGCTACAAATAGCTCAGGAAAAAAAAAGGCAAGACAGTAAAATCCTAAGAACACAGGAGCTCCTCATTGCTGCTTACCTTTTAACTATCAGTTATACATATTATATAAAAAATAGAAGAGAGGACACCTCTCCTTCCTTGTATAACCTTTTTAAAATTGATGCTAATACTTCAAGCTACATTTCACATGGCATAATAAATCTGGTACTGATGTTTAGCTCAGGCATTTAACTTTGTATGCCTATCCAACGGTTGGC
Organism: Sinohyriopsis cumingii; assembly: GCA_028554795.2. Lineage (NCBI taxonomy): Eukaryota > Metazoa > Mollusca > Bivalvia > Unionida > Unionidae > Sinohyriopsis > Sinohyriopsis cumingii. The sequence continues at coordinate 115,308,665 of CM068837.1, read as the reverse complement.
TTAGTGTCATATCTTTAAGGAATGTCAGACGATATTCCCAAGCTACCGCTTGTCATGGCCACGAAATCGCCTGCTTAATATGCAACTAAAATCCTGCTCAATGGAATATGTTCCTCTCATAGGTTAAAAGAAAAAGATGTACTGCATTTATTTATAACTTATTATCAGTTGACCAATGAGAATGCAGGATTCATTCAGCTCGTTGTACTTGCATATTAAGCAGGTACAAACGCATGTTCTTGCTTACGTATGGACAGTGAAGCATCCGAAGACTTGTCCACAGAATATGACTAAAATGCACAAATAAAAGTCATGAACAACTTACCCTTTGAGCCTGGGTAAGGATTCTTGGACCAGGGCTGCTACCACCAGGAGAGGCAAACCTATGAATGTGATGTACATGACTGTTATCCATACTCAGCTTTTTCTGAAAGTAAAAAGAGCCATTGTTCATATAAAATATACTTGACCTCTCTGGCATCCCAACACACATTCTAAAATGGAGATGGATACAAAAGATGACAGTATACCTATCTTCAACACACTCCATACAAATCAGTGTAAGATAAGTTGGACTTGCAAGAGAATAACAATAACATAAAATCCGATATCATATGACAAGATCTCAAAGTTTCATGGCAATCCAACTAAGACCTTTTAGTTCATGCTAATCAGTCAACTTCCATTGTGTGTCCTTAGGCAAGGTCATTTACTCCACCTGCCTTATCACTATATAACCTACTGGTGTTGATGTGCTACCATGGTGGGTCCTAGGCCATTTACTCCCACTGTCTCATCACTAAATAATCTACATTTGTTGATGTGCAACCATGGTGTCCTTCGGCATGACCATTTACTCCACCTGCCTTATCACTATATAACCTACGGGTGTTGATGTGCTACCACGGTGTGTTCTCAGGCACGGCCATTTACTCCAACTGCCTTAACACTATATAAGCTACTTTTGCTGTTGTGCTACCATGGTGTGTCTTTAAGCAATGCCATTTACTCCAACTGTTTCATCATTAAAAAAGCTATTTGTGTTGATGTGCTACTATGGTGTGTCCTTAGGCAAGGCCATATACTACAACTGTCTCATCACTAAATAACCTACTTGTGTTGATGTGCCAATATAGGATGTCATACTGAGCTTTTTTCCACAAGAAGGCACGTCAACTCATTAGAATGTGCAGGGTTTTGGAATGTATTTGTTTAAATCCTTACCACTCACTCCCCCACCACTCTGATGTGTCGATACATTCTAAATCATGGAAGCTTTACATCTGCCACAAGTTCAAATATTTGTGAGAGATCTGCTGACAGGTAAAGTCTTGATAACTATATATGTGAGGGATATGCAGGCAGGTAAAGTCGTTTGAAGTATATTTGTGACAGATGAGGTCTTATGAAGTTGAGTTCTCTGTCAAAATAAAGCCACCCATATTGGGGTTCAGGGTAGCCTGGTAGTTTGAGGTGTTTACCTCTACAGATCACTGTCTGCATGGGTTTCAGTCTCAGCATGGACAGTATGGATATGTCATAAACATACCAGTGGATTCCCGTGGGTCAGTAGTTCTTGCCGGGATTTCGATATGTTTATCTTCCATTAATCATAGTGGTTGACAAGTATATCCTATCATACGCTGAAAAATGGCATTAAACTCACAAAACAAACAAAAGAAACACACACTTCTAAAGTGTCAGTAGTCTGTCTTGAATTTCTATATCACTGTTATCCCAGATAGAACAGCGATACTCAAGATCTAACAACTCATTTATTTTAGGAATTGTAAAAATATATTCAGTTCTTGAAGGACAAGATTTCATTATGTTCATGAGATAAAGAAGTGAACTCCAGCTCTAGATATTGTTGATCATGACATCAGGAAGTTTCTCAGTTTTAATCTGCCCTATATCTATTAAATTTAGGATTACTTGGAAATTTTCTTTCACAGCTTTTACTTTGGCTTGACGAGGATCATAACTTTTCCTGGGCTGCATTTATCGTCATACCTTTGTGCCAACACCAGTTATTATCTTTAACCAAGTCCTGATTTAGCTTCAAGCTACGCTCACGACCAGTAGAGGGAATGTTAGTGGTAAATAGCTCACTTTGACATCATAAATCATTGATGTACAACAGAAAGGGCAAAGGTCTATTCAACGCCCAGCAACAGTTTCTTAATTGCATGCAATTCAACTGGCTGTTGCACAAAATATTATTTTAAATGCCATATATTGCACAAACTGTTTCATATTTGAAATCTGCCAGAACATTTGGATAAAAATCAAAACAAGTATTTATATCTTTTCTATCCACACATTAAAGAAAACAGCCATAAACAGTCTGAGTTGTTCCACAAATGCAACAGCCAGTGAAATTATGCATGCTGGGCAGTCACAATGAGCAGGGTTTTCATTAAGAAACATTTCAAGAGACCCCATACCAATCTGAAGAGGCCAAACTTTGGCACAGGCTGAAGATGCTGCTGGAGTGGATACCCCACTACCCCACCCCCAAATTGTTTGTAAAATATATGTAAAATCCTGTATTTGGAGCATACTTGGGCAGCTCTTCTGGCTAAAATTTACTATGGAAGAGAGACATTTTTTTTACCTAGACTTAATTATTGCCACTTATTAGTATAAACTATTCAAACACAGTACCGAAAAGAACAATATTGGTGTAGATATGTCTATTGTAATTTTATTTGTTATGCAAACTTTAATTTGAAATGACAAGGTAATTAAATCTCTTTGTTTTGTAAATATAATTGTAGCAAATATATCTCCAATCTCATCTGTAATATAGGATGAAAGTCAATTGAATCTGTTTTATAAACCACTTTAATATTCATGAATTGATGAAGAAATTGCTGTCCAAAATAGCAAGTTAGTTTTACAAAACACATATACATGGAATGAAGACTAAACACAATGAAGGTTACATCAAGATTATTTAATAAATCTGAGCTTCTGTCATTCTGTGATTTCAACAGCAGTAGTTTATCCAATCTGACTCAACCTGGTCATCATCAAAACATCCCAAGCTTAACCTTTCTAATGGCCAGGTCAACAGCTGCACTGATAGCAACATCATCATTAGGACTGTCCTACGAGTACCGATTCAAAATCCATACAAAAATGACATTTCAGTTTTCTAAGCTAATTGTTTCAATTAATAAAGTGTTACAAGGAAAGATTACTTTCAAGTCGTTATTTAAAAAGTGTCCGTCCTTTTGTGGATCCAAGAAATTAAGGTGAGACTGAGCAGATCATTTCTTCACAGACACTTAAGTATTTTCCTTTTTATAAGAGGAATATTTTTGAGCAGCTCTCATCTTATTTTGGTCAATTAATGTCAAAATGCTGAAATGTGCACTTTCTCCTAATGAAAAAAAAAAAAACAGACTAAGAAATATTATTACAAGTTTAGCAATACTTGGAAATTCAGGTTTATCTGTGTGCTGGCAGGTAGCAAAGGTCACAATTTTGCATTGTCTGTTTCGTGCAAGATGTATTTTAAAACAGTATATGGAGAAAAAAAAATGAGAGTTTAGAACCATAAACAGGATGTTCATTGAGATGTTTACCTCCATCAAAGGCTTGAAAATTTTAAATCAATGACTCAAAAGTGATCATAGATCACCTTTGATCTCTTTATTGCTTGTGGAGACAAGATAACAAGAAGAGACCAAACATAAGCTGATTTCAAGACAAACTTCAGTAAGTATTTTTTATTGATCATAGTACAAAAATAAGTTTTGCCACATCATATCACGCAAAGATACAAAAGCTTCTGAATATGATGTCCCATTTTTAAAAAAAGAATTTGCTTTCCAGACTGCATCAAAACAAAGTGGGAATGTAAAACTAGGGTGGGAAATTTAATCCTCCAGCCTTTGGCCAATATTTCTATGACTGCTGCTCATCCACTGTATCAAATGATTGGAATCGGGAAAATTATTTTCAATATTAGACCAAACGCCTATTGGACTGAAGATGCATGTTTAAAGATAGACTAAAATTTCAAACTGGGTTGTAAAATAATGATAAAAATCATCTAATATATATACACACACATCCATACAGTAGGAAACCAAGAGAAAAGTGAATTCTCAGTGAACCCATTGGGACTGGATGCCAGACAATAGGTAAACATACAAACCTAAAGAATATCCCATCCAAATAAACTTTAAAAACACTTTGTTTAGCATTTGACAGTTTTTTTTACAACTGTGAATGAAGTTCAGGAGCCAAGCCTTTGGGCCTTGACCTATTTGTAAAATAGCTGCCTCTAAGAAAAAAGAGAAAGGATGATGTTATTTGATTCTTTGACCATAGTGATGTCAAACTCTTAAGTTTTTGAACCCAGTGAAAGTGCACAATGGACAGAACTGAAACAAAGATCAACATCTGCAATTTTTTTCATCAAGAAGTAAAGCAAAAGGCAATGACAGCCGAAAAAACTTGATGTGCAAGTAGAAATGCTAACAAATATTCCTGAGTTGAATAAATTGTTGCATGACAATGTTTGAAAGAACTACATCTTTTTAGATGTGACCTATATGCAACCAGATTCTGTTGTTATTCCAATAGAGAATGAATGAAATATTGGCATCCAACCAATTAATGAGACTGACAATGTTGGCAATATTAAACATGGTATGGAATTCTTCTCTGATCAATACGATCAGTATGATGAACAGGTTACCAGGACTTATAGCAATGCTCCAAGTAGTTTTGAAGAAGTTGTGAGAACAAATTTGTGCTAATGAACAATAAAATGACAGATAGCACACCATCTGATGAGCTCTTTTTGGTTATAACCAGCTGAACTGATAAGGCATGAGAGTTTGCATTGGCATTTTCCCCTTGTTGGTGAAATAATAATAATAATAATAATAATAATAATAATAATATTTATAAGAATAATAATAATATTAATAATAATAATAATAAATGCCCAAAAGTGATTTTATTAAAAATTTAAAACTAGTGCAATAGGAAACACTCATAGTTTACTTAGCCTTACAGCTTAATGCACTCCAAAAGAGTATTTCTATCAACAGAATAAGGTAACACTTTGTGAAATCTTTAACTTTCAGATGTCACTGACAAACTTAAATACCTGTTGAATTTGATCAATGTGTGTTCCCACTAAAATCACTGGCGGTGGGATGGCTGTGTAAGAAGATGTATTAGAACTTGCAGAATTCAAGTTTTCCTTGTCAGATGGTGCACAGGAATGTACTGAATTCATCCAAACCTCAACTAGATCTGAAAAAGTCAAAAGGCAATACATTGTTAACACTGTAGGTATTGTCAGAATGAAGTGCATATACTTACTGACAAGATATTCTTAAAAACAACACTGACTTTAAGTGTAACATACATGTTCTTAATGACAAGATATATTTAAAACCAATAGTGACCTTAAACATATTAAATGTAATGTGTATATAATCTTATTGACATACTCACTAGTTAGAAACAGCCCAGAACTCACCATGAACTTTGCACTTCAATGTCCCCTCACTGTCAAAGTAACACTCATCTTCTACAAGATCACTGACCTCTCTACTGGCATCTGAAACCAAGAGATATATGGCACGTCTTGTCAGGAACAACTGGTGTGTTGTATAAAATGCGTACTGCCCGGCAAAGTCCAAAATTGTCAAATATGCATATCTGCTTACATCTTGTTTTGCTTTAATGGGATTTTGTTGCAACAACTTTAACATTTCCCTTAATGGATCTATCTTGTGACTTTCCAAGGCAACATTTTCTCCAAGCACGGATCCAGGCATTGTGGCAACTACAGTGGAAGGAGATTCTTCCTGTTGATTATCTGTTGATGAAATATTTTGGCCAAAGTTCTGCTGTTGAGAATGGTGATATAGTACTTCTGTATTCTTGTCCTCATCAACATTATGGCTCATAGGATTGCTGTCAGTTCTCTCCCTTTGCTTAGAGTTTGCACCCTGTTCCAAATCAGCTACCCTGTCCCTCGTTTGATAGTTTTCAATCAGGACCTTGACAAGGCGCTGCAGTTTATAATCCTGTTCAGAATCTGAAAACAGAAGAAACAGTGAATACAGCTGCATTTTGCTTTCCAGTAGAACAGCTAGCTTATAATGATATTTGAAAGCACAATATGGCTCTGACAAATGAATTTGTATTCATCTGCTAAATTTGATAGTGCAACTACACTCCTCTATGCTCACTACAAGATTAACAGGGGTCAAAACTAAGCAACTCACCACCAAATTCCTGTCGTCACACATGCACATCCACCACTGAGGAATCAATTAAATGCAATACTTTTCAAACTATAAAAATTATTGCACATGAACTTATGGAAAATAAACCGTTCCAAAAATGTAAACAGTGCAAAAAGATACAATATAAAAAGTAAAACTGTTAAAACTCTTTAAAATGTATATAAACACATGATAAAAATAACTGTGCAAATGATAATTCATCTTTATGTCAACTGCATGTTTAGCAAATGCAAAATAATTTTGAAATAATAATAAATATTCAAAGCAATAGAACCTATACAAACATTGGTAGAATACCTTCTTTTCATGCACAGATCAGTAAACATCCAACTCATGCAATCAATAAATTTGAACATTCTGCATGTAGTAGTATATTATTTCTATCATTAGGAGAAATTTATGTTTGCTTCTTTCTGAGACCACAGCATATTATTTCTACCATCAGGACAAATCTATGTTTGCTTCTTTCTGAGACCACAGCATATTATTTCTACCATCAGGACAAATTTATGTTTGCTTCTTTCTAAGACCACAGCATATTATTTCTACCATCAGGACAAATTTATGTTTGCATCCTTCTGAGACCACAGTATATTATTTCTATCATTAGGACAAATTTATATTTGCTTCTTTCTGAGACCACAGCATATTATTTCTACCATCAGGACAAATTTATGTTTGCATCTTTCTGAGACCACATTTTATTATTTCTACCATCAGGGCAAATTTATGTTTGCATCTTTCTCAGTCCAAGATGTCAACAAGTAAAGAAATGATTGGAAAAAAAGAGGGAAAGACCAATCACTAGAGTATATCCTTACCCTTTACAGATCTGTCCTTCTGTTCACTAGCCAGACACATTTTTTAAAACAAACTTTTTCACCAGTTACTAAATCAGCTTATTTTAGTGAGCCATTATTCAGTTTCATTTCATTTTAAACTGAGTGAATATCCGGCCTGCATTGCAAAACCTTGGTTACCAATAAATCCTGCGTCAAAGAGATGCAAATTTATCTTCTATTTTTAAAATAGTGCAGCATCCTCAACAGGCAAGGGGGATGGGATGGTCACTATGACTCAAGATCAGTTACCCCACCCCCAAAAATATCTGTGGAACATAACTAGATTTTGTTATAGCACTGTGAGTCATGGTGGGCCATTTAAAAAACATGTAGGGTATGTGTTGGTTGGTACTGGGGGTTGCAAGGATTGGTGGAAGGCACTGTGATGACTGGTCCAGCTTCAAATCAAGTAATCTAGTCAGTATGTCCCCCACCCCACTACCCACTAGTACAGTTTTAATCTCTCTTTAAGTAACATCAATGTATTCCATTGTCAGAATGGAAAAGGCAAATTAACCTAAAACATGTACAATTAAATTCCATCACAACCACTGCTAAGAAGAATTAGGTTAATCAATGTCATAAATGCATTGTGATCTTAATTGTTTCTCCAAAATTCAAACCAGGAACTCATAAAAGTATGCAATACTGTATACGCCATTCAGCTGCAACTGTTCTCACTGTTAACTTCACATCTGACATGTAGTAGTTGTCATGCACTGGGCCATCAAAAGGGGCAGGTATGGTGGGGGAAGCCATTTTGTGCAGTTTTTAAAATCACCAGAAACAGAAACAGGAAAGAAAGAAGAAAAAATGATGGAAGAAAGAAGAAGAAACAAGACATTCATAGCAAAACATACTACATACTGAATTTTGACAAAGAGCTAGATGACACATACTATGACTGTAGTGATATATCCATGGAGATGACACCAACATACAATTTGCTTTTAAAAATATTTAAAAAAAACAAGTGAGAAAAAAAGAATAAAAGGATCCATAACGGACTCATACAAAAAGAAAGTGAGAGGAAAGAGTGACAACACTCATGTACACATGGAAAAGAATGGTAATGACAGCCATAAAACAGTTGGAAAAAGCCCAACTAAAATCTTGTACAGATACAGATCTTAAAAATACCAAACAACCAACCCAACTGACCTCTGGGCAGAGTTCACTCATCCAGTCAAACTTGGGGGAACAAAGAAGGAAAACTCAACCAACAGAAAACTGTCTGAAGGGAGGAGAGTACCGAATTTTTACCCAAGACCCAAAGTAGTAAACCTTAAAAGAGCGTACACATTATTCCTGTCTCATTACAAAGCAAGCAATAATGCCATTGGGCACTCATAACTTTTGGAGGGGATTCCCAAAGTTCTAACCAGCTATATATGCTGGGACGGACTAAGAGTTGCACACTAAGAATTGTGCACTCTTTTCAAAGTTAATGTTCCGTTTTTATTCAGTGTACAATTATCAAAATCAGAGAGTATACCAGCCATATTTTTACATGCTTGATAATTTGACCAGTATCTCCTTTTACTTCACCATTTCAGTCTGCACTATATCTTATCAAGGTGGTTATATCTCCCATTTTAGAGATTTTGCAAGTCATTGCGTTTAATCTCTGATTTTCTCCTTTTTTGTGTTGTCTTGATTTAAACAGCGTTCACTTCCTTATCATGCGGTATACCTCGGTAACGTTCAAAGTGTGCATGATATTCCAAACTATCGCTATTAGCAACATCATAAACAGTTTTGAGGTAACCATTTGTAAATGGCTCTCTCGGTAATTTCTGTTTAAATAAGTCATTGTGGAAATTAACTAAACGTTATGTTGCCATAGTCTAGTTTCTCATATTTCTTGGATGATGAAAATCAACTTTTTTAATTTTGTGAGGTTTGTCATCATATTAGTTTCCTCTGGCCATTCCCACCCCAGTTTTGTTATTTAGACATTTATATCTGGGAGTGGGGTCAGAACCAATTGCTCATTGAAAAGTTATAATTTGCTGCCACCGTGTTACTTTGATTTGGAAGGCTGAAAATCAAATAACAAGGTCTCATCAGGTTTATACTACAGTGTACATGCCAAGTCTGATTGAAGTACAAATGTGATATAAAGTTGTCTTCTGGACACCAAAGATAGAAATAAGTGCAATCAGGGGATATAACTAAACCCATTAATGGCAACATGCAAGTCTGTGAGGCAAGGTTCTTACCTAACTGTATCATAATATGTTGAAAGGTTCTTGAGATAAGCCAGTTTACATATTGTTACGGGGTAGCGTTGGCCGTTAAACTTTTGGTGACCACTCAATGACTCCCTATGTTCTCTATGGCTGATAAGTCCTCATTAGAGTAAACCCCCTGCTGAACTTAGACCTTAACTCCAAGTGGTCTCTGATTCTCTGATGAAGTGGGGAATTCTAACAATAAGAATGGGACTAGTGATGAAATGCAGACTCATATTTAAGTTTTATGTGATTTATTATGTCACAGACTTGTATGGTATTAAAAGTTTACAACTCAAACATCAGGTACATCACTTCAAATAATAACTCATTAATTTTTACATCACAGTGGTAGAGTGCAGTTGGACAAACATAAGTAAATTAAGTTTTCGTGGCAGAAGTTGATAATAACATTTATCAATGTCAAAGTTTAGTGTTCAGATGTTATTTTAAAATCATGGTTTACTTATAGACTTAGAAACATTGTCTAACTTTTCACTAAATTTATATAGGTTAATTTCAAATAGAGCCTTGAGAAACACTCAGTGGCTGTAACAAAATAAATAACAGCATATGTACAAAGCCTTGAGAAACACTCAGCAGCTTTACAATTTAACAAATAGCTATTAGAGAGAGCTTTGAGAAACACTCATTTGCTCTCTTTTCAAACATGCACTTATTATTATTATTATTATTATTATTATATCCTATTCCTATTGAATTGTCATAAACATCATTATTCAAACAAGGTCTGCAAGAAACCCTTGACTTGACCTCACAGGATAATAAAAATATTGTCTGAACACTATTTTACTGATAAGCAGATATGTAAGCTGAAGTTGCTATTTAAAACATGACAATGAATGAATAGATATCCATAAAGGTATTTTGTACACAGATGTAGATTTCAAAACTTAGTTTTAGATCTATCTAAAAAATGTTCTATAAAAGGAACATTATTTTCTTTGCATTTATTTAGGTAGATATTGTGAAATAACTGTGAATTCTGATTCGCGGAAAATAATAAACAAAAGAGTTACCTTATCTTAGCGTAATTCCTTAAATGGTATTCGTAGTAAAATAATAGTAAACGATTTTCCCACGCTCTTTCTGAACGTACGGAACTCGTAATGTGACTCTCGGAAACCCGAACAGGTCCTGGTAAAGATGCTGACAAGCCTTTTACACCTCCCTCGGAATTATGCAGAATTCTGCGTTTGACAGGGAAAATTCTACCGTTCGCTGGGTAGCAACCGCAAGGAAAATTCTGCGAGCGCGCGCTTGCAAGGGCAACCGTACTCTGCTACCGATAGCAACAAAACTACACCTAAATTAAAAATTGAAATTGAAAACCTATATACCCTAGAGTGTTAGTAAAGTGTGCATACAACTAATTTATTCCACAGTGGTCAAAATTTGCAGTATGAATAAATGTTTTAGCTTGAAAAATTAGTGATGTCGTAAGTGACCCCTAACTATTATGGTGGCGCTCACCAGATAACATGTACTTTTGAAAGAGTGTCATATGTAAGGTGAAGTAGATCGTATTTAAAACATGCACAGTGCAGAGAATGTTTGCATACCTCTATGCTATATTAATGTAATGTGGATGATATTTCTTTTGGATATTGTACTTTTGGAAATTTTACATGATTTAAGCACACTGCTAACTAAAATGACTGCTCCCTTGTGTTAAAAAATCAGTCTTAATTAGTCTAAAGTAGACTATACATAGCAGCTATTAAAATAGGGAAAATGAATTTTGCCAGACTAGACAATACCAGCTTCTGAAAGTGCAATGAATAAATTACCAAACATATAAAATGTAAAAAAAAAAAAGTTATCGCCTTTTTTTTATACGATTTACCTCTGAAGTTCAGGAAGTGAAAAAGACAAAGTAGAGTTAGCACTATTTTGAAAGGTGCACATTTGAAGCAAGGCCATGCTGTATACTCTATAACCCATAGTACACCCATCAATCATACACCAAAATAAAGGGAATTAAAGGTTCTTTGCATTATACCTAAGATATACAAGGTCTTTTTTAAATAACCAGTATAACCAGTGAGGAAAGCCGGGGACATTCTTTTTCTTTAAAATCCTAACCCTATGCAAAATGCAAAACTGTATAGCGCCACCTATGCGAGATAACGACGGGAGTACTACAAATGTGCCAAAACTGGAAACGAGGCTGATACCTAGGAAAGTTATACATGCATTCCTGGCATAGGGGGCGCTCACCAATTAATATGTACTTTAGAGAGAGTGACGTATGTAAGGTGAAGTAGTTTGCATTTAAAACATGAACAATGGAGAGAATGTTGGCATACCTATATGCTACATTAATGTAATGTGGATGATATTTCTCTGGATATTGTACTTTTGGAAATTTTACATGATTTAAGCACACTGCTAACTAAAATGACTGCTCCCTTGTGTTGAAAACTCAGTCTGAATTAGTCTAAAGTAGACTATACATAGCAGCTATTAAAATAGGGAAAATGAATTTTGCCAGACTAGACAATACCAGCTTCTGAAAGTGCAATGAATGAATTACCAAACATATAAAATGTAAAAAAAAAGATATCGGCTTTTTATTATACAATTTACCTTTGAAGTTCAGGAAGTGAAAATGACCAAGTAGAGTTAGCACTATTTTGAAAGGTGCACATTTGAAGTAAGGCCAAGCTGTATACTCTATAACCCATAGTACACCCATCAGTCATGCACCAAAATAAAGGGAATTAAAGGTTCTTCACATTATACCTAAGATATACAAGGTCTTTTTCAAATAACCAGTATAACCAGTGAGGAAAGCCGGGGACATTCTTTTTCTTTAAAATCCTAACCCTATGCAAAATGTGAAACTGTATAGCGCCACCTTAAAGAAAATATAAAAATGTTTGCAATTATTTTTTTTATTTTCATATAATTATGTATGATGTTCTGAATAAAATGGTACATTCATATTGATGTTAAGCATGAAAATAAGCTAATTATGATCATTTTTCTCTTGCTTACATAATTTGCCATGAGGTATGTTTGTGTGGGTAGTGACCTTAATTATGGGGAAATTAGAAGTCTTAGAATATAGGAATAGAGTCAACTTAAATTTAAAACTGTTGCAATAAGTGACAGAAATATATGGTGAAAATGTTTCTTTTCCTTTATTTGCAATGAAATAAAAAAATTAATGAAGAGAAAGTGAATTTACTTCTTCCATATTAAACAATAGGCAAATATTTTACACTTTGATCTTTGACCTTTATGAACCTGATGAGTTACCTCCCTTTCTAATTGTAAAATTCATTGTTGATATCTCAGAAATAATTCTGGCTAGTTTCATGTTCCTGTCATTCAGCATAACATTGGTTGCTATGTTTACAAAATGTAATGTGCATTCTTAAAATAGCTCACTTTTATCATGGGGGGGGGGGCTGGACTTGTCAGAGACTCTGACACTCATAAACACCGTTCTGTGGGGGAAAAGGCAGAAGAATTATTCAAAAGGATTGTTTGGATGCTTGCGACTTAAATGTTTCAGCCATATAAACATAATTAAATCATACAAAAGTAATACCTATATCTTCTTTATGGTGGCGCTCACCAGATAACATGTACTTTTGAGAGAGTGTCGTATGTAACGTGAAGTAGTTCGCATTTAAAACATGCACAGTGGAGAGAATGTTTGCATACCTCTATGCTACATTAATGTAATGTGGATGATATTTCTTTTGGATACTGTACTTTTGGAAATTTTACATGATTTAAGCACACTGCTAACTAAAATGACTGCTCCCTTGTGTTAAAAAATCAGTCTGAATTAGTCTAAAGTAGACTATACATAGCAGCTATTAAAATAGGGAAAATGAATTTTGCCAGACTAGACAATACCAGCTTCTGAAAGTGCAATGAATGAATTACCAAACATATAAAATGTAAAAAAAAGTTATCAGCTTTTTTTTATACAATTTACCTCTGAAGTTCAGGAAGTGAAAATGACCAAGTAGAGTTAGCACTATTTTGAAAGGTGCACATTTGAAGTAAGGCCAAGCTGTATACTCTATAACCCATAGTACACCCATCAATCATGCACCAAAATAAAGGGAATTAAAGGTTCTTCACATTATACCTAAGATATACAAGGTCTTTTTTAAATAACCAGTATAACCAGTGAGGAAAGCCGGGGACATTCTTTTTCTTTAAAATCCTAACCCTATGCAAAATGCGAAACTGTATAGCGCCACCTTAAAGAAAATATAAAAATGTTTGCAATTATTTTTTTTATTTTCATATAATTATGTATGATGTTCTGAATAAAATGGTACATTCATATTGATGTTAAGCATGAAAATAAGCTAATTATGATCATTTTTCTCTTGCTTACATAATTTGCCATGAGGTATGTTTGTGTGGGTAGTGACCTTAATTATGGGGAAATTAGAAGTCTTAGAATATAGGAATAGAGTCAACTTAAATTTAAAACTGTTGCAATAAGTGACAGAAATATATGGTGAAAATGTTTCTTTTCCTTTATTTGCAATGAAATAAAAAAATTAATGAAGAGAAAGTGAATTCGCTTCTTCCATATTAAACAATAGGCAAATATTTTACACTTTGATCTTTGACCTTTATGAACCTGATGAGTTACCTCCCTTTCTAATTGTAAAATTCATTGTTGATATCTCAGAAATAATTCTGGCTAGTTTCATGTTCCTGTCATTCAGCATAACATTGGTTGCTATGTTTACAAAATGTAATGTGCATTCTTAAAATAGCTCACTTTTATCATTGGGGGGGGAGGCTGGACTTGTTAGAGACTCTGACACTCATAAATACTGTTCTGTGGGGGAAAAGGCACGAAGAATTATTCAAAAGGATTGTTTGGATGCTTGCGACTTAAATGTTCCAGCCATATAAACATAATTAAATCATACAAAAGTAATACCTATATCTTCTTTATGGTGGCGCTCACCAGATAACATGTACTTTTGAGAGAGTGTCGTATGTAACGTGAAGTAGTTCGCATTTAAAACATGCACAGTGGAGAGAATGTTTGCATACCTCTATGCTACATTAATGTAATGTGGATGATATTTCTTTTGGATACTGTACTTTTGGAAATTTTACATGATTTAAGCACACTGCTAACTAAAATGACTGCTCCCTTGTGTTAAAAAATCAGTCTGAATTAGTCTAAAGTAGACTATACATAGCAGCTATTAAAATAGGGAAAATGAATTTTGCCAGACTAGACAATACCAGCTTCTGAAAGTGCAATGAATGAATTACCAAACATATAAAATGTAAAAAAAAGTTATCAGCTTTTTTTTTATACAATTTACCTCTGAAGTTCAGGAAGTGAAAATGACCAAGTAGAGTTAGCACTATTTTGAAAGGTGCACATTTGAAGTAAGGCCAAGCTGTATACTCTATAACCCATAGTACACCCATCAATCATGCACCAAAATAAAGGGAATTAAAGGTTCTTCACATTATACCTAAGATATACAAGGTCTTTTTTAAATAACCAGTATAACCAGTGAGGAAAGCCGGGGACATTCTTTTTCTTTAAAATCCTCACCCTATGCAAAATGCGAAACTGTATAGCGCCACCTTAAAGAAAATATAAAAATGTTTGCAATTATTTTTTTTATTTTCATATAATTATGTATGATGTTCTGAATAAAATGGTACATTCATATTGATGTTAAGCATGAAAATAAGCTAATTATGATCATTTTTCTCTTGCTTACATAATTTGCCATGAGGTATGTTTGTGTGGGTAGTGACCTTAATTATGGGGAAATTAGAAGTCTTAGAATATAGGAATAGAGTCAACTTAAATTTAAAACTGTTGCAATAAGTGACAGAAATATATGGTGAAAATGTTTCTTTTCCTTTATTTGCAATGAAATAAAAAATTTAATGAAGAGAAAGTGAATTCGCTTCTTCCATATTAAACAATAGGCAAATATTTTACACTTTGATCTTTGACCTTTATTAACCTGATGAGTTACCTCCCTTTCTAATTGTAAAATTCATTGTTGATATCTCAGAAATAATTCTGGCTAGTTTCATGTTCCTGTCATTCAGCATAACATTGGTTGCTATGTTTACAAAATGTAATGTGCATTCTTAAAATAGCTCACTTTTATCATGGGGGGGGGGAGGCTGGACTTGTTAGAGACTCTGACACTCATAAATACTGTTCTGTGGGGGAAAAGGCAGAAGAATTATTCAAAAGGATTGTTTGGATGCTTGCGACTTAAATGTTTCAGCCATATAAACATAATTAAATCATACAAAAGTAATACCTATATCTTCTTTATGGTGGCGCTCACCAGATAACATGTACTTTTGAGAGAGTGTCGTATGTAAGGTGAAGTAGTTCGCATTTAAAACATGCACAGTGGAGAGAATGTTTGCATACCTCTATGCTACATTAATGTAATGTGGATGATATTTCTTTTGGATACTGTACTTTTGGAAATTTTACATGATTTAAGCACACTGCTAACTAAAATGACTGCTCCCTTGTGTTAAAAAATCAGTCTGAATTAGTCTAAAGTAGACTATACATAGCAGCTATTAAAATAGGGAAAATGAATTTTGCCAGACTAGACAATACCAGCTTCTGAAAGTGCAATGAATGAATTACCAAACATATAAAATGTAAAAAAAAGTTATCAGCTTTTTTTTTATACAATTTACCTCTGAAGTTCAGGAAGTGAAAATGACCAAGTAGAGTTAGCACTATTTTGAAAGGTGCACATTTGAAGTAAGGCCAAGCTGTATACTCTATAACCCATAGTACACCCATCAATCATGCACCAAAATAAAGGGAATTAAAGGTTCTTCACATTATACCTAAGATATACAAGGTCGTTTTTAAATAACCAGTATAACCAGTGAGGAAAGCCGGGGACATTCTTTTTCTTTAAAATCCTAACCCTATGCAAAATGCGAAACTGTATAGCGCCACCTTAAAGAAAATATAAAAATGTTTGCAATTATTTTTTTTATTGTGACATATAATTATGTATGATGTTCTGAATAAAATGGTACATTCATATTGATGTTAAGCATGAAAATAAGCTAATTATGATCATTTTTCTCTTGCTTACATAATTTGCCATGAGGTATGTTTGTGTGGGTAGTGACCTTAATTATGGGGAAATTAGAAGTCTTAGAATATAGGAATAGAGTCAACTTAAATTTAAAACTGTTGCAATAAGTGACAGAAATATATGGTGAAAATGTTTCTTTTCCTTTATTTGCAATGAAATAAAAAAATTAATGAAGAGAAAGTGAATTCACTTCTTCCATATTAAACAATAGGCAAATATTTTACACTTTGATCTTTGACCTTTATGAACCTGATGAGTTACCTCCCTTTCTAATTGTAAAATTCATTGTTGATATCTCAGAAATAATTCTGGCTAGTTTCATGTTCCTGTCATTCAGCATAAACATTGGTTGCTATGTTTACAAAATGTAATGTGCATTCTTAAAATAGCTCACTTTTATCATTGGGGGCGGGGAGGCTGGACTTGCTAGAGACTCTGACACTCATAAATACTGTTCTGTGGGGGAAAAGGCACGAAGAGTTATTCAAAAGGATTGTTTGGATGCTTGCGACTTAAATTTTCCAGCCATATAAACATAATTAAATCATACAAAAGTAATACCTATATCTTCTTTATGGTGGCGCTCACCAGATAACATGTACTTTTGAGAGAGTGTCGTATGTAACGTGAAGTAGTTCACATTTAAAACATGCACAGTGGAGAGAATGTTTGCATACCTCTATGCTACATTAATGTAATGTGGATGATATTTCTTTTGGATACTGTACTTTTGGAAATTTTACATGATTTAAGCACACTGCTAACTAAAATGACTGCTCCCTTGTGTTAAAAAATCAGTCTGAATTAGTCTAAAGTAGACTATACATAGCAGCTATTAAAATAGGGAAAATGAATTTTGCCAGACTAGACAATACCAGCTTCTGAAAGTGCAATGAATGAATTACCAAACATATAAAATGTAAAAAAAAAGTTATCAGCTTTTTTTTATACAATTTACCTCTGAAGTTCAGGAAGTGAAAATGACCAAGTAGAGTTAGCACTATTTTGAAAGGTGCACATTTGAAGTAAAGCCAAGCTGTATACTCTATAACCCATAGTACACCCATCAATCATGCACCAAAATAAAGGGAATTAAAGGTTCTTCACATTATACCTAAGATATACAAGGTCTTTTTTAAATAACCAGTATAACCAGTGAGGAAAGCCGGGGACATTCTTTTTCTTTAAAATCCTAACCCTATGCAAAATGCGAAACTGTATAGCGCCACCTTAAAGAAAATATAAAAATGTTTGCAATTATTTTTTTTATTTTCATATAATTATGTATGATGTTCTGAATAAAATGGTACATTCATATTGATGTTAAGCATGAAAATGAGCTAATTATATCATTTTTCTCTTGCTTACATAATTTGCCATGAGGTATGTTTGTGTGGGTAGTGACCTTAATTATGGGGAAATTAGAAGTCTTAGAATATAGGAATAGAGTCAACTTAAATTTAAAACTGTTGCAATAAGTGACAGAAATATATGGTGAAAATGTTTCTTTTCCTTTATTTGCAATGAAATAAAAAAATTAATGAAGAGAAAGTGAATTCGCTTCTTCCATATTAAACAATAGGCAAATATTTTACACTTTGATCTTTGACCTTTATGAACCTGATGAGTTACCTCCCTTTCTAATTGTAAAATTCATTGTTGATATCTCAGAAATAATTCTGGCTAGTTTCATGTTCCTGTCATTCAGCATAACATTGGTTGCTATGTTTACAAAATGTAATGTGCATTCTTAAAATAGCTCACTTTTATCATTGGGGGGGAGCCTGGACTTGTTAGAGACTCTGACACTCATAAATACTGTTCTGTGGGGGAAAAGGCACGAAGAATTATTCAAAAGGATTGTTTGGATGCTTGCGACTTAAATGTTTCAGCCATATAAACATAATTAAATCATACAAAAGTAATACCTATATCTTCTTTATGGTGGCGCTCACCAGATAACATGTACTTTTGAGAGAGTGTCGTATGTAACGTGAAGTAGTTCGCATTTAAAACATGCACAGTGGAGAGAATGTTTGCATACCTCTATGCTACATTAATGTAATGTGGATGATATTTCTTTTGGATACTGTACTTTTGGAAATTTTACATGATTTAAGCACACTGCTAACTAAAATGACTGCTCCCTTGTGTTAAAAAATCAGTCTGAATTAGTCTAAAGTAGACTATACATAGCAGCTATTAAAATAGGGAAAATGAATTTTGCCAGACTAGACAATACCAGCTTCTGAAAGTGCAATGAATGAATTACCAAACATATAAAATGTAAAAAAAAGTTATCAGCTTTTTCTTATACAATTTACCTCTGAAGTTCAGGAAGTGAAAATGACCAAGTAGAGTTAGCACTATTTTGAAAGGTGCACATTTGAAGTAAGGCCAAGCTGTATACTCTATAACCCATAGTACACCCATCAATCATGCACCAAAATAAAGGGAATTAAAGGTTCTTCACATTATACCTAAGATATACAAGGTCTTTTTTAAATAACCAGTATAACCAGTGAGGAAAGCCGGGGACATTCTTTTTCTTTAAAATCCTAACCCTATGCAAAATGCGAAACTGTATAGCGCCACCTTAAAGAAAATATAAAAATGTTTGCAATTATTTTTTTTATTTTCATATAATTATGTATGATGTTCTGAATAAAATGGTACATTCATATTGATGTTAAGCATGAAAATAAGCTAATTATATCATTTTTCTCTTGCTTACATAATTTGCCATGAGGTATGTTTGTGTGGGTAGTGACCTTAATTATGGGGAAATTAGAAGTCTTAGAATATAGGAATAGAGTCAACTTAAATTTAAAACTGTTGCAATAAGTGACAGAAATATATGGTGAAAATGTTTCTTTTCCTTTATTTGCAATGAAATAAAAAAATTAATGAAGAGAAAGTGAATTCGCTTCTTCCATATTAAACAATAGGCAAATATTTTACACTTTGATCTTTGACCTTTATGAACCTGATGAGTTACCTCCCTTTCTAATTGTAAAATTCATTGTTGATATCTCAGAAATAATTCTGGCTAGTTTCATGTTCCTGTCATTCAGCATAACATTGGTTGCTATGTTTACAAAATGTAATGTGCATTCTTAAAATAGCTCACTTTTATCATTGGGGGGGAGCCTGGACTTGTTAGAGACTCTGACACTCATAAATACTGTTCTGTGGGGGAAAAGGCACGAAGAATTATTCAAAAGGATTGTTTGGATGCTTGCGACTTAAATGTTTCAGCCATATAAACATAATTAAATCATACAAAAGTAATACCTATATCTTCTTTATGGTGGCGCTCACCAGATAACATGTACTTTTGAGAGAGTGTCGTATGTAAGGTGAAGTAGTTCACATTTAAAACATGCACAGTGGAGAGAATGTTTGCATACCTCTATGCTACATTAATGTAATGTGGATGATATTTCTTTTGGATACTGTACTTTTGGAAATTTTACATGATTTAAGCACACTGCTAACTAAAATGACTGCTCCCTTGTGTTAAAAAATCAGTCTGAATTAGTCTAAAGTAGACTATACATAGCAGCTATTAAAATAGGGAAAATGAATTTTGCCAGACTAGACAATACCAGCTTCTGAAAGTGCAATGAATGAATTACCAAACATATAAAATGTAAAAAAAAAGTTATCAGCTTTTTTTTATACAATTTACCTCTGAAGTTCAGGAAGTGAAAATGACAAAGTAGAGTTAGCACTATTTTGAAAGGTGCACATTTGAAGTAAGGCCAAGCTGTATACTCTATAACCCATAGTACACCCATCAATCATGCACCAAAATAAAGGGAATTAAAGGTTCTTCACATTATACCTAAGATATACAAGGTCTTTTTTAAATAACCAGTATAACCAGTGAGGAAAGCCGGGGACATTCTTTTTCTTTAAAATCCTAACCCTATGCAAAATGCGAAACTGTATAGCGCCACCTTAAAGAAAATATAAAAATGTTTGCAATTATTTTTTTTAGTTTCATATAATTATGTATGATGTTCTGAATAAAATGGTACATTCATATTGATGTTAAGCATGAAAATAAGCTAATTATGATCATTTTTCTCTTGCTTACATAATTTGCCATGAGGTATGTTTGTGTGGGTAGTGACCTTAATTATGGGGAAATTAGAAGTCTTAGAATATAGGAATAGAGTCAACTTAAATTTAAAACTGTTGCAATAAGTGACAGAAATATATGGTGAAAATGTTTCTTTTCCTTTATTTGCAATGAAATAAAAAAATTAATGAAGGGAAAGTGAATTCGCTTCTTCCATATTAAACAATAGGCAAATATTTTACACTTTGATCTTTGACCTTTATGAACCTGATGAGTTACCTCCCTTT
Organism: Sinohyriopsis cumingii; assembly: GCA_028554795.2. Lineage (NCBI taxonomy): Eukaryota > Metazoa > Mollusca > Bivalvia > Unionida > Unionidae > Sinohyriopsis > Sinohyriopsis cumingii. The sequence continues at coordinate 115,287,801 of CM068837.1, read as the reverse complement.
CTAATTGTAAAATTCATTGTTGATATCTCAGAAATAATTCTGGCTAGTTTCATGTTCCTGTCATTCAGCATAACATTGGTTGCTATGTTTACCAAATGTAATGTGCATTCTTAAAATAGGTCACTTTTATCATTGGCGGGGAGCCTGGACTTGTTAGAGACTCTGACACTCATAAATACTGTTCTGTGGGGGAAAAGGCACGAAGAATTATTCAAAAGGATTGTTTGGATGCTTGCGACTTAAATGTTCCAGCCATATAAACATAATTAAATCATACAAAAGTAATACCTATATCTTCTTTATGGTGGCGCTCACCAGATAACATGTACTTTTGAGAGAGTGTCGTATGTAACGTGAAGTAGTTCGCATTTAAAACATGCACAGTGGAGAGAATGTTTGCATACCTCTATGCTACATTAATGTAATGTGGATGATATTTCTTTTGGATACTGTACTTTTGGAAATTTTACATGATTTAAGCACACTGCTAACTAAAATGACTGCTCCCTTGTGTTAAAAAATCAGTCTGAATTAGTCTAAAGTAGACTATACATAGCAGCTATTAAAATAGGGAAAATGAATTTTGCCAGACTAGACAATACCAGCTTCTGAAAGTGCAATGAATGAATTACCAAACATATAAAATGTAAAAAAAAAGTTATCAGCTTTTTTTTATACAATTTACCTCTGAAGTTCAGGAAGTGAAAATGACCAAGTAGAGTTAGCACTATTTTGAAAGGTGCACATTTGAAGTAAGGCCAAGCTGTATACTCTATAACCCATAGTACACCCATCAATCATGCACCAAAATAAAGGGAATTAAAGGTTCTTCACATTATACCTAAGATATACAAGGTCTTTTTTAAATAACCAGTATAACCAGTGAGGAAAGCCGGGGACATTCTTTTTCTTTAAAATCCTAACCCTATGCAAAATGCGAAACTGTATAGCGCCACCTTAAAGAAAATATAAAAATGTTTGCAATTATTTTTTTTATTTTCATATAATTATGTATGATGTTCTGAATAAAATGGTACATTCATATTGATGTTAAGCATGAAAATAAGCTAATTATGATCATTTTTCTCTTGCTTACATAATTTGCCATGAGGTATGTTTGTGTGGGTAGTGACCTTAATTATGGGGAAATTAGAAGTCTTAGAATATAGGAATAGAGTCAACTTAAATTTAAAACTGTTGCAATAAGTGACAGAAATATATGGTGAAAATGTTTCTTTTCCTTTATTTGCAATGAAATAAAAAAATTAATGAAGAGAAAGTGAATTCGCTTCTTCCATATTAAACAATAGGCAAATATTTTACACTTTGATCTTTGACCTTTATGAACCTGATGAGTTACCTCCCTTTCTAATTGTAAAATTCATTGTTGATATCTCAGAAATAATTCTGGCTAGTTTCATGTTCCTGTCATTCAGCATAACATTGGTTGCTATGTTTACCAAATGTAATGTGCATTCTTAAAATAGGTCACTTTTATCATTGGCGGGGAGCCTGGACTTGTTAGAGACTCTGACACTCATAAATACTGTTCTGTGGGGGAAAAGGCACGAAGAATTATTCAAAAGGATTGTTTGGATGCTTGCGACTTAAATGTTCCAGCCATATAAACATAATTAAATCATACAAAAGTAATACCTATATCTTCTTTATGGTGGCGCTCACCAGATAACATGTACTTTTGAGAGAGTGTCGTATGTAACGTGAAGTAGTTCACATTTAAAACATGCACAGTGGAGAGAATGTTTGCATACCTCTATGCTACATTAATGTAATGTGGATGATATTTCTTTTGGATACTGTACTTTTGGAAATTTTACATGATTTAAGCACACTGCTAACTAAAATGACTGCTCCCTTGTGTTAAAAAATCAGTCTGAATTAGTCTAAAGTAGACTATACATAGCAGCTATTAAAATAGGGAAAATGAATTTTGCCAGACTAGACAATACCAGCTTCTGAAAGTGCAATGAATGAATTACCAAACATATAAAATGTAAAAAAAAAGTTATCAGCTTTTTTTTATACAATTTACCTCTGAAGTTCAGGAAATGAAAATGACCAAGTAGAGTTAGCACTATTTTGAAAGGTGCACATTTGAAGTAAAGCCAAGCTGTATACTCTATAACCCATAGTACACCCATCAATCATGCACCAAAATAAAGGGAATTAAAGGTTCTTCACATTATACCTAAGATATACAAGGTCTTTTTTAAATAACCAGTATAACCAGTGAGGAAAGCCGGGGACATTCTTTTTCTTTAAAATCCTAACCCTATGCAAAATGCGAAACTGTATAGCGCCACCTTAAAGAAAATATAAAAATGTTTGCAATTATTTTTTTTATTTTCATATAATTATGTATGATGTTCTGAATAAAATGGTACATTCATATTGATGTTAAGCATGAAAATGAGCTAATTATATCATTTTTCTCTTGCTTACATAATTTGCCATGAGGTATGTTTGTGTGGGTAGTGACCTTAATTATGGGGAAATTAGAAGTCTTAGAATATAGGAATAGAGTCAACTTAAATTTAAAACTGTTGCAATAAGTGACAGAAATATATGGTGAAAATGTTTCTTTTCCTTTATTTGCAATGAAATAAAAAAATTAATGAAGAGAAAGTGAATTCGCTTCTTCCATATTAAACAATAGGCAAATATTTTACACTTTGATCTTTGACCTTTATGAACCTGATGAGCTACCTCCCTTTCTAATTGTAAAATTCATTGTTGATATCTCAGAAATAATTCTGGCTAGTTTCATGTTCCTGTCATTCAGCATAACATTGGTTGCTATGTTTACAAAATGTAATGTGCATTCTTAAAATAGCTCACTTTTATCATTGGGGGGGAGCCTGGACTTGTTAGAGACTCTGACACTCATAAATACTGTTCTGTGGGGGAAAAGGCACGAAGAATTATTCAAAAGGATTGTTTGGATGCTTGCGACTTAAATGTTTCAGCCATATAAACATAATTAAATCATACAAAAGTAATACCTATATCTTCTTTATGGTGGCGCTCACCAGATAACATGTACTTTTGAGAGAGTGTCGTATGTAACGTGAAGTAGTTCGCATTTAAAACATGCACAGTGGAGAGAATGTTTGCATACCTCTATGCTACATTAATGTAATGTGGATGATATTTCTTTTGGATACTGTACTTTTGGAAATTTTACATGATTTAAGCACACTGCTAACTAAAATGACTGCTCCCTTGTGTTAAAAAATCAGTCTGAATTAGTCTAAAGTAGACTATACATAGCAGCTATTAAAATAGGGAAAATGAATTTTGCCAGACTAGACAATACCAGCTTCTGAAAGTGCAATGAATGAATTACCAAACATATAAAATGTAAAAAAAAGTTATCAGCTTTTTTTTATACAATTTACCTCTGAAGTTCAGGAAGTGAAAATGACCAAGTAGAGTTAGCACTATTTTGAAAGGTGCACATTTGAAGTAAGGCCAAGCTGTATACTCTATAACCCATAGTACACCCATCAATCATGCACCAAAATAAAGGGAATTAAAGGTTCTTCACATTATACCTAAGATATACAAGGTCTTTTTTAAATAACCAGTATAACCAGTGAGGAAAGCCGGGGACATTCTTTTTCTTTAAAATCCTAACCCTATGCAAAATGCGAAACTGTATAGCGCCACCTTAAAGAAAATATAAAAATGTTTGCAATTATTTTTTTTATTTTCATATAATTATGTATGATGTTCTGAATAAAATGGTACATTCATATTGATGTTAAGCATGAAAATAAGCTAATTATATCATTTTTCTCTTGCTTACATAATTTGCCATGAGGTATGTTTGTGTGGGTAGTGACCTTAATTATGGGGAAATTAGAAGTCTTAGAATATAGGAATAGAGTCAACTTAAATTTAAAACTGTTGCAATAAGTGACAGAAATATATGGTGAAAATGTTTCTTTTCCTTTATTTGCAATGAAATAAAAAAATTAATGAAGAGAAAGTGAATTCGCTTCTTCCATATTAAACAATAGGCAAATATTTTACACTTTGATCTTTGACCTTTATGAACCTGATGAGTTACCTCCCTTTCTAATTGTAAAATTCATTGTTGATATCTCAGAAATAATTCTGGCTAGTTTCATGTTCCTGTCATTCAGCATAACATTGGTTGCTATGTTTACAAAATGTAATGTGCATTCTTAAAATAGCTCACTTTTATCATTGGGGGGGAGCCTGGACTTGTTAGAGACTCTGACACTCATAAATACTGTTCTGTGGGGGAAAAGGCACGAAGAATTATTCAAAAGGATTGTTTGGATGCTTGCGACTTAAATGTTTCAGCCATATAAACATAATTAAATCATACAAAAGTAATACCTATATCTTCTTTATGGTGGCGCTCACCAGATAACATGTACTTTTGAGAGAGTGTCGTATGTAACGTGAAGTAGTTCACATTTAAAACATGCACAGTGGAGAGAATGTTTGCATACCTCTATGCTACATTAATGTAATGTGGATGATATTTCTTTTGGATACTGTACTTTTGGAAATTTTACATGATTTAAGCACACTGCTAACTAAAATGACTGCTCCCTTGTGTTAAAAAATCAGTCTGAATTAGTCTAAAGTAGACTATACATAGCAGCTATTAAAATAGGGAAAATGAATTTTGCCAGACTAGACAATACCAGCTTCTGAAAGTGCAATGAATGAATTACCAAACATATAAAATGTAAAAAAAAAGTTATCAGCTTTTTTTTATACAATTTACCTCTGAAGTTCAGGAAGTGAAAATGACAAAGTAGAGTTAGCACTATTTTGAAAGGTGCACATTTGAAGTAAGGCCAAGCTGTATACTCTATAACCCATAGTACACCCATCAATCATGCACCAAAATAAAGGGAATTAAAGGTTCTTCACATTATACCTAAGATATACAAGGTCTTTTTTAAATAACCAGTATAACCAGTGAGGAAAGCCGGGGACATTCTTTTTCTTTAAAATCCTAACCCTATGCAAAATGCGAAACTGTATAGCGCCACCTTAAAGAAAATATAAAAATGTTTGCAATTATTTTTTTTAGTTTCATATAATTATGTATGATGTTCTGAATAAAATGGTACATTCATATTGATGTTAAGCATGAAAATAAGCTAATTATGATCATTTTTCTCTTGCTTACATAATTTGCCATGAGGTATGTTTGTGTGGGTAGTGACCTTAATTATGGGGAAATTAGAAGTCTTAGAATATAGGAATAGAGTCAACTTAAATTTAAAACTGTTGCAATAAGTGACAGAAATATATGGTGAAAATGTTTCTTTTCCTTTATTTGCAATGAAATAAAAAAATTAATGAAGAGAAAGTGAATTCGCTTCTTCCATATTAAACAATAGGCAAATATTTTACACTTTGATCTTTGACCTTTATGAACCTGATGAGTTACCTCCCTTTCTAATTGTAAAATTCATTGTTGATATCTCAGAAATAATTCTGGCTAGTTTCATGTTCCTGTCATTCAGCATAACATTGGTTGCTATGTTTACCAAATGTAATGTGCATTCTTAAAATAGGTCACTTTTATCATTGGCGGGGAGCCTGGACTTGTTAGAGACTCTGACACTCATAAATACTGTTCTGTGGGGGAAAAGGCACGAAGAATTATTCAAAAGGATTGTTTGGATGCTTGCGACTTAAATGTTCCAGCCATATAAACATAATTAAATCATACAAAAGTAATACCTATATCTTCTTTATGGTGGCGCTCACCAGATAACATGTACTTTTGAGAGAGTGTCGTATGTAACGTGAAGTAGTTCGCATTTAAAACATGCACAGTGGAGAGAATGTTTGCATACCTCTATGCTACATTAATGTAATGTGGATGATATTTCTTTTGGATACTGTACTTTTGGAAATTTTACATGATTTAAGCACACTGCTAACTAAAATGACTGCTCCCTTGTGTTAAAAAATCAGTCTGAATTAGTCTAAAGTAGACTATACATAGCAGCTATTAAAATAGGGAAAATGAATTTTGCCAGACTAGACAATACCAGCTTCTGAAAGTGCAATGAATGAATTACCAAACATATAAAATGTAAAAAAAAAGTTATCAGCTTTTTTTTATACAATTTACCTCTGAAGTTCAGGAAGTGAAAATGACCAAGTAGAGTTAGCACTATTTTGAAAGGTGCACATTTGAAGTAAGGCCAAGCTGTATACTCTATAACCCATAGTACACCCATCAATCATGCACCAAAATAAAGGGAATTAAAGGTTCTTCACATTATACCTAAGATATACAAGGTCTTTTTTAAATAACCAGTATAACCAGTGAGGAAAGCCGGGGACATTCTTTTTCTTTAAAATCCTAACCCTATGCAAAATGCGAAACTGTATAGCGCCACCTTAAAGAAAATATAAAAATGTTTGCAATTATTTTTTTTATTTTCATATAATTATGTATGATGTTCTGAATAAAATGGTACATTCATATTGATGTTAAGCATGAAAATAAGCTAATTATGATCATTTTTCTCTTGCTTACATAATTTGCCATGAGGTATGTTTGTGTGGGTAGTGACCTTAATTATGGGGAAATTAGAAGTCTTAGAATATAGGAATAGAGTCAACTTAAATTTAAAACTGTTGCAATAAGTGACAGAAATATATGGTGAAAATGTTTCTTTTCCTTTATTTGCAATGAAATAAAAAAATTAATGAAGAGAAAGTGAATTCGCTTCTTCCATATTAAACAATAGGCAAATATTTTACACTTTGATCTTTGACCTTTATGAACCTGATGAGTTACCTCCCTTTCTAATTGTAAAATTCATTGTTGATATCTCAGAAATAATTCTGGCTAGTTTCATGTTCCTGTCATTCAGCATAACATTGGTTGCTATGTTTACCAAATGTAATGTGCATTCTTAAAATAGGTCACTTTTATCATTGGCGGGGAGCCTGGACTTGTTAGAGACTCTGACACTCATAAATACTGTTCTGTGGGGGAAAAGGCACGAAGAATTATTCAAAAGGATTGTTTGGATGCTTGCGACTTAAATGTTCCAGCCATATAAACATAATTAAATCATACAAAAGTAATACCTATATCTTCTTTATGGTGGCGCTCACCAGATAACATGTACTTTTGAGAGAGTGTCGTATGTAACGTGAAGTAGTTCGCATTTAAAACATGCACAGTGGAGAGAATGTTTGCATACCTCTATGCTACATTAATGTAATGTGGATGATATTTCTTTTGGATACTGTACTTTTGGAAATTTTACATGATTTAAGCACACTGCTAACTAAAATGACTGCTCCCTTGTGTTAAAAAATCAGTCTGAATTAGTCTAAAGTAGACTATACATAGCAGCTATTAAAATAGGGAAAATGAATTTTGCCAGACTAGACAATACCAGCTTCTGAAAGTGCAATGAATGAATTACCAAACATATAAAATGTAAAAAAAAAGTTATCAGCTTTTTTTTATACAATTTACCTCTGAAGTTCAGGAAGTGAAAATGACCAAGTAGAGTTAGCACTATTTTGAAAGGTGCACATTTGAAGTAAGGCCAAGCTGTATACTCTATAACCCATAGTACACCCATCAATCATGCACCAAAATAAAGGGAATTAAAGGTTCTTCACATTATACCTAAGATATACAAGGTCTTTTTTAAATAACCAGTATAACCAGTGAGGAAAGCCGGGGACATTCTTTTTCTTTAAAATCCTAACCCTATGCAAAATGCGAAACTGTATAGCGCCACCTTAAAGAAAATATAAAAATGTTTGCAATTATTTTTTTTATTTTCATATAATTATGTATGATGTTCTGAATAAAATGGTACATTCATATTGATGTTAAGCATGAAAATAAGCTAATTATGATCATTTTTCTCTTGCTTACATAATTTGCCATGAGGTATGTTTGTGTGGGTAGTGACCTTAATTATGGGGAAATTAGAAGTCTTAGAATATAGGAATAGAGTCAACTTAAATTTAAAACTGTTGCAATAAGTGACAGAAATATATGGTGAAAATGTTTCTTTTCCTTTATTTGCAATGAAATAAAAAAATTAATGAAGAGAAAGTGAATTCGCTTCTTCCATATTAAACAATAGGCAAATATTTTACACTTTGATCTTTGACCTTTATGAACCTGATGAGTTACCTCCCTTTCTAATTGTAAAATTCATTGTTGATATCTCAGAAATAATTCTGGCTAGTTTCATGTTCCTGTCATTCAGCATAACATTGGTTGCTATGTTTACCAAATGTAATGTGCATTCTTAAAATAGGTCACTTTTATCATTGGCGGGGAGCCTGGACTTGTTAGAGACTCTGACACTCATAAATACTGTTCTGTGGGGGAAAAGGCACGAAGAATTATTCAAAAGGATTGTTTGGATGCTTGCGACTTAAATGTTCCAGCCATATAAACATAATTAAATCATACAAAAGTAATACCTATATCTTCTTTATGGTGGCGCTCACCAGATAACATGTACTTTTGAGAGAGTGTCGTATGTAACGTGAAGTAGTTCGCATTTAAAACATGCACAGTGGAGAGAATGTTTGCATACCTCTATGCTACATTAATGTAATGTGGATGATATTTCTTTTGGATACTGTACTTTTGGAAATTTTACATGATTTAAGCACACTGCTAACTAAAATGACTGCTCCCTTGTGTTAAAAAATCAGTCTGAATTAGTCTAAAGTAGACTATACATAGCAGCTATTAAAATAGGGAAAATGAATTTTGCCAGACTAGACAATACCAGCTTCTGAAAGTGCAATGAATGAATTACCAAACATATAAAATGTAAAAAAAAGTTATCAGCTTTTTTTTATACAATTTACCTCTGAAGTTCAGGAAGTGAAAATGACCAAGTAGAGTTAGCACTATTTTGAAAGGTGCACATTTGAAGTAAGGCCAAGCTGTATACTCTATAACCCATAGTACACCCATCAATCATGCACCAAAATAAAGGGAATTAAAGGTTCTTCACATTATACCTAAGATATACAAGGTCTTTTTTAAATAACCAGTATAACCAGTGAGGAAAGCCGGGGACATTCTTTTTCTTTAAAATCCTAACCCTATGCAAAATGCGAAACTGTATAGCGCCACCTTAAAGAAAATATAAAAATGTTTGCAATTATTTTTTTTATTGTGACATATAATTATGTATGATGTTCTGAATAAAATGGTACATTCATATTGATGTTAAGCATGAAAATAAGCTAATTATGATCATTTTTCTCTTGCTTACATAATTTGCCATGAGGTATGTTTGTGTGGGTAGTGACCTTAATTATGGGGAAATTAGAAGTCTTAGAATATAGGAATAGAGTCAACTTAAATTTAAAACTGTTGCAATAAGTGACAGAAATATATGGTGAAAATGTTTCTTTTCCTTTATTTGCAATGAAATAAAAAAATTAATGAAGAGAAAGTGAATTCACTTCTTCCATATTAAACAATAGGCAAATATTTTACACTTTGATCTTTGACCTTTATGAACCTGATGAGTTACCTCCCTTTCTAATTGTAAAATTCATTGTTGATATCTCAGAAATAATTCTGGCTAGTTTCATGTTCCTGTCATTCAGCATAAACATTGGTTGCTATGTTTACAAAATGTAATGTGCATTCTTAAAATAGCTCACTTTTATCATTGGGGGCGGGGAGGCTGGACTTGCTAGAGACTCTGACACTCATAAATACTGTTCTGTGGGGGAAAAGGCACGAAGAGTTATTCAAAAGGATTGTTTGGATGCTTGCGACTTAAATTTTCCAGCCATATAAACATAATTAAATCATACAAAAGTAATACCTATATCTTCTTTATGGTGGCGCTCACCAGATAACATGTACTTTTGAGAGAGTGTCGTATGTAACGTGAAGTAGTTCACATTTAAAACATGCACAGTGGAGAGAATGTTTGCATACCTCTATGCTACATTAATGTAATGTGGATGATATTTCTTTTGGATACTGTACTTTTGGAAATTTTACATGATTTAAGCACACTGCTAACTAAAATGACTGCTCCCTTGTGTTAAAAAATCAGTCTGAATTAGTCTAAAGTAGACTATACATAGCAGCTATTAAAATAGGGAAAATGAATTTTGCCAGACTAGACAATACCAGCTTCTGAAAGTGCAATGAATGAATTACCAAACATATAAAATGTAAAAAAAAAGTTATCAGCTTTTTTTTATACAATTTACCTCTGAAGTTCAGGAAGTGAAAATGACCAAGTAGAGTTAGCACTATTTTGAAAGGTGCACATTTGAAGTAAAGCCAAGCTGTATACTCTATAACCCATAGTACACCCATCAATCATGCACCAAAATAAAGGGAATTAAAGGTTCTTCACATTATACCTAAGATATACAAGGTCTTTTTTAAATAACCAGTATAACCAGTGAGGAAAGCCGGGGACATTCTTTTTCTTTAAAATCCTAACCCTATGCAAAATGCGAAACTGTATAGCGCCACCTTAAAGAAAATATAAAAATGTTTGCAATTATTTTTTTTATTTTCATATAATTATGTATGATGTTCTGAATAAAATGGTACATTCATATTGATGTTAAGCATGAAAATGAGCTAATTATATCATTTTTCTCTTGCTTACATAATTTGCCATGAGGTATGTTTGTGTGGGTAGTGACCTTAATTATGGGGAAATTAGAAGTCTTAGAATATAGGAATAGAGTCAACTTAAATTTAAAACTGTTGCAATAAGTGACAGAAATATATGGTGAAAATGTTTCTTTTCCTTTATTTGCAATGAAATAAAAAAATTAATGAAGAGAAAGTGAATTCGCTTCTTCCATATTAAACAATAGGCAAATATTTTACACTTTGATCTTTGACCTTTATGAACCTGATGAGCTACCTCCCTTTCTAATTGTAAAATTCATTGTTGATATCTCAGAAATAATTCTGGCTAGTTTCATGTTCCTGTCATTCAGCATAACATTGGTTGCTATGTTTACAAAATGTAATGTGCATTCTTAAAATAGCTCACTTTTATCATTGGGGGGGAGCCTGGACTTGTTAGAGACTCTGACACTCATAAATACTGTTCTGTGGGGGAAAAGGCACGAAGAATTATTCAAAAGGATTGTTTGGATGCTTGCGACTTAAATGTTTCAGCCATATAAACATAATTAAATCATACAAAAGTAATACCTATATCTTCTTTATGGTGGCGCTCACCAGATAACATGTACTTTTGAGAGAGTGTCGTATGTAACGTGAAGTAGTTCGCATTTAAAACATGCACAGTGGAGAGAATGTTTGCATACCTCTATGCTACATTAATGTAATGTGGATGATATTTCTTTTGGATACTGTACTTTTGGAAATTTTACATGATTTAAGCACACTGCTAACTAAAATGACTGCTCCCTTGTGTTAAAAAATCAGTCTGAATTAGTCTAAAGTAGACTATACATAGCAGCTATTAAAATAGGGAAAATGAATTTTGCCAGACTAGACAATACCAGCTTCTGAAAGTGCAATGAATGAATTACCAAACATATAAAATGTAAAAAAAAGTTATCAGCTTTTTTTTATACAATTTACCTCTGAAGTTCAGGAAGTGAAAATGACCAAGTAGAGTTAGCACTATTTTGAAAGGTGCACATTTGAAGTAAGGCCAAGCTGTATACTCTATAACCCATAGTACACCCATCAATCATGCACCAAAATAAAGGGAATTAAAGGTTCTTCACATTATACCTAAGATATACAAGGTCTTTTTTAAATAACCAGTATAACCAGTGAGGAAAGCCGGGGACATTCTTTTTCTTTAAAATCCTAACCCTATGCAAAATGCGAAACTGTATAGCGCCACCTTAAAGAAAATATAAAAATGTTTGCAATTATTTTTTTCATTTTCATATAATTATGTATGATGTTCTGAATAAAATGGTACATTCATATTGATGTTAAGCATGAAAATAAGCTAATTATATCATTTTTCTCTTGCTTACATAATTTGCCATGAGGTATGTTTGTGTGGGTAGTGACCTTAATTATGGGGAAATTAGAAGTCTTAGAATATAGGAATAGAGTCAACTTAAATTTAAAACTGTTGCAATAAGTGACAGAAATATATGGTGAAAATGTTTCTTTTCCTTTATTTGCAATGAAATAAAAAAATTAATGAAGAGAAAGTGAATTCGCTTCTTCCATATTAAACAATAGGCAAATATTTTACACTTTGATCTTTGACCTTTATGAACCTGATGAGTTACCTCCCTTTCTAATTGTAAAATTCATTGTTGATATCTCAGAAATAATTCTGGCTAGTTTCATGTTCCTGTCATTCAGCATAACATTGGTTGCTATGTTTACAAAATGTAATGTGCATTCTTAAAATAGCTCACTTTTATCATTGGGGGGGAGCCTGGACTTGTTAGAGACTCTGACACTCATAAATACTGTTCTGTGGGGGAAAAGGCACGAAGAATTATTCAAAAGGATTGTTTGGATGCTTGCGACTTAAATGTTTCAGCCATATAAACATAATTAAATCATACAAAAGTAATACCTATATCTTCTTTATGGTGGCGCTCACCAGATAACATGTACTTTTGAGAGAGTGTCGTATGTAACGTGAAGTAGTTCACATTTAAAACATGCACAGTGGAGAGAATGTTTGCATACCTCTATGCTACATTAATGTAATGTGGATGATATTTCTTTTGGATACTGTACTTTTGGAAATTTTACATGATTTAAGCACACTGCTAACTAAAATGACTGCTCCCTTGTGTTAAAAAATCAGTCTGAATTAGTCTAAAGTAGACTATACATAGCAGCTATTAAAATAGGGAAAATGAATTTTGCCAGACTAGACAATACCAGCTTCTGAAAGTGCAATGAATGAATTACCAAACATATAAAATGTAAAAAAAAAGTTATCAGCTTTTTTTTATACAATTTACCTCTGAAGTTCAGGAAGTGAAAATGACAAAGTAGAGTTAGCACTATTTTGAAAGGTGCACATTTGAAGTAAGGCCAAGCTGTATACTCTATAACCCATAGTACACCCATCAATCATGCACCAAAATAAAGGGAATTAAAGGTTCTTCACATTATACCTAAGATATACAAGGTCTTTTTTAAATAACCAGTATAACCAGTGAGGAAAGCCGGGGACATTCTTTTTCTTTAAAATCCTAACCCTATGCAAAATGCGAAACTGTATAGCGCCACCTTAAAGAAAATATAAAAATGTTTGCAATTATTTTTTTTAGTTTCATATAATTATGTATGATGTTCTGAATAAAATGGTACATTCATATTGATGTTAAGCATGAAAATAAGCTAATTATGATCATTTTTCTCTTGCTTACATAATTTGCCATGAGGTATGTTTGTGTGGGTAGTGACCTTAATTATGGGGAAATTAGAAGTCTTAGAATATAGGAATAGAGTCAACTTAAATTTAAAACTGTTGCAATAAGTGACAGAAATATATGGTGAAAATGTTTCTTTTCCTTTATTTGCAATGAAATAAAAAAATTAATGAAGAGAAAGTGAATTCGCTTCTTCCATATTAAACAATAGGCAAATATTTTACACTTTGATCTTTGACCTTTATGAACCTGATGAGTTACCTCCCTTTCTAATTGTAAAATTCATTGTTGATATCTCAGAAATAATTCTGGCTAGTTTCATGTTCCTGTCATTCAGCATAACATTGGTTGCTATGTTTACCAAATGTAATGTGCATTCTTAAAATAGGTCACTTTTATCATTGGCGGGGAGCCTGGACTTGTTAGAGACTCTGACACTCATAAATACTGTTCTGTGGGGGAAAAGGCACGAAGAATTATTCAAAAGGATTGTTTGGATGCTTGCGACTTAAATGTTCCAGCCATATAAACATAATTAAATCATACAAAAGTAATACCTATATCTTCTTTATGGTGGCGCTCACCAGATAACATGTACTTTTGAGAGAGTGTCGTATGTAACGTGAAGTAGTTCGCATTTAAAACATGCACAGTGGAGAGAATGTTTGCATACCTCTATGCTACATTAATGTAATGTGGATGATATTTCTTTTGGATACTGTACTTTTGGAAATTTTACATGATTTAAGCACACTGCTAACTAAAATGACTGCTCCCTTGTGTTAAAAAATCAGTCTGAATTAGTCTAAAGTAGACTATACATAGCAGCTATTAAAATAGGGAAAATGAATTTTGCCAGACTAGACAATACCAGCTTCTGAAAGTGCAATGAATGAATTACCAAACATATAAAATGTAAAAAAAAAGTTATCAGCTTTTTTTTATACAATTTACCTCTGAAGTTCAGGAAGTGAAAATGACCAAGTAGAGTTAGCACTATTTTGAAAGGTGCACATTTGAAGTAAGGCCAAGCTGTATACTCTATAACCCATAGTACACCCATCAATCATGCACCAAAATAAAGGGAATTAAAGGTTCTTCACATTATACCTAAGATATACAAGGTCTTTTTTAAATAACCAGTATAACCAGTGAGGAAAGCCGGGGACATTCTTTTTCTTTAAAATCCTAACCCTATGCAAAATGCGAAACTGTATAGCGCCACCTTAAAGAAAATATAAAAATGTTTGCAATTATTTTTTTTATTTTCATATAATTATGTATGATGTTCTGAATAAAATGGTACATTCATATTGATGTTAAGCATGAAAATAAGCTAATTATGATCATTTTTCTCTTGCTTACATAATTTGCCATGAGGTATGTTTGTGTGGGTAGTGACCTTAATTATGGGGAAATTAGAAGTCTTAGAATATAGGAATAGAGTCAACTTAAATTTAAAACTGTTGCAATAAGTGACAGAAATATATGGTGAAAATGTTTCTTTTCCTTTATTTGCAATGAAATAAAAAAATTAATGAAGAGAAAGTGAATTCGCTTCTTCCATATTAAACAATAGGCAAATATTTTACACTTTGATCTTTGACCTTTATGAACCTGATGAGTTACCTCCCTTTCTAATTGTAAAATTCATTGTTGATATCTCAGAAATAATTCTGGCTAGTTTCATGTTCCTGTCATTCAGCATAACATTGGTTGCTATGTTTACCAAATGTAATGTGCATTCTTAAAATAGGTCACTTTTATCATTGGCGGGGAGCCTGGACTTGTTAGAGACTCTGACACTCATAAATACTGTTCTGTGGGGGAAAAGGCACGAAGAATTATTCAAAAGGATTGTTTGGATGCTTGCGACTTAAATGTTCCAGCCATATAAACATAATTAAATCATACAAAAGTAATACCTATATCTTCTTTATGGTGGCGCTCACCAGATAACATGTACTTTTGAGAGAGTGTCGTATGTAACGTGAAGTAGTTCGCATTTAAAACATGCACAGTGGAGAGAATGTTTGCATACCTCTATGCTACATTAATGTAATGTGGATGATATTTCTTTTGGATACTGTACTTTTGGAAATTTTACATGATTTAAGCACACTGCTAACTAAAATGACTGCTCCCTTGTGTTAAAAAATCAGTCTGAATTAGTCTAAAGTAGACTATACATAGCAGCTATTAAAATAGGGAAAATGAATTTTGCCAGACTAGACAATACCAGCTTCTGAAAGTGCAATGAATGAATTACCAAACATATAAAATGTAAAAAAAAGCTATCAGCTTTTTTTTATACAATTTACCTCTGAAGTTCAGGAAGTGAAAATGACCAAGTAGAGTTAGCACTATTTTGAAAGGTGCACATTTGAAGTAAGGCCAAGCTGTATACTCTATAACCCATAGTACACCCATCAATCATGCACCAAAATAAAGGGAATTAAAGGTTCTTCACATTATACCTAAGATATACAAGGTCTTTTTTAAATAACCAGTATAACCAGTGAGGAAAGCCGGGGACATTCTTTTTCTTTAAAATCCTAACCCTATGCAAAATGCGAAACTGTATAGCGCCACCTTAAAGAAAATATAAAAATGTTTGCAATTATTTTTTTTATTTTCATATAATTATGTATGATGTTCTGAATAAAATGGTACATTCATATTGATGTTAAGCATGAAAATAAGCTAATTATGATCATTTTTCTCTTGCTTACATAATTTGCCATGAGGTATGTTTGTGTGGGTAGTGACCTTAATTATGGGGAAATTAGAAGTCTTAGAATATAGGAATAGAGTCAACTTAAATTTAAAACTGTTGCAATAAGTGACAGAAATATATGGTGAAAATGTTTCTTTTCCTTTATTTGCAATGAAATAAAAAAATTAATGAAGAGAAAGTGAATTCGCTTCTTCCATATTAAACAATAGGCAAATATTTTACACTTTGATCTTTGACCTTTATGAACCTGATGAGTTACCTCCCTTTCTAATTGTAAAATTCATTGTTGATATCTCAGAAATAATTCTGGCTAGTTTCATGTTCCTGTCATTCAGCATAACATTGGTTGCTATGTTTACAAAATGTAATGTGCATTCTTAAAATAGCTCACTTTTATCATGGGGGGGGGGTAGGCTGGACTTGTTAGAGACTCTGACACTCATAAATACTGTTCTGTGGGGGAAAAGGCAGAAGAATTATTCAAAAGGATTGTTTGGATGCTTGCGACTTAAATGTTTCAGCCATATAAACATAATTAAATCATACAAAAGTAATACCTATATCTTCTTTATGGTGGCGCTCACCAGATAACATGTACTTTTGAGAGAGTGTCGTATGTAACGTGAAGTAGTTCGCATGTAAAACATGCACAGTGGAGAGAATGTTTGCATACCTCTATGCTACATTAATGTAATGTGGATGATATTTCTTTTGGATACTGTACTTTTGGAAATTTTACATGATTTAAGCACACTGCTAACTAAAATGACTGCTCCCTTGTGTTAAAAAATCAGTCTGAATTAGTCTAAAGTAGACTATACATAGCAGCTATTAAAATAGGGAAAATGAATTTTGCCAGACTAGACAATACCAGCTTCTGAAAGTGCAATGAATGAATTACCAAACATATAAAATGTAAAAAAAAGTTATCAGCTTTTTTTTATACAATTTACCTCTGAAGTTCAGGAAGTGAAAATGACCAAGTAGAGTTAGCACTATTTTGAAAGGTGCACATTTGAAGTAAGGCCAAGCTGTATACTCTATAACCCATAGTACACCCATCAATCATGCACCAAAATAAAGGGAATTAAAGGTTCTTCACATTATACCTAAGATATACAAGGTCTTTTTTAAATAACCAGTATAACCAGTGAGGAAAGCCGGGGACATTCTTTTTCTTTAAAATCCTGACCCTATGCAAAATGCGAAACTGTATAGCGCCACCTTAAAGAAAATATAAAAATGTTTGCAATTATTTTTTTTATTTTCATATAATTATGTATGATGTTCTGAATAAAATGGTACATTCATATTGATGTTAAGCATGAAAATAAGCTAATTATGATCATTTTTCTCTTGCTTACATAATTTGCCATGAGGTATGTTTGTGTGGGTAGTGACCTTAATTATGGGGAAATTAGAAGTCTTAGAATATAGGAATAGAGTCAACTTAAATTTAAAACTGTTGCAATAAGTGACAGAAATATATGGTGAAAATGTTTCTTTTCCTGTATTTGCAATGAAATAAAAAAAATTAATGAAGAGAAAGTGAATTCGCTTCTTCCATATTAAACAATAGGCAAATATTTTACACTTTGATCTTTGACCTTTATGAACCTGATGAGTTACCTCCCTTTCTAATTGTAAAATTCATTGTTGATATCTCAGAAATAATTCTGGCTAGTTTCATGTTCCTGTCATTCAGCATAACATTGGTTGCTATGTTTACAAAATGTAATGTGCATTCTTAAAATAGCTCACTTTTATCATTGGGGGGGGGAGGCTGGACTTGTTAGAGACTCTGACACTCATAAATACTGTTCTGTGGGGGAAAAGGCAGAAGAATTATTCAAAAGGATTGTTTGGATGCTTGCGACTTAAATGTTTCAGCCATATAAACATAATTAAATCATACAAAAGTAATACCTATATCTTCTTTATGGTGGCGCTCACCAGATAACATGTACTTTTGAGAGAGTGTCGTATGTAAGGTGAAGTAGTTCACATTTAAAACATGCACAGTGGAGAGAATGTTTGCATACCTCTATGCTACATTAATGTAATGTGGATGATATTTCTTTTGGATACTGTACTTTTGGAAATTTTACATGATTTAAGCACACTGCTAACTAAAATGACTGCTCCCTTGTGTTAAAAAATCAGTCTGAATTAGTCTAAAGTAGACTATACATAGCAGCTATTAAAATAGGGAAAATGAATTTTGCCAGACTAGACAATACCAGCTTCTGAAAGTGCAATGAATGAATTACCAAACATATAAAATGTAAAAAAAAAGTTATCAACTTTTTTTTTATACAATTTACCTCTGAAGTTCAGGAAGTGAAAATGACCAAGTAGAGTTAGCACTATTTTGAAAGGTGCACATTTGAAGTAAGGCCAAGCTGTATACTCTATAACCCATAGTACACCCATCAATCATGCACCAAAATAAAGGGAATTAAAGGTTCTTCACATTATACCTAAGATATACAAGGTCTTTTTTAAATAACCAGTATAACCAGTGAGGAAAGCCGGGGACATTCTTTTTCTTTAAAATCCTAACCCTATGCAAAATGCGAAACTGTATAGCGCCACCTTAAAGAAAATATAAAAATGTTTGCAATTATTTTTTTTAGTTTCATATAATTATGTATGATGTTCTGAATAAAATGGTACATTCATATTGATGTTAAGCATGAAAATAAGCTAATTATGATCATTTTTCTCTTGCTTACATAATTTGCCATGAGGTATGTTTGTGTGGGTAGTGACCTTAATTATGGGGAAATTAGAAGTCTTAGAATATAGGAATAGAGTCAACTTAAATTTAAAACTGTTGCAATAAGTGACAGAAATATATGGTGAAAATGTTTCTTTTCCTTTATTTGCAATGAAATAAAAAAATTAATGAAGAGAAAGTGAATTCACTTCTTCCATATTAAACAATAGGCAAATATTTTACACTTTGATCTTTGACCTTTATGAACCTGATGAGTTACCTCCCTTTCTAATTGTAAAATTCATTGTTGATATCTCAGAAATAATTCTGGCTAGTTTCATGTTCCTGTCATTCAGCATAACATTGGTTGCTATGTTTACAAAATGTAATGTGCATTCTTAAAATAGGTCACTTTTATCATTGGGGGGGGAGCCTGGACTTGTTAGAGACTCTGACACTCATAAATACTGTTCTGTGGGGGAAAAGGCACGAAGAATTATTCAAAAGGATTGTTTGGATGCTTGCGACTTAAATGTTTCAGCCATATAAACATAATTAAATCATACAAAAGTAATACCTATATCTTCTTTATGGTGGCGCTCACCAGATAACATGTACTTTTGAGAGAGTGTCGTATGTAAGGTGAAGTAGTTCACATTTAAAACATGCACAGTGGAGAGAATATTTGCATACCTCTATGCTACATTAATGTAATGTGGATGATATTTCTTTTGGGTACTGTACTTTTGGAAATTTTACATGATTTAAGCACACTGCTAACTAAAATGACTGCTCCCTTGTGTTAAAAAATCAGTCTGAATTAGTCTAAAGTAGACTATACATAGCAGCGATTAAAATAGGGAAAATGAATTTTGCCAGACTAGACAATACCAGCTTCTGAAAGTGCAATGAATGAATTACCAAACATATAAAATGTAAAAAAAAAGTTATCAACTTTTTTTTTATACAATTTACCTCTGAAGTTCAGGAAGTGAAAATGACCAAGTAGAGTTAGCACTATTTTGAAAGGTGCACATTTGAAGTAAGGCCAAGCTGTATACTCTATAACCCATAGTACACCCATCAATCATGCACCAAAATAAAGGGAATTAAAGGTTCTTCACATTATACCTAAGATATACAAGGTCTTTTTTAAATAACCAGTATAACCAGTGAGGAAAGCCGGGGACATTCTTTTTCTTTAAAATCCTAACCCTATGCAAAATGCGAAACTGTATAGCGCCACCTTAAAAAAAATATAAAAATGTTTGCAATTATTTTTTTTAGTTTCATATAATTATGTATGATGTTCTGAATAAAATGGTACATTCATATTGATGTTAAGCATGAAAATAAGCTAATTATGATCATTTTTCTCTTGCTTACATAATTTGCCATGAGGTATGTTTGTGTGGGTAGTGACCTTAATTATGGGGAAATTAGAAGTCTTAGAATATAGGAATAGAGTCAACTTAAATTTAAAACTGTTGCAATAAGTGACAGAAATATATGGTGAAAATGTTTCTTTTCCTTTATTTGCAATGAAATAAAAAAAATTAATGAAGAGAAAGTGAATTCGCTTCTTCCATATTAAACAATAGGCAAATATTTTACACTTTGATCTTTGACCTTTATGAACCTGATGAGTTACCTCCCTTTCTAATTGTAAAATTCATTGTTGATATCTCAGAAATAATTCTGGCTAGTTTCATGTTCCTGTCATTCAGCATAACATTGGTTGCTATGTTTACAAAATGTAATGTGCATTCTTAAAATAGCTCACTTTTATCATGGGGGGGGGTAGGCTGGACTTGTTAGAGACTCTGACACTCATAAATACTGTTCTGTGGGGGAAAAGGCAGAAGAATTATTCAAAAGGATTGTTTGGATGCTTGCGACTTAAATGTTTCAGCCATATAAACATAATTAAATCATACAAAAGTAATACCTATATCTTCTTTATGGTGGCGCTCACCAGATAACATGTACTTTTGAGAGAGTGTCGTATGTAATGTGAAGTAGTTCGCATTTAAAACATGCACAGTGGAGAGAATGTTTGCATACCTCTATGCTACATTAATGTAATGTGGATGATATTTCTTTTGGATACTGTACTTTTGGAAATTTTACATGATTTAAGCACACTGCTAACTAAAATGACTGCTCCCTTGTGTTAAAAAATCAGTCTGAATTAGTCTAAAGTAGACTATACATAGCAGCTATTAAAATAGGGAAAATGAATTTTGCCAGACTAGACAATACCAGCTTCTGAAAGTGCAATGAATGAATTACCAAACATATAAAATGTAAAAAAAAGTTATCAGCTTTTTTTTTATACAATTTACCTCTGAAGTTCAGGAAGTGAAAATGACCAAGTAGAGTTAGCACTATTTTGAAAGGTGCACATTTGAAGTAAGGCCAAGCTGTATACTCTATAACCCATAGTACACCCATCAATCATGCACCAAAATAAAGGGAATTAAAGGTTCTTCACATTATACCTAAGATATACAAGGTCTTTTTTAAATAACCAGTATAACCAGTGAGGAAAGCCGGGGACATTCTTTTTCTTTAAAATCCTAACCCTATGCAAAATGCGAAACTGTATAGCGCCACCTTAAAGAAAATATAAAAATGTTTGCAATTATTTTTTTTATTTTCATATAATTATGTATGATGTTCTGAATAAAATGGTACATTCATATTGATGTTAAGCATGAAAATAAGCTAATTATGATCATTTTTCTCTTGCTTACATAATTTGCCATGAGGTATGTTTGTGTGGGTAGTGACCTTAATTATGGGGAAATTAGAAGTCTTAGAATATAGGAATAGAGTCAACTTAAATTTAAAACTGTTGCAATAAGTGACAGAAATATATGGTGAAAATGTTTCTTTTCCTTTATTTGCAATGAAATAAAAAAAATTAATGAAGAGAAAGTGAATTCGCTTCTTCCATATTAAACAATAGGCAAATATTTTACACTTTGATCTTTGACCTTTATGAACCTGATGAGTTACCTCCCTTTCTAATTGTAAAATTCATTGTTGATATCTCAGAAATAATTCTGGCTAGTTTCATGTTCCTGTCATTCAGCATAACATTGGTTGCTATGTTTACAAAATGTAATGTGCATTCTTAAAATAGGTCACTTTTATCATTGGGGGGGGAGCCTGGACTTGTTAGAGACTCTGACACTCATAAATACTGTTCTGTGGGGGAAAAGGCACGAAGAATTATTCAAAAGGATTGTTTGGATGCTTGCGACTTAAATGTTTCAGCCATATAAACATAATTAAATCATACAAAAGTAATACCTATATCTTCTTTATGGTGGCGCTCACCAGATAACATGTACTTTTGAGAGAGTGTCGTATGTAAGGTGAAGTAGTTCACATTTAAAACATGCACAGTGGAGAGAATATTTGCATACCTCTATGCTACATTAATGTAATGTGGATGATATTTCTTTTGGGTACTGTACTTTTGGAAATTTTACATGATTTAAGCACACTGCTAACTAAAATGACTGCTCCCTTGTGTTAAAAAATCAGTCTGAATTAGTCTAAAGTAGACTATACATAGCAGCGATTAAAATAGGGAAAATGAATTTTGCCAGACTAGACAATACCAGCTTCTGAAAGTGCAATGAATGAATTACCAAACATATAAAATGTAAAAAAAAAGTTATCAACTTTTTTTTTATACAATTTACCTCTGAAGTTCAGGAAGTGAAAATGACCAAGTAGAGTTAGCACTATTTTGAAAGGTGCACATTTGAAGTAAGGCCAAGCTGTATACTCTATAACCCATAGTACACCCATCAATCATGCACCAAAATAAAGGGAATTAAAGGTTCTTCACATTATACCTAAGATATACAAGGTCTTTTTTAAATAACCAGTATAACCAGTGAGGAAAGCCGGGGACATTCTTTTTCTTTAAAATCCTAACCCTATGCAAAATGCGAAACTGTATAGCGCCACCTTAAAAAAAATATAAAAATGTTTGCAATTATTTTTTTTAGTTTCATATAATTATGTATGATGTTCTGAATAAAATGGTACATTCATATTGATGTTAAGCATGAAAATAAGCTAATTATGATCATTTTTCTCTTGCTTACATAATTTGCCATGAGGTATGTTTGTGTGGGTAGTGACCTTAATTATGGGGAAATTAGAAGTCTTAGAATATAGGAATAGAGTCAACTTAAATTTAAAACTGTTGCAATAAGTGACAGAAATATATGGTGAAAATGTTTCTTTTCCTTTATTTGCAATGAAATAAAAAAAATTAATGAAGAGAAAGTGAATTCGCTTCTTCCATATTAAACAATAGGCAAATATTTTACACTTTGATCTTTGACCTTTATGAACCTGATGAGTTACCTCCCTTTCTAATTGTAAAATTCATTGTTGATATCTCAGAAATAATTCTGGCTAGTTTCATGTTCCTGTCATTCAGCATAACATTGGTTGCTATGTTTACAAAATGTAATGTGCATTCTTAAAATAGCTCACTTTTATCATGGGGGGGGGTAGGCTGGACTTGTTAGAGACTCTGACACTCATAAATACTGTTCTGTGGGGGAAAAGGCAGAAGAATTATTCAAAAGGATTGTTTGGATGCTTGCGACTTAAATGTTTCAGCCATATAAACATAATTAAATCATACAAAAGTAATACCTATATCTTCTTTATGGTGGCGCTCACCAGATAACATGTACTTTTGAGAGAGTGTCGTATGTAATGTGAAGTAGTTCGCATTTAAAACATGCACAGTGGAGAGAATGTTTGCATACCTCTATGCTACATTAATGTAATGTGGATGATATTTCTTTTGGATACTGTACTTTTGGAAATTTTACATGATTTAAGCACACTGCTAACTAAAATGACTGCTCCCTTGTGTTAAAAAATCAGTCTGAATTAGTCTAAAGTAGACTATACATAGCAGCTATTAAAATAGGGAAAATGAATTTTGCCAGACTAGACAATACCAGCTTCTGAAAGTGCAATGAATGAATTACCAAACATATAAAATGTAAAAAAAAGTTATCAGCTTTTTTTTTATACAATTTACCTCTGAAGTTCAGGAAGTGAAAATGACCAAGTAGAGTTAGCACTATTTTGAAAGGTGCACATTTGAAGTAAGGCCAAGCTGTATACTCTATAACCCATAGTACACCCATCAATCATGCACCAAAATAAAGGGAATTAAAGGTTCTTCACATTATACCTAAGATATACAAGGTCTTTTTTAAATAACCAGTATAACCAGTGAGGAAAGCCGGGGACATTCTTTTTCTTTAAAATCCTAACCCTATGCAAAATGCGAAACTGTATAGCGCCACCTTAAAGAAAATATAAAAATGTTTGCAATTATTTTTTTTATTTTCATATAATTATGTATGATGTTCTGAATAAAATGGTACATTCATATTGATGTTAAGCATGAAAATAAGCTAATTATGATCATTTTTCTCTTGCTTACATAATTTGCCATGAGGTATGTTTGTGTGGGTAGTGACCTTAATTATGGGGAAATTAGAAGTCTTAGAATATAGGAATAGAGTCAACTTAAATTTAAAACTGTTGCAATAAGTGACAGAAATATATGGTGAAAATGTTTCTTTTCCTTTATTTGCAATGAAATAAAAAAAATTAATGAAGAGAAAGTGAATTCGCTTCTTCCATATTAAACAATAGGCAAATATTTTACACTTTGATCTTTGACCTTTATGAACCTGATGAGTTACCTCCCTTTCTAATTGTAAAATTCATTGTTGATATCTCAGAAATAATTCTGGCTAGTTTCATGTTCCTGTCATTCAGCATAACATTGGTTGCTATGTTTACAAAATGTAATGTGCATTCTTAAAATAGCTCACTTTTATCATTGGGGGGGGAGGCTGGACTTGTTAGAGACTCTGACACTCATAAATACTGTTCTGTGGGGGAAAAGGCAGAAGAATTATTCAAAAGGATTGTTTGGATGCTTGCGACTTAAATGTTTCAGCCATATAAACATAATTAAATCATACAAAAGTAATACCTATATCTTCTTTATGGTGGCGCTCACCAGATAACATGTACTTTTGAGAGAGTGTCGTATGTAAGGTGAAGTAGTTCGCATTTAAAACATGCACAGTGGAGAGAATGTTTGCATACCTCTATGCTACATTAATGTAATGTGGATGATATTTCTTTTGGATACTGTACTTTTGGAAATTTTACATGATTTAAGCACACTGCTAACTAAAATGACTGCTCCCTTGTGTTAAAAAATCAGTCTGAATTAGTCTAAAGTAGACTATACATAGCAGCTATTAAAATAGGGAAAATGAATTTTGCCAGACTAGACAATACCAGCTTCTGAAAGTGCAATGAATGAATTACCAAACATATAAAATGTAAAAAAAAAGTTATCAGCTTTTTTTTATACAATTTACCTCTGAAGTTCAGGAAGTGAAAATGACCAAGTAGAGTTAGCACTATTTTGAAAGGTGCACATTTGAAGTAAGGCCAAGCTGTATACTCTATAACCCATAGTACACCCATCAATCATGCACCAAAATAAAGGGAATTAAAGGTTCTTCACATTATACCTAAGATATACAAGGTCTTTTTTAAATAACCAGTATAACCAGTGAGGAAAGCCGGGGACATTCTTTTTCTTTAAAATCCTAACCCTATGCAAAATGCGAAACTGTATAGCGCCACCTTAAAGAAAATATAAAAATGTTTGCAATTATTTTTTTTATTTTCATATAATTATGTATGATGTTCTGAATAAAATGGTACATTCATATTGATGTTAAGCATGAAAATAAGCTAATTATATCATTTTTCTCTTGCTTACATAATTTGCCATGAGGTATGTTTGTGTGGGTAGTGACCTTAATTATGGGGAAATTAGAAGTCTTAGAATATAGGAATAGAGTCAACTTAAATTTAAAACTGTTGCAATAAGTGACAGAAATATATGGTGAAAATGTTTCTTTTCCTTTATTTGCAATGAAATAAAAAAATTAATGAAGAGAAAGTGAATTCGCTTCTTCCATATTAAACAATAGGCAAATATTTTACACTTTGATCTTTGACCTTTATGAACCTGATGAGTTACCTCCCTTTCTAATTGTAAAATTCATTGTTGATATCTCAGAAATAATTCTGGCTAGTTTCATGTTCCTGTCATTCAGCATAACATTGGTTGCTATGTTTACAAAATGTAATGTGCATTCTTAAAATAGGTCACTTTTATCATTGGGGGGGGAGCCTGGACTTGTTAGAGACTCTGACACTCATAAATACTGTTCTGTGGGGGAAAAGGCACGAAGAATTATTCAAAAGGATTGTTTGGATGCTTGCGACTTAAATGTTTCAGCCATATAAACATAATTAAATCATACAAAAGTAATACCTATATCTTCTTTATGGTGGCGCTCACCAGATAACATGTACTTTTGAGAGAGTGTCGTATGTAATGTGAAGTAGTTCACATTTAAAACATGCACAGTGGAGAGAATGTTTGCATACCTCTATGCTACATTAATGTAATGTGGATGATATTTCTTTTGGGTACTGTACTTTTGGAAATTTTACATGATTTAAGCACACTGCTAACTAAAATGACTGCTCCCTTGTGTTAAAAAATCAGTCTGAATTAGTCTAAAGTAGACTATACATAGCAGCGATTAAAATAGGGAAAATGAATTTTGCCAGACTAGACAATACCAGCTTCTGAAAGTGCAATGAATGAATTACCAAACATATAAAATGTAAAAAAAAAGTTATCAACTTTTTTTTTATACAATTTACCTCTGAAGTTCAGGAAGTGAAAATGACCAAGTAGAGTTAGCACTATTTTGAAAGGTGCACATTTGAAGTAAGGCCAAGCTGTATACTCTATAACCCATAGTACACCCATCAATCATGCACCAAAATAAAGGGAATTAAAGGTTCTTCACATTATACCTAAGATATACAAGGTCTTTTTTAAATAACCAGTATAACCAGTGAGGAAAGCCGGGGACATTCTTTTTCTTTAAAATCCTAACCCTATGCAAAATGCGAAACTGTATAGCGCCACCTTAAAAAAAATATAAAAATGTTTGCAATTATTTTTTTTAGTTTCATATAATTATGTATGATGTTCTGAATAAAATGGTACATTCATATTGATGTTAAGCATGAAAATAAGCTAATTATGATCATTTTTCTCTTGCTTACATAATTTGCCATGAGGTATGTTTGTGTGGGTAGTGACCTTAATTATGGGGAAATTAGAAGTCTTAGAATATAGGAATAGAGTCAACTTAAATTTAAAACTGTTGCAATAAGTGACAGAAATATATGGTGAAAATGTTTCTTTTCCTTTATTTGCAATGAAATAAAAAAAATTAATGAAGAGAAAGTGAATTCGCTTCTTCCATATTAAACAATAGGCAAATATTTTACACTTTGATCTTTGACCTTTATGAACCTGATGAGTTACCTCCCTTTCTAATTGTAAAATTCATTGTTGATATCTCAGAAATAATTCTGGCTAGTTTCATGTTCCTGTCATTCAGCATAACATTGGTTGCTATGTTTACAAAATGTAATGTGCATTCTTAAAATAGCTCACTTTTATCATGGGGGGGGGTAGGCTGGACTTGTTAGAGACTCTGACACTCATAAATACTGTTCTGTGGGGGAAAAGGCAGAAGAATTATTCAAAAGGATTGTTTGGATGCTTGCGACTTAAATGTTTCAGCCATATAAACATAATTAAATCATACAAAAGTAATACCTATATCTTCTTTATGGTGGCGCTCACCAGATAACATGTACTTTTGAGAGAGTGTCGTATGTAATGTGAAGTAGTTCGCATTTAAAACATGCACAGTGGAGAGAATGTTTGCATACCTCTATGCTACATTAATGTAATGTGGATGATATTTCTTTTGGATACTGTACTTTTGGAAATTTTACATGATTTAAGCACACTGCTAACTAAAATGACTGCTCCCTTGTGTTAAAAAATCAGTCTGAATTAGTCTAAAGTAGACTATACATAGCAGCTATTAAAATAGGGAAAATGAATTTTGCCAGACTAGACAATACCAGCTTCTGAAAGTGCAATGAATGAATTACCAAACATATAAAATGTAAAAAAAAGTTATCAGCTTTTTTTTTATACAATTTACCTCTGAAGTTCAGGAAGTGAAAATGACCAAGTAGAGTTAGCACTATTTTGAAAGGTGCACATTTGAAGTAAGGCCAAGCTGTATACTCTATAACCCATAGTACACCCATCAATCATGCACCAAAATAAAGGGAATTAAAGGTTCTTCACATTATACCTAAGATATACAAGGTCTTTTTTAAATAACCAGTATAACCAGTGAGGAAAGCCGGGGACATTCTTTTTCTTTAAAATCCTAACCCTATGCAAAATGCGAAACTGTATAGCGCCACCTTAAAGAAAATATAAAAATGTTTGCAATTATTTTTTTTATTTTCATATAATTATGTATGATGTTCTGAATAAAATGGTACATTCATATTGATGTTAAGCATGAAAATAAGCTAATTATGATCATTTTTCTCTTGCTTACATAATTTGCCATGAGGTATGTTTGTGTGGGTAGTGACCTTAATTATGGGGAAATTAGAAGTCTTAGAATATAGGAATAGAGTCAACTTAAATTTAAAACTGTTGCAATAAGTGACAGAAATATATGGTGAAAATGTTTCTTTTCCTTTATTTGCAATGAAATAAAAAAAATTAATGAAGAGAAAGTGAATTCGCTTCTTCCATATTAAACAATAGGCAAATATTTTACACTTTGATCTTTGACCTTTATGAACCTGATGAGTTACCTCCCTTTCTAATTGTAAAATTCATTGTTGATATCTCAGAAATAATTCTGGCTAGTTTCATGTTCCTGTCATTCAGCATAACATTGGTTGCTATGTTTACAAAATGTAATGTGCATTCTTAAAATAGCTCACTTTTATCATTGGGGGGGGAGGCTGGACTTGTTAGAGACTCTGACACTCATAAATACTGTTCTGTGGGGGAAAAGGCAGAAGAATTATTCAAAAGGATTGTTTGGATGCTTGCGACTTAAATGTTTCAGCCATATAAACATAATTAAATCATACAAAAGTAATACCTATATCTTCTTTATGGTGGCGCTCACCAGATAACATGTACTTTTGAGAGAGTGTCGTATGTAAGGTGAAGTAGTTCGCATTTAAAACATGCACAGTGGAGAGAATGTTTGCATACCTCTATGCTACATTAATGTAATGTGGATGATATTTCTTTTGGATACTGTACTTTTGGAAATTTTACATGATTTAAGCACACTGCTAACTAAAATGACTGCTCCCTTGTGTTAAAAAATCAGTCTGAATTAGTCTAAAGTAGACTATACATAGCAGCTATTAAAATAGGGAAAATGAATTTTGCCAGACTAGACAATACCAGCTTCTGAAAGTGCAATGAATGAATTACCAAACATATAAAATGTAAAAAAAAAGTTATCAGCTTTTTTTTATACAATTTACCTCTGAAGTTCAGGAAGTGAAAATGACCAAGTAGAGTTAGCACTATTTTGAAAGGTGCACATTTGAAGTAAGGCCAAGCTGTATACTCTATAACCCATAGTACACCCATCAATCATGCACCAAAATAAAGGGAATTAAAGGTTCTTCACATTATACCTAAGATATACAAGGTCTTTTTTAAATAACCAGTATAACCAGTGAGGAAAGCCGGGGACATTCTTTTTCTTTAAAATCCTAACCCTATGCAAAATGCGAAACTGTATAGCGCCACCTTAAAGAAAATATAAAAATGTTTGCAATTATTTTTTTTATTTTCATATAATTATGTATGATGTTCTGAATAAAATGGTACATTCATATTGATGTTAAGCATGAAAATAAGCTAATTATATCATTTTTCTCTTGCTTACATAATTTGCCATGAGGTATGTTTGTGTGGGTAGTGACCTTAATTATGGGGAAATTAGAAGTCTTAGAATATAGGAATAGAGTCAACTTAAATTTAAAACTGTTGCAATAAGTGACAGAAATATATGGTGAAAATGTTTCTTTTCCTTTATTTGCAATGAAATAAAAAAATTAATGAAGAGAAAGTGAATTCGCTTCTTCCATATTAAACAATAGGCAAATATTTTACACTTTGATCTTTGACCTTTATGAACCTGATGAGTTACCTCCCTTTCTAATTGTAAAATTCATTGTTGATATCTCAGAAATAATTCTGGCTAGTTTCATGTTCCTGTCATTCAGCATAACATTGGTTGCTATGTTTACAAAATGTAATGTGCATTCTTAAAATAGGTCACTTTTATCATTGGGGGGGGAGCCTGGACTTGTTAGAGACTCTGACACTCATAAATACTGTTCTGTGGGGGAAAAGGCACGAAGAATTATTCAAAAGGATTGTTTGGATGCTTGCGACTTAAATGTTTCAGCCATATAAACATAATTAAATCATACAAAAGTAATACCTATATCTTCTTTATGGTGGCGCTCACCAGATAACATGTACTTTTGAGAGAGTGTCGTATGTAATGTGAAGTAGTTCACATTTAAAACATGCACAGTGGAGAGAATGTTTGCATACCTCTATGCTACATTAATGTAATGTGGATGATATTTCTTTTGGGTACTGTACTTTTGGAAATTTTACATGATTTAAGCACACTGCTAACTAAAATGACTGCTCCCTTGTGTTAAAAAATCAGTCTGAATTAGTCTAAAGTAGACTATACATAGCAGCGATTAAAATAGGGAAAATGAATTTTGCCAGACTAGACAATACCAGCTTGTGAAAGTGCAATGAATGAATTACCAAACATATAAAATGTAAAAAAAAAGTTATCAACTTTTTTTTTATACAATTTACCTCTGAAGTTCAGGAAGTGAAAATGACCAAGTAGAGTTAGCACTATTTTGAAAGGTGCACATTTGAAGTAAGGCCAAGCTGTATACTCTATAACCCATAGTACACCCATCAATCATGCACCAAAATAAAGGGAATTAAAGGTTCTTCACATTATACCTAAGATATACAAGGTCTTTTTTAAATAACCAGTATAACCAGTGAGGAAAGCCGGGGACATTCTTTTTCTTTAAAATCCTAACCCTATGCAAAATGCGAAACTGTATAGCGCCACCTTAAAGAAAATATAAAAATGTTTGCAATTATTTTTTTTAGTTTCATATAATTATGTATGATGTTCTGAATAAAATGGTACATTCATATTGATGTTAAGCATGAAAATAAGCTAATTATGATCATTTTTCTCTTGCTTACATAATTTGCCATGAGGTATGTTTGTGTGGGTAGTGACCTTAATTATGGGGAAATTAGAAGTCTTAGAATATAGGAATAGAGTCAACTTAAATTTAAAACTGTTGCAATAAGTGACAGAAATATATGGTGAAAATGTTTCTTTTCCTTTATTTGCAATGAAATAAAAAAAATTAATGAAGAGAAAGTGAATTCGCTTCTTCCATATTAAACAATAGGCAAATATTTTACACTTTGATCTTTGACCTTTATGAACCTGATGAGTTACCTCCCTTTCTAATTGTAAAATTCATTGTTGATATCTCAGAAATAATTCTGGCTAGTTTCATGTTCCTGTCATTCAGCATAACATTGGTTGCTATGTTTACAAAATGTAATGTGCATTCTTAAAATAGCTCACTTTTATCATGGGGGGGAGGCTGGACTTGTTAGAGACTCTGACACTCATAAATACTGTTCTGTGGGGGAAAAGGCAGAAGAATTATTCAAAAGGATTGTTTGGATGCTTGCGACTTAAATGTTTCAGCCATATAAACATAATTAAATCATACAAAAGTAATACCTATATCTTCTTTATGGTGGCGCTCACCAGATAACATGTACTTTTGAGAGAGTGTCGTATGTAAGGTGAAGTAGTTCACATTTAAAACATGCACAGTGGAGAGAATGTTTGCATACCTCTATGCTACATTAATGTAATGTGGATGATATTTCTTTTGGATACTGTACTTTTGGAAATTTTACATGATTTAAGCACACTGCTAACTAAAATGACTGCTCCCTTGTGTTAAAAAATCAGTCTGAATTAGTCTAAAGTAGACTATACATAGCAGCTATTAAAATAGGGAAAATGAATTTTGCCAGACTAGACAATACCAACTTCTGAAAGTGCAATGAATTAATTACCAAACATATAAAATGTAAAAAAAAGTTATCGGCTTTTTTTTATACAATTTACCTCTGAAGTTCAGGAAGTGAAAATGACCAAGTAGAGTTAGCACTATTTTGAAAGGTGCACATTTGAAGTAAGGCCAAGCTGTATACTCTATAACCCATAGTACACCCATCAATCATGCACCAAAATAAAGGGAATTAAAGGTTCTTCACATTATACCTAAGATATACAAGGTCTTTTTTAAATAACCAGTATAACCAGTGAGGAAAGCCGGGGACATTCTTTTTCTTTAAAATCCTCACCCTATGCAAAATGAGAAACTGTATAGCGCCACCTTAAAGAAAATATAAAAATGTTTGCAATTATTTTTTTTAGTTTCATATAATTATGTATGATGTTCTGAATAAAATGGTACATTCATATTGATGTTAAGCATGAAAATAAGCTAATTATGATCATTTTTCTCTTGCTTACATAATTTGCCATGAGGTATGTTTGTGTGGGTAGTGACCTTAATTATGGGGAAATTAGAAGTCTTAGAATATAGGAATAGAGTCAACTTAAATTTAAAACTGTTGCAATAAGTGACAGAAATATATGGTGAAAATGTTTCTTTTCCTTTATTTGCAATGAAATAAAAAAATTAATGAAGAGAAAGTGAATTCACTTCTTCCATATTAAACAATAGGCAAATATTTTACACTTTGATCTTTGACCTTTATGAACCTGATGAGTTACCTCCCTTTCTAATTGTAAAATTCATTGTTGATATCTCAGAAATAATTCTGGCTAGTTTCATGTTCCTGTCATTCAGCATAACATTGGTTGCTATGTTTACAAAATGTAATGTGCATTCTTAAAATAGCTCACTTTTATCATTGGGGGGGGGGGGGAGGCTGGACTTGTTAGAGACTCTGACACTCATAAATACTGTTCTGTGGGGGAAAAGGCACGAAGAATTATTCAAAAGGATTGTTTGGATGCTTGCGACTTAAATGTTTCAGCCATATAAACATAATTAAATCATACAAAAGTAATACCTATATCTTCTTTATGGTGGCGCTCAACAGATAACATGTACTTTTGAGATAGTGTCGTATGTAATGTGAAGTAGTTCGCATTTAAAACATGCACAGTGGAGAGAATGTTTGCATACCTCTATGCTACATTAATGTAATGTGGATGATATTTCTTTTGGATACTGTACTTTTGGAAATTTTACATGATTTAAGCACACTGCTAACTAAAATGACTGCTCCCTTGTGTTAAAAAATCAGTCTGAATTAGTCTAAAGTAGACTATACATAGCAGCAATTAAAATAGGGAAAATGAATTTTGCCAGACTAGACAATACCAGCTTCTGAAAGTGCAATGAATGAATTACCAAACATATAAAATGTAAAAAAAAAGTTTTCAACTTTTTTTTTATACAATTTACCTCTGAAGTTCAGGAAGTGAAAATGACCAAGTAGAGTTAGCACTATTTTGAAAGGTGCACATTTGAAGTAAGGCCAAGCTGTATACTCTATAACCCATAGTACACCCATCAATCATGCACCAAAATAAAGGGAATTAAAGGTTCTTCACATTATACCTAAGATATACAAGGTCTTTTTTAAATAACCAGTATAACCAGTGAGGAAAGCCGGGGACATTCTTTTTCTTTAAAATCCTAACCCTATGCAAAATGCGAAACTGTATAGCGCCACCTTAAAGAAAATATAAAAATGTTTGCAATTATTTTTTTTAGTTTCATATAATTATGTATGATGTTCTGAATAAAATGGTACATTCATATTGATGTTAAGCATGAAAATAAGCTAATTATGATCATTTTTCTCTTGCTTACATAATTTGCCATGAGGTATGTTTGTGTGGGTAGTGACCTTAATTATGGGGAAATTAGAAGTCTTAGAATATAGGAATAGAGTCAACTTAAATTTAAAACTGTTGCAATAAGTGACAGAAATATATGGTGAAAATGTTTCTTTTCCTTTATTTGCAATGAAATAAAAAAAATTAATGAAGAGAAAGTGAATTCGCTTCTTCCATATTAAACAATAGGCAAATATTTTACACCTTGATCTTTGACCTTTATGAACCTGATGAGTTACCTCCCTTTCTAATTGTAAAATTCATTGTTGATATCTCAGAAATAATTCTGGCTAGTTTCATGTTCCTGTCATTCAGCATAACATTGGTTGCTATGTTTACAAAATGTAATGTGCATTCTTAAAATAGTTCACTTTTATCAATGGGGGGGCGAGGCTGGACTTGTTAGAGACTCTGACACTCATAAATACTGTTCTGTGGGGGAAAAGGCAGAAGAATTATTCAAAAGGATTGTTTGGATGCTTGCGACTTAAATGTTCCAGCCATAAAAACATAATTAAATCATACAAAAGTAATACCTATATCTTCTTTATGGTGGCGCTCACCAGATAACATGTACTTTTGAGAGAGTGTCGTATGTAAGGTGAAGTAGTTCGCATTTAAAACATGCACAGTGGAGAGAATGTTTGCATACCTCTATGCTACATTAATGTAATGTGGATGATATTTCTTTTGGATACTGTACTTTTGGAAATTTTACATGATTTAAGCACACTGCTAACTAAAATGACTGCTCCCTTGTGTTAAAAAATCAGTCTGAATTAGTCTAAAGTAGACTATACATAGCAGCTATTAAAATAGGGAAAATGAATTTTGCCAGACTAGACAATACCAGCTTCTGAAAGTGCAATGAATGAATTACCAAACATATAAAATGTAAAAAAAAAAGTTATCAGCTTTTTTTTATACAATTTACCTCTGAAGTTCAGGAAGTGAAAATGACCAAGTAGAGTTAGCACTATTTTGAAAGGTGCACATTTGAAGTAAGACCAAGTTGTATACTCTATAACCCATAGTACACCCATCAATCATACACCAAAATAAAGGGAATTAAAGGTTCTTTGCATTATAGCTAAGATATACAAGGTCTTTTTTAAATAACCAGTATAACCAGTGAGGAAAGCCGGGGACATTCTTTTTCTTTAAAATCCTAACCCTATGCAAAATGCGAAACTGTATAGCGCCACCTTATAGAAAATATTAAAATGTTTGCAATTATTTTTTTTATTTTCATATAATTATGTATGATGTTCTGAATAAAATGGTACATTCATATTGATGTTAAGCATGAAAATAAGCTAATTATGATCATTTTTCTCTTGCTTACATAATTTGCCATGAGGTATGTTTGTGTGGGTAGTGACCTTAATTATGGGGAAATTAGAAGTCTTAGAATATAGGAATAGAGTCAACTTAAATTTAAAACTGTTGCAATAAGTGACAGAAATATATGGTGAAAATGTTTCTTTTCCTTTATTTGCAATGAAATAAAAAAATTAATGAAGAGAAAGTGAATTCGCTTCTTCCATATTAAACAATAGGCAAATATTTTACACTTTGATCTTTGACCTTTATGAACCTGATGAGTTACCTCCCTTTCTAATTGTAAAATTCATTGTTGATATCTCAGAAATAATTCTGGCTAGTTTCATGTTCCTGTCATTCAGCATAACATTGGTTGCTATGTTTACAAAATGTAATGTGCATTCTTAAAATAGCTCACTTTTATCATGGGGGGAGGCTGGACTTGTTAGAGACTCTGACACTCATAAATACTGTTCTGTGGGGGAAAAGGCAGAAGAATTATTCAAAAGGATTGTTTGGATGCTTGCGACTTAAATGTTTCAGCCATATAAACATAATTAAATCATACAAAAGTAATACCTATATCTTCTTTATGGTGGCGCTCACCAGATAACATGTACTTTTGAGAGAGTGTCGTATGTAAGGTGAAGTAGTTCGCATTTAAAACATGCACAGTGGAGAGAATGTTTGCATACCTCTATGCTACATTAATGTAATGTGGATGATATTTCTTTTGGATACTGTACTTTTGGAAATTTTACATGATTTAAGCACACTGCTAACTAAAATGACTGCTCCCTTGTGTTAAAAAATCAGTCTGAATTAGTCTAAAGTAGACTATACATAGCAGCTATTAAAATAGGGAAAATGAATTTTGCCAGACTAGACAATACCAGCTTCTGAAAGTGCAATGAATTAATTACCAAACATATAAAATGTAAAAAAAAGTTATCGGCTTTTTTTTATACAATTTACCTCTGAAGTTCAGGAAGTGAAAATGACCAAGTAGAGTTAGCACTATTTTGAAAGGTGCACATTTGAAGTAAGGCCAAGCTGTATACTCTATAACCCATAGTACACCCATCAATCATGCACCAAAATAAAGGGAATTAAAGGTTCTTCACATTATACCTAAGATATACAAGGTCTTTTTTAAATAACCAGTATAACCAGTGAGGAAAGCCGGGGACATTCTTTTTCTTTAAAATCCTCACCCTATGCAAAATGCGAAACTGTATAGCGCCACCTTAAAGAAAATATAAAAATGTTTGCAATTATTTTTTTTAGTTTCATATAATTATGTATGATGTTCTGAATAAAATGGTACATTCATATTGATGTTAAGCATGAAAATAAGCTAATTATGATCATTTTTCTCTTGCTTACATAATTTGCCATGAGGTATGTTTGTGTGGGTAGTGACCTTAATTATGGGGAAATTAGAAGTCTTAGAATATAGGAATAGAGTCAACTTAAATTTAAAACTGTTGCAATAAGTGACAGAAATATATGGTGAAAATGTTTCTTTTCCTTTATTTGCAATGAAATAAAAAAATTAATGAAGAGAAAGTGAATTCACTTCTTCCATATTAAACAATAGGCAAATATTTTACACTTTGATCTTTGACCTTTATGAACCTGATGAGTTACCTCCCTTTCTAATTGTAAAATTCATTGTTGATATCTCAGAAATAATTCTGGCTAGTTTCATGTTCCTGTCATTCAGCATAACATTGGTTGCTATGTTTACAAAATGTAATGTGCATTCTTAAAATAGCTCACTTTTATCAATGGGGGGGGGGGAGGCTGGACTTGTTAGAGACTCTGACACTCATAAATACTGTTCTGTGGGGGAAAAGGCAGAAGAATTATTCAAAAGGATTGTTTGGATGCTTGCGACTTAAATGTTCCAGCCATATAAACATAATTAAATCATACAAAAGTAATACCTATATCTTCTTTATGGTGGCGCTCACCAGATAACATGTACTTTTGAGAGAGTGTCGTATGTAACGTGAAGTAGTTCGCATTTAAAACATGCACAGTGGAGAGAATGTTTGCATACCTCTATGCTACATTAATGTAATGTGGATGATATTTCTTTTGGATACTGTACTTTTGGAAATTTTACATGATTTAAGCACACTGCTAACTAAAATGACTGCTCCCTTGTGTTAAAAAATCAGTCTGAATTAGTCTAAAGTAGACTATACATAGCAGCTATTAAAATAGGGAAAATGAATTTTGCCAGACTAGACAATACCAGCTTCTGAAAGTGCAATGAATGAATTACCAAACATATAAAATGTAAAAAAAAAAGTTATCAGCTTTTTTTATACAATTTACCTCTGAAGTTCAGGAAGTGAAAATGACCAAGCAGAGTTAGCACTATTTTGAAAGGTGCACATTTGAAGTAAGGCCAAGCTGTATACTCTATAACCCATAGTACACCCATCAATCATGCACCAAAATAAAGGGAATTAAAGGTTCTTCACATTATACCTAAGATATACAAGGTCTTTTCTAAATAACCAGTATAACCAGTGAGGAAAGCCGGGGACATTCTTTTTCTTTAAAATCCTAACCCTATGCAAAATGCGAAACTGTATAGCGCCACCTTAAAGAAAATATAAAAATGTTTGCAATTATTTTTTTTATTTTCATATAATTATGTATGATGTTCTGAATAAAATGGTACATTCATATTGATGTTAAGCATGAAAATAAGCTAATTATGATCATTTTTCTCTTGCTTACATAATTTGCCATGAGGTATGTTTGTGTGGGTAGTGACCTTAATTATGGGGAAATTAGAAGTCTTAGAATATAGGAATAGAGTCAACTTAAATTTAAAACTGTTGCAAAATGCAAAACTGTATAGCGCCACCTATGCGAGATAACGATGGGAGTACTCCAAATGTGCCAAAATTGGAAACGAGGCTGATACCTAGGAAAGTTATACATGCATTCCTGGCATGGGGGCGCTCACCAATTAATATGTACTTTAAAGAGAGTGACGTATGTAAGGTGAAGTAGTTTGCATTTAAAACATGAACAATGGAGAGAATGTTGGCATACCTATATGCTACATTAATGTAATGTGGATGATATTTCTTTGGATATTGTACTTTTGGAAATTTTATATGATTTAAGCACACTGCTAACTAAAATGACTGCTCCCTTGTGTTAAAAAATCAGTCTGAATTAGTCTAAAGTAGACTATACATAGCAGCTATTCAAATAGGGAAAATGAATTTTGCCAGACTAGACAATACCAGCTTCTGAAAGTGCAATGAATAAATTACCAAACATATAAAATGTAAAAAAAAAAGTTATCGGCTTTTTATTATACAATTTACCTCTGAAGTTCAGGAAGTGAAAATGACCAAGTAGAGTTAGCACTATTTTGAAAGGTGCACATTTGAAGCAAGGCCAAGCTGTATACTCTATAGCCCATAGCACACCCATTAATCATGCACCAAAATAAAGGGAATTAAAGGTTCTTTGCATTATACCTAAGATATACAAGGTCTTTTTTAAATAACCAGTATAACCAGTGAGGAAAGCCGGGGACATTCTTTTTCTTTAAAATCCTAACCCTATGCAAAATGCAAAACTGTATAGCGCCACCTATGCGAGATAACGACGGGAGTACTACAAATGTGCCAAAATTGGAAACGAGGCTGATACCTA
Organism: Sinohyriopsis cumingii; assembly: GCA_028554795.2. Taxonomy (NCBI): domain Eukaryota; kingdom Metazoa; phylum Mollusca; class Bivalvia; order Unionida; family Unionidae; genus Sinohyriopsis; species Sinohyriopsis cumingii. Next base: position 115,248,809 of record CM068837.1, on the reverse strand, counting down.
GGAAAGTTATACATGCATTCCTGGCATAGGGGGCGCTCACCAATTAATATGTACTTTAGAGAGAGTGACGTATGTAAGGTGAAGTAGTTTGCATTTAAAACATGAACAATGGAGAGAATGTTGGCATACCTATATGCTACATTAATGTAATGTGGATGATATTTCTTTGGATATTGTACTTTTGGAAATTTTACATGATTTAAGCACACTGCTAACTAAAATGACTGCTCCCTTGTGCTAAAAAATCAGCCTGAATTAGTCTAAAGTACACTATACATAGCAGCTATTAAAATAGGGAAAATGAATTTTGCCAGACTAGACAATGTCAGCTTCTGGATGTGCAATGAATGAATTACCAAATATTTAAAATGTAAAAAAAAGTTATTGGCTCTTTTTTATACAATTTACCTCTGAAGTTCAGGAAGTGAAAATGACCAAGTAGAGCTAGCACTTTTTTGAAAGGTTCACATTTGAAGTATGGCCAAGCTGTATACGCTATAACTCATAGTACACCCATCAATGATACATCAAAATAAAGGGAATTAAAGGTTCTTTTAATTATACTTAAGATATACAAGGTCTTTTTTAAATAGCCAGTATAACCAGTGAGGAAAGACGGGGAAATTCTTTTTCTTTAAAATCTTAACCTATGCAAAATGCGAAACTGTATAGCGACACCATAATAACATGGTGAAATGAAAGAGTTAAATGGATGATTTAGTAACAATTTATCTGGGAATATGAAATATACCCGAGAATTATACCAGTCATCGTTTGGCATTGAATAACAGTACATAATAATGAATACACTAATATTGTCCATCAATGTTGACAACACCCACCCACCTACCTACGATGTCGTTACCCCGTCAACGAAATAGAAACACTATTAGTACTACCACTCATGCTGCTTTACCACCGAAAGCTTTGCGACGAATGAAATTGATTTGTAACTGTTTTAAACAAATTTAGAGGCTAGATTTCCTTCCCATTACAATATTTTGTGAAGATATGAAGCTAACATTCTATGGCCACAATTCTGTCCAAAAAGTGGTTGATGAGACAAAGCCATAAAAAGCACATCTAGTGCTATGAGACGAAATACACACAACTGCATAAAAAAACATGTTTACTCTTTCCTGTGATATGCTGACTACAAAGAATATATACTGTTGAGGGATGTAATATTGATGGAAACAAATTATAATGCTGCCAGAACTGGACCTAACAAGACAAAACCTTTACAAATATTATCTACATCTAATAGGCAATTTCTCTACCAAATGGTTCCAAGGAACTGAACGTGAATTTGTGTATGGACAATTGTATCACAAGGCAGAGAGTACATGCAAATTATGAAGCATTATGCAAAGAATTAGCCAGTCGATTTAGGATTATTGAAACTGCAAAAACATATGACACTCAGTTTAGTCACAGAGACCAGAAATACAGTGAGACTGCTGAAGAGTATGCAGCTGAATTAAAGAGGTTTTATGTCAAGCATGATGATGAGACCAGACAAGAAGATCTACTGAGAAGGTTCCTTGATGGGTTGATAGGTGATAAAGCTCACTTTCACACTCAGTATTTTAAAGAACCGAAAGACATAGATGATGATATCTTTCAAGTAGTAATCTTCAATGAAACATGTAAGACTAGAAAAATAAGAGTGAAACACGAACAGTCAAAGAATACAGGTGATCAGACACTGATAAAGATGGTAGTCTGGTGAATGAAGATGAAAACCAGTCTGCAAACAAAAGAGCTACAAGGGCAACACCAGGGAAGAACAAGAATAAAGTCTTTAATAAATAAGTGCAAGAATCTACACGGATTGACAAAGGCAATAGTGATAAGAAAGATTCAAAGATAGATTTAATTGATTTTGATAATCTGAGAGAGGTTATACAAGAACTGATAAAGAAACAGACTGTTAATTTAATAGAGTTTCTCATCCAAGCTCATGGAATCCAACTAACAACAGGTGTGATAATGGCCACGAAAGTAAACAAAGTTACTAAGATGGGTCACATGGTGAAAGGCAGAGTTACCAGTCATGCAATAAGGCCTGTTTTATTTGTGGTGATCCTTATCATTTCAAATGTGAATGTTCAAGAAACCAGAACAGATATGACAGAAAGCCCACAACAGAGAAAAGTTCAGACAACAGTTCTGAATTAAGGGCATCCAGCACAGGAAAATGTTTAAACTAATGGGAACTGACTCAGCCAAGAGACAGTCCAGGTTTTAAAGGAAATTGCCCTCATTAGTGATCAAATTCAGCAACTGTCCAACGAACAAACTATCATTAATATACCTGTCAAGATACCTGTTCATAGAGGTATACCAAAATTAAAGGGCATACATGTTAAGGGTTTTCTACAGGGAGTAAAATTACATTTGTAGTTGATAATTGTGCTGAGAAAACTGTTCAAGCTGAACATGTGTACAAGAAAATAAAGGAGTCTGAAAGAAAAGAATTAAGGAGCAAAGGATGTCTTGTGCATGCAGGATGATAACCATTTCTGGATTATGGGAAGTATAAAGTCACCTTAAAACCAGACACTGTCAAGATGGATAAAGAAGTCATTGTTTGCTGAAATCGAAGATGAAGTTTTGCTTGGTGCCGCTGCTTTGAAAGGATCTGATGGGAAGCTAGCAGACATTATTTTGAGTAAGAATAAAATCCTTGATGGCAAAGAGATAAAGTGTCAACAGATTGTTAACAATCAAATCAGAAGAGTTTGTTTAGCTGATAAATACATCATACCAGGTTTGAGTGAGCAGATTGTAGACATGTATAATGATTGCCATAATACTGATGATCAAGAAGGTGAATGTGATGTTTTGATTGAACCAACACTGCATTTTAAAGAAAGGCATCCCCTTGTGATGGCTTCCAGCCTTGCTAATCTTAATGCTACAACAATGATAAAGGTGAGGGTTATGAATCCTTTCCTATCAGTCTCACTGAAACAAGGAGCTGTGATAGGCACTGCTGAGAAAGTTACACATGGTTCAGTCATAAAGGTGTTAAGTCTAGAGGAAGATGAAAGTGTGTCGGATGGAATGACATTGCTTCCAGATGTATCAATCTAATGGAGATAAACATAACAGATACCACTCCAAACAAGTTTCCAGATTATATAAAAAATATTTGTAAAGAAGGGAAAGCTCTAACCAGGAAAGCAAAGAAAGCTCAAAGAAGCACACAGAAGGTAAACCTAGAAAAAGATATACCTGACCATTTGAAAGCACTTTTAGAGAATCATCAGATGGGAAGAAGTTTCAGCAACAGAAAGAATTAGCAAAACTGCTCACATATTTCCATGATGTTTTCTCTCAAGATGAGAATGATTTAGGGCTTACTAATCTTGCAGAACACACGATTGACATAGGGAATGCAAAACCCATAAAGCAGCCCTTCAAAAGAGTACCAACGGCATTTGCTAATGAAGAGAAAGAAGTTATAGATAAACTGAAAGCCCAAGGTGTAATCAGAGAATCTAACTCTCCATGGGCATCTCCAATTGTGTTGGTCAGAAAGAAAAATGGTAGTGTCCTTCCATATGTAGATTACAGGAAACTGAATACTGTGACAAAATTGGATGTTTTTCCTATATCCAAGAGTCAATGAATGCCTTGCTGCAGTTGCAAGATTTTTCAGTACATTAGATCTTACATCAGGATACTTTCCAGTGTCAGTTAGGGACAAAGACATCTCTAAGACTGCATTTGTGACCAAGCATGGTTTATTGAGTTTACAGTAATGCCACAGGGTTTGACAAACAGTCCCACAACTTTGCAATGAGTGGTAGACATTGCATTGAAAGGATTGCAGCATTTTTCCTGTATCATCTAAATAGATGACATCATAGTGTAAGGAACTATTTTCTGCGAACACATACAAAGACTCAAAACGGTTACATTGTACACAGATGGCTAATTTGAACCTGACACCTGACAAGTATGAACTTTTACAGGATGAAGCTGGCTTCCTGGGACACCAAGTCTCAAAGAATGGAGTTAGCCCTGATCAGAATAATGTTGCAAAATATTACATTGGAAGGATCCAGAATATGTACTGAACTCCATCAGTTCTTGGGTACCTGTTCTTACTACAGACACTTTATTCGAGACTTTTCAAAGATAACCAAGCCATTGTTTTACTTACCCAAGAAGGACAGCTCATTGGAATGGACAAAAGAGTGCCGAATAAGTTTCAACCAGTTGAAAGGGGCTCTATCAATTATAGAAATCATGGTTTTCCCAAGAGATGAAGGAACTTTCATCCTTGACACAGATGCATGTGATGCTGGAATAGGTGCAGTCCTGTCCCAGATTCAGAATGGCCAAGAAAGAGTTATCATATATTTTCTGGATGATAAGAAAATATGAAAGAACACAATTTCACACTATTAGAAGCAGTGTTTCCCTTGACGCACATTTGTGCGTCAGGGACGTATGCTGGAGAAAACTGACGCAAACATTTTGTTGCCGTGCGTTTTTTTTGACGCAAGGGATTCACATAATGCAATCAGGATTTTGTATTTAATATCCAATGCATTGGAGGAAGGGTGACATCGTGTATACTTCGAGCATAGGCATTGACTGGTTCCCCGCTTTGTTTGCTCCCTGTGTTGGGCTCCTCTACTCATATAGCGGAGTGGAACGCAGGGAACATACGAAATAAGGAACCAGACTAGCATAGACGATGTTATGACGCAATAGCTTCCCCATATCTCGCGGGCTCTCATGCGATTTCCATCAAGCTCAGCAAGATGTCATCTTGATGTTTAACCACAATGCTTGTTGCACTAGAAAGTGATCTCCAGATTAAAATGTCATGCACTAAAAATCATAAGCGAAGAAAGTGAAAGAAGCAGAACACAAAAGAGTAACTGTGCATCTAACTTTAATGAAAAATGGAGAAAATAATTCCCTTGACTGGAATACGGCACATTCATTAGGATTACCGCTGCGATTTCTGATAGCATGATTGCGAAGAATGTAGAAGTGAATAATCCTTTCATGACAGGGTTTAAGAATTTTAACAAATCTGCCCTTGTTCGCTACAAGATGTCTGGAGAACACATTATAGCCCAAGACATTCTTTCAAAGAAAGACCTTAAAGTTCAAGTGTAACCTATTAGAAACAAGATGAATCATTAACCTCCTTCATTTTTGGATAAATCTGTTCATGGACGAAGTACTATGAAACCAATGATAGTACACATTTTATGACAGGTAGTAAATTGACTGCCATTTGGTTAAAAAGATTTATTAGGCTTTTTGTATTGGCTTGTATGTAATATGTTGGTCTATAATATTGCTTCAAAAAGATTATAAGGAGACTGTTAAAAGTACGATTTTAAAAGAAAAATTAACTAACAAAATTATTCTTTGAATGGACAATGCATTTGTTTGTTAAATATGCATATTGGTTTATTTGTATGTTTAGAGAGAGAGAGAGAGAGAGAGAATGTTGTGCAAGTTGCAATATCCTATTTCAAGCTGAAAAAGTATAAGTTGGATGAAAATTTGTCAGTATATTTTTGACCCCATATTTTTTATTTAACCCCCAGTTCTGACACCAAGGTATTTTTTTTTACCCTCCGTTTTACACCCCTGGGGGATACACTGAAATTAGAATCGTTAAAAACATCAGGGCCTAGAAGTTTTGCAAAAGTATCAAAAACTGTAATTAAACAGTGCTTTTATATTTGAGTAAGACATCTAGAACAATGAAGTAAAAGAAAGGTTTTATTTCTCTCAAAACTTGTAAAAGGATCTCCTTGGATACACTGGTAACATGGCCAAAATACATTTTAGCAAAAACCTGAATGTATACCTTACAATTAAAAAATAAACTCTAGACAATGTATTTCATCTGTAAAAGCCTGTAACAAAGTCTGACTTTAACTGGATGCTGCCAGTGAGACTTTTCAAGGTCATTTAATACATTGTCCAGTGCAAGTGTGGAACAAGCTAAAGCCCAATTACTCTTTCTGTTAAATGTGAACTGGCTTAAAAAATGTACTAGTCTTGGATACAGTGAACTAGTAAGATTGTATATGCAAGTTATAATTTGCTTTGATATAAAAAAAATTAAAACACTAATTGTCTACAATTTTTATAAATATCACTTGTCTTATAGTTGTTGCCAAGTGATTTGAATAATTGTAACTGAACCCTAACCTAATTTGCTAGTAGAATTAATGGACCGCTTATCTAAGCATTACCTCTAATGGAATGGATGAAGTGTATAGTAGTAGTTTGGCATTTGAATGATTGCCCATCATCCATCACATTCCTTGGAAGTGAGGTCCATTTTTGATGGTGTAATGATACTGCAAAAGCTGTGGACTTCCAACCAGTTTGGGAGGGAAAGTCTAGATTTGATTAGAGATTTAATATCTGAATTGTATTTAATAAAATCTAATCCAGAAGCAAATATGTTCTTTGGTCTTTAAGCTATCAACATACTTAGATTTTAATATAAATTTCTTGGCAACCAGAAGGACTAGTAGATTGAGAAATTTACTTGTCCAGCTGAATCTTCTTTAATCCTTCCCAGAAAACAATGTAAGACAAATGGAGATTAACTAGCCATTGGATGACTGAAATTATGACAACTATATTCTAAGAGTAAATTCACTAGCGTGGGGCTAATGTACTACCAGTAAATTGGAGCCTTCATTAAGAATTATATATCAAACACACATATAAGCAGGTGCAGGCCTTCTAACCTGAACCCCCAGCTTGGTTAATGGCTTATATGGTGTTAGTACAGATCCCACTCACCATGTAGCTATGTTACAAAGCAGGTTAGCATGCAACAGAGGGTGACTAAAAGCCAAAAGGTGCATACAGGATGCAAGCAGCATATACACATCCAAGCAAATACAACTACAAACTACAAATAAACATTTTAAATGCAAATTTCAGCTGGATACTGCAACCACTTATTTCAAAATATAACATTTTTGCACATTATACAATGTACAAACGTAATGAGTTTATGTATTACAATGGAATTATTCAGATTAACTTTTTAAACAGTGGAGAAACACTCAAAATGTTTGTAGTTACATGTATATTTCTGTGCTGAAAGCTGATTATGCAAATAGGTAAAGAGATTATTCCTCTTTATATATCATCCTGACAAAATAAGTATGAGAAAATGCCGAACAAATCTGTCCTGAATTTTATTTTCTTCTGGATATTGCTTTTTTCCCTCTAGCTAGAGTCAGTCAAACCCCTTGTAGCTTTAAAATCTAGAAAATCTGAAATCCAAACTAATTTTCCAGACCAGCAAGGATATAATATTCTTACAGAAACCATCTTTAGTTTTATCGGTCTTGACCAGATGTTTTATTGGGATGGCCTTTAGTCCATTATCTGTCCATACATTAATGCAGATTTGGTACCACTGCTTTCTCTGAATACGTGAACGATTGCCATGAAACTGTAAACATTCATCCCATGATCTAGTTGGTTCTAAATAAAACTGTTACTGCTTGGACATCCAATATGGCCACCACTGCATCCATCTTGAAAATCTTATTACTATTCCTTTTTCTGAATGGATGGTCATATCAACATAGGGTTTTCACTAAGGGTCTTCTTATAATGTCTGGCTGGTCCTAAACGAAAGTGATACTGATCCAGTGTCCACTGTGGTCAAATTGCTAATTGTATGGCAAATTTCCTTTTATTAGTGCCACAAACCTTAACCCTGATGCTAGAACTTTTCAGCCTGAAATCAATATATGTATGTCTCTTCCTTGCCCCAAATGCAAACAACATAGAACATTTGTTAACATTAGGTGGTGGAAAACCTGGGTTATTGTGCAGATGCAAAATACAGATGCAAGGACAGATAATATATAAAAATAAAGTTTGCCTCTAGGCATACATATAAATACAGACAGGTAGGTCATTTATGATTATGTATGCCAATATACCTTTTGTTCGCCTTGTCCATTCATGGGTTGATAAAGAAACATCACAGCAATTGACATAGACATCTATACCCTCTGTGCTACATCTCTCAGAAATGTTTACCTCCTCCCCAAGAAGTCGCCTGACCAGGGTTGTCTTGCCTACACCCACATGTCCGACAACCATGATTCGTATGCTGTATACAGTCTCCTTTCCATCCTTAAGAGCTTCTTCAAAAAGTTGGATGGATCTGTGATCCATATTGAGAATTTCTATTGGAACACCTGTGCATGTAATGGGTTAGTTATATATTATCAACTTTGATGAAGATTTTGTTTTAAAAAAAGGACTTCTTGCAGTGTTAGCGAGTTTAATTTAGGTTTACAAACTCAGTCATTGTTCTTCACCTTAATAAATATCTGTAACACTTACAAATTCTTTGTCAATAAAACTCACCATATAGAGTTTACCTGTGTTCAACTGGGTCTAGAAAAAAAATAACAACTTTTAAATCTTTAATCTGATGAAAACAGAACTCTCCTTATTTTAAGCAGACTCGACAGGCACCATTAAGATCCCATTCTACAGTTAATACGGTATGTGTTCCCGAAAGAGGGACAAGTATAAAGTGGAAGTTGTTTGCATTTGCAACATGCACAATGGAGAAATGTTGGCATTCATTGCTACTTTCATGTAATGCAACTATATTTTATTTACATTTGGTAATAATGTTGATCAGATGCCATCTAAAGCTGACAGCCAATCAAAATGCCTGTTCCCATTTACTAAAAAATTGAGCATGAATTTAAGTGCAAAGGAAAACTAACTTTTGTTGTTTTTAAATATGCAAGTGATTTTTGCCAGAGTATGCAATACGAGGTTTGAAAATGCAAAAAATACATTAGAAAATATATCAAAACTATTTTTACAACAAAGCAGAGCTAGCGGCCTTCTGAAGGTTTCACATGTAAATCAAGACCAGTCTGTATCTTGCCAAAACTAAATTACATGTACACCCATCACTCATATCCCAAAATAATTAGGGAATTAAAAGTTCATTTAATAATTCTTACATTATCCAGTCAGTTTTAAACAGCTAGGATTCCTACAATATCCAGTCAGTTTTAAATAGCTAGGATTACTTTTTCTTGAAAAAAAAAATATGCACAAATTACAAAACTGCTGAGCCAAACCTAAAATTTCCTGTTTCTACAAAACTTTAGAATTCCTGGTCCATTATATTTTAGTAACATATATCTCTGCCACTAATAAAAGTTCCTGGCCTGCCAAACTTTTTGATTTATCTTCTTTCACTTATAGTAATGGATCAGAATATGCACTGTACTGTCAGTTAAAAAAAACTATTGTTACCAACCAAATTAAGTTTTTCACTTCCATTATTTGAAAGTGCTAACTGATTGTTTAATCAAAATGTCAACAGAACATGGCCTCTTATCAGTGTTTGTCAGATGAATAAATTAGCTATGCATCTCCTCACACTTGAATCAGGCTGTTCTTAATTTTAAAAAAAAAGATCTCCTTTTCTTCAACAAATATGCCACAAATTTCCTCAAATTTAAAAGGCAAAAAGAAATAAGGAACTAACAACCATTAATTTACAAGGTTGTTTGAATTTTCTTTAATCCCTCTTCAAAAATGAAATAGTCAGTCCCTATATGTTAAACCTTACTTCATATAAACAAAAACCATATACCCACCCTACACCTGTACAAAAAGTCATTCAAATTTTAAGGCAGTGTGAGACAATAAGTGATGACAAGCTTTGTCACATATAGATGGACAGACATGCAGACATATGCCCGGAGATAACAAGACTGTCATTTTTTAAAATAGGCCTGGGTGTATAATTTGCTTGAAAAATCTTCCTTTTGGACAAATCAATTACAAGTTTAAAATGTTGGATACTCTCCAATTATTGTTGTAATCTGTATTCCCAAATGATAGACCATTATATTTATATTAAATATTGAGGAAGTTAGTTCTGTCTAGAAACCACATATCATATCATTGCTTACAATTTGCCTATAAATCATACACTTATAAATCATACGTGTACTACATGATACTTCTATAGTAGTATTATATAGTAGTGTACATGTATAATTTATTGATAAATTGTAAGCAACTATACAAGCCCATGTGGGGACTATTACTGATATTAATACCCCTACTTCAGGACAGGATCCTGAAATGTTCATATATTAATAGAGTAGTCAGGTGCGACTGACACCAGGTACTTTTCAGTATACATGTATTTTCAGAAAGCTTGAAGGTAGTGCATACATACTGTTAAACAAATAAAGTATAGTCTGGGTCTGTTTTGTATCATACCCCATCACCAGTCTTGGAAAAAAGAACTTCTATTTTTATTACAGACTGTATATAACAATGAGCATGGTCATAAGGCTGATGCAGGTAAATAGAAATATTTTAATTTCTATTTAGATGGCATTTATCATGCCAGCAATTTTACAATTAAAAAGAGTATGTAATGTATATATTATTATTCGTAAGATTGTTGATGTTGTAAATACAAAATAAATAATTCCTAATTATAAGCATAAGTATATGCAGACCAGCAAGTTGTTCTCCACCTTTTTTTTTTGTTTGACTGGCGGCCCGTCAAACAAAAAAAAAAAAGGTGGAGAACAACTTGCTAGTCTAAAGTATCTGATAAACATTTTAATCATTCTTTAGTACAAAACCTGAACAAATTTCCTAACTTTAAAATTATGATAAAAAATATAAATCCTTATTTTCAAATATTATTATTCCTATTTCTATTTATTATTAAACTAATAAAAATATTGTCATCTGAATATTTTAATTATTGCATATTCTACATTCATATTTATTGCTCTTTATGTCTTATATAATAATAATAATAATAATAATGTCTAAATTACTTGCCATTTTAAATGCAGTCACGGAGAATGTTAATTTTTACCTGCGCGAGCATCCGCGTGAAGACCATGCATTAGTTACGAATCTGGTAAACAATTTCGAAGACCGGCTACGATTCATAATAGACCCGAGCCAAACCATAATATTCTTATTTAATACCAGTATTCTGTCGAATTTCACTGAAGAAACAATACTAAATTAACGCAGCATCATTTAAATTATAAGTCCGCTATGTTCATTCATCTAAGAACTTCTTTCATTGTCAACCGCGTGTTTCCGGTGTGCCATATAAGGCACTGTTTTCTTCTTTGTAAGCGTAAACTAATCGTAGTAAATATGGCGTGTATTAAATAATGTCTCATGGATTATCCAAATATGGCAAACCTTGTGCGTGAAGTGAATGACCGTGTTGTCTGATAGTGATCAAATTATGTAAACATTCCAATGTATTTTACCGTAAATAGGTAAATATTTTTTAAGTTGATAAATTTCCCTTGCAAGATCAGCACAGAACCGCTCCATACACATGAATGCCATATAGAATATAAAAAATAGAAGAAAAAAAGAAACAAACTGCATAAACACACGACACCCTGAACGATCTGGTGTGAACCAGATTTCAAAGTCGCGTGCAGGGATTTATCAATAAAAGCGCCACCTTCTGGGAAAAAAATGTGTATTGCCATGAACTGGTAATGACGTGAGTTTAGTAGCCAACTGTCATTGTGATAGTCCAGATAGAATTATAATTTTTATATTAAATTATATTAAAATTGTGTGACGACAGACAAGTTGCAGGTAAGTTAACAATCAGGAATGAATAATCTTGGCTATAACAACAGCTGCATTAAATTTTAAAATAATACATAATATTTTATTTATACTTAAAATCAACAAAGAGTCATATGCACGTCGACGATGGTGGACACTTAAATCACGACAAAAAATTATATATTCCACTTTAATTTTATTTTACATCTTTTAATCATATTTGTCTTTATAATTAAGTTTTAACTGTAACATGTATAACTAATATTTGTGTTATAAAGGTGAATCAGGAAATGTAAACAAACAAAGTATGTAGTTTTCGTTCTAAAAGTTTATGTAAAATGGAAATACCTGATTGATATGAATATTCCAGTCTGTAGACAGTAATCACATTACTTTCACTGCTTGTGGTGTAAAGTACTCCATGATGGTCATCATAGAATATTCCAATTGGACTTGATGACACTGTGTGTATGGTCACTAGTTGACCTCTGTCTGTCAGCTGATGAATTATGTTAGATTTGTGGTCACACACGTACACACAATCCCTGTCAGCCATTATCGACCCCGGGTATTTTAATTCCTGGTGTTGATACAGAAACTTGTGTGTGTGTGGATTAAAAATATCATATGCATACACACCTATAGTAGTGTCGTCATAAGTGTCACACGAGATGTAGACTGTGTTGTCTTTAATGGCCAAGTGAGTAATACCATACCCTTTACAGACCTTGTGAGTTGAGTCTACACTTCCATCTGTAAGGTTTACAACACACCAGTACAACATCATGTCGTCCCATTTCCAACCGCTGACAACGAGTTTGTCTGAATTCAATTTTGCCACTGAATTACATCTATCAATTCCTGTCCTTACATCTAATGTTTTGACCCGTTTTACGTCATGTATAGATTTCAATGACATGATTACAATCTTACTGTCTCCCAGACACACAGCTACTTCCGTCTTGCTAATAAGACAGACACCCATGGGACGGGACTCCAGTTTGTGTGATGTACACAGTTTACCGTCATGTCGATTGTAAATCTGGAGATTCCACGCATAACAGTCTATGACCAGCAACGTGTCTTCTGTCACCACAACGCCATTGTAGTCGGGTTCACGGCCGGCTGTGGATAAAAAGAATGACTTATATAAGGATGCGGAATGACAACATCAGGATAGGGAATACTCAAAATACAGATATATACACTTTTAGTAAGCAATGATATAAAAACTTGTAAACATCTATATATTATTTTCTGACCTAAACCAAAAATCCAATTTCGTAATTTAGACACCACCACCATTATCGTAATAGTCGTATTATTTTTTTTAGTATTGCTATTAGTACCTACAGCTACATTTAATTACTCTGACCTGGAAATGAGTTACAGATGGAACCAAATTCGCGGTGTGCAACGAACTATATTATAGTTGCTATTTTATAACGGTTTGCAACTGTTACTACTACTACGATTACTACTACTACTACTACTACTACTACTACTACTACTAATAATAACTGTTATTTTCTTTCATGCTAAGCAGTTATTTACTGGATTTTTGACAGAGAAATAATTTGTATAATTTATGATACAAATATGTTTTCACTACCCGTCAGTAGATACACGATATATGCTGAAATGAGTGAATAATGGACATTTTTAATCAAGTGAGGAAAAAAAAGTATTTTCACGTGTGTCAAAATATATCCTTTATTCGCTCGTACTTACAAACTTTATTTTGGTTTTATTCTCATACGCACTGGCTAGCAAGATGTATAACATATTGAAGTAGCAGATTTCTTATTTCGTCCCAAGCGATTTCAGCGGTTTACAGTTTATGTTCTGCTGTGTCTTATGATTATTCGTACAGAAATATAAACAGTAACATTACTCTCATTCCCAATTCGAAGGAAAATATCACATTAAGAAAAAATGTAACTCCTTCTTGCATTTGAAATTTTCTCGATTATAATGGAGACAGCCATATTTGCCACTCGATTAGGAAAGCGTATACAAATAATTTCGAATTTCACGGTTATTATTCATGTTTATTGACGGTCAGTGATTTTTTTCTCCAATGCAATGCAATTATATATCAGAAAATCCAGTAAATCACGGCCTAGCATAAATAAATATACATAGCATCATGGCCAAAAATTGACCACTATAAAACCGGTATCTTTTTTTGCATCGTATACCTTAGTTGGGAAAGAGGAAACACAACAGAACACAAACGGTAATCGAGCAAGATAAATGCTACTTCAATGTGTTAAACATATTCCTAGCAAATAAGTGTGATCATAAAATAAAAATACAATTTCAATGGTCCGAGTAAAGTAGGGCTAAAAAGGTAGCGGTGATTTTACATAAATTTAAAATAACTCCTGAAAACTGTCATATGTGATCAATAACCCAACAATCAATATAACACCATTCAGAGTATTAGTGACATAGTATAAGTTTAAACGATAAGCACTTGGTACAGGCGTTGTTTCTGTTAGTAAAAACGAATAATTTTTTTACAATATCTACTCCCCTTCAGAAAATTTGCAGAGCAAGAGGTGGGTATTGCCATTAATTTTCCCTTTTAATACCGGGAACAAACCGGCCCTGTACCCCTGGCACTTAAAACACTATTTATAAATAAATAAAATTAAACGATAAAGAAATATATTGTCATAATATATTTGCCATGCTACTCATCATTATGAGTATATACTTCCCTGGCTATTTCAATGAAAAGTCCCGTTTGCATGTAAACTTCTGCATTCACCATCGTTGTCGTCTGCTACAAAATCCGGCTACAAGTTCCGCATAGCTCGCGCTTTTTCTAGGCGCATTAATACATAAAACAAGATTCACTGGAACCTCTGAGACATCTGTTCCAAACATTCGAAAACCATGAACCCGACTATATGGCAGCGTTGCCTGGTTCCTGGACCTACGTAGCTACAGACGCTTCAAAATGGGGTCAGACTGGTTTATCAATTGTTTTCCACAATTAATACATTTGAAGATACGGTCAAAAGAGAACTACCTCAAAAGGTATGTCTTCGGTACTATGAAATGTAACGTTGTTCATACAGATTGCATATAAATAAAATTTAGATTGCCCATTTTTAAAATTATAAAGCTTAAGCGTGAATATTATACACAGAGTGCTCGTACTGGACCAACAGTGTAACGTGGGCAGCATCTCATGTGACAACGGTGCTTCATTTGTCAGCAATTTCGGATTTACTTAGTTACTAACTTAGTGAGTTGGTTAGCTTCTTATAACCTTTGACCTTTTCTAACGTATTGTATGACTTTAGCAATTAGTAACAAGGATAAGCGATCTTCAAACCACGTGCAATGTTCTGATGATTACACAAGTTCAAGACGGCTATATGGTGCCTTTTGAGACCGTTATCAATATTGTATGGAAGCTTCCAACGATATCGCCTTTTACACCCATTACCGCCTGAATTATCTTGTGAAAATAATTCAACGTAAACCCAGTTTTACAGTTACCCGTGTTCATTGCATTCATGGCCAACTGCATTTTAAAAAAGCACATGTTATCTGTTATTTTCATAACTATGACATTGTCATTTATTTCATGTTTGTGAGTTGACATAAATTTAATGCTCTTCTTAAAATAAACCTCTATATGACCACTACATAATTTGAGATGATGATGCTTTGTATTCAGTCCAGTCATGCCTGACAACTGTACTCAGTAAAAGTACCGCTATCTGTCATTCTATCTAGGCATGGTATGATCAACTTGTCCAGGCGAGCAGCACCATCATAGGGTATTGCATGTGCTTTTGGTTTTCAAATTTAGATTCAACCCATATATAGGGAAAGTCTATTTCTTGCCTTTTGTTGATTTTCATACACAGAATAATAAACTGTGAAAAAATATGTACTTGGTAACATTATAAAATTTAATAATTCCTCGGACCATTCTTACATTTAATAATTGGAATGTCTCATGTGTTGCAATCACAAGATATAAATTAACTGAATCTCATTACACCTGATTGTTCTTAAGTAAACAATGTTTTTTATTATTTCTTTTATTAGCAGTATGATAAATTACCATAAGCATTTGTAGGTGAGCAGCACATGATGTAGGTTTAAGACATCACAATCTGTTTGTACCCTAATTTAAGTCCAGCCTTTTTGTGGACCGGTATTTAATAAAAAATGCTGTCTCACTTAGGAACGGGCCCTGGTGGCCAATGAATTTAAAGTACTCGCCATTACCGATCACTTCCATGTAACCTCAATTCACTTGGGTTCAAATCTCAGGATAGATGAATATTTGTTGGAATATGAGAAAGTGTGTCACCAGCTTCCAATGGTTTGGTGGTTCTTACCAAAGTTTTCTTGGGTTCTTCCTCCACCAGTTACAATGGCCACCATGCATAGCTTATACTTTGCTCAAAAATTGCATTTAAACCACAACATCTGACTGAAGTAAATTAATGCTCTGTTTCTGTGATTTTATTTACTGTACTTGACTAAAATTCCATTGATTTTAGCAAAGTAGGGCACTTTCTAAATTTTTTTCTCAGTCTCCATTCAAACCTGGACTAAAAATATCTCACAGTTCCAGTATCTCTCTTGCTCTATCAGATGTGATAGACAATTGTTACTCATACAGCAGGATCATCAGCAGTAGTTAATTGTTAGGTTTAAATAGTAATTTGCAATGTAATATGTACCTAATTAATGCATATATTGTACTCATATTAGGTCTTTACCCAAGGAAAGACAAATTGGTTATATAGTATTCAATGTATTATGTACCTTATCAATGTATATATTGTACTCATATTAGGTCTTTATCCAAATAAAGACACAAATTGGTTTTATAGTATTCAACATAATATGTACCTAATCAATGCATATATTGTACTCTTATTAGGTCTTTACCCAAGGAAAGACACAAATTGGTTATATAGTATTCAATGTATTATGTACCTTTTCAATGTATATATTGTACTCATATTAGGTCTTTAATCAAGACACAAATTGGTTATATAGTATTCAACATAATATGTACCTAATCAATGCATATATTGTACTCTTATTAGGTCTTTACCCAAGGAAAGGCACAAATTGGTTATATAGTATTCAATGTATTATCTACCTAATCAATGTATATATTGTACTCATATTAGGTCTTTAACCAAGTAAAGACAAAGGTTGGTTTGGGGACACCATTTCATCACTGGCTGTCACACTATAAATTGTAAGAAATCTGTCTCAAACAATATTAAGTCAGACACAACCAGATTAGATATTTAGATATCTTGAGTGGGTGGAAAGACTCAAATTTGTTCTGGTAATGGACAATATTTTAAAATTAGTTGTACATATTTCTTTTACCATTTTGTCTCATATTTGTGCAAAAAAAAACTGTAGGCAACATTAAGAGAAATCACTTAAGATTGACAAGTGGAATTTGATAGGCATGCTAATATTATATTGAAATAACCTGATTAAACTTTCATGCCTTTTTGTAATTTTCATCTTGACATATTTGTAAAAATTTGAGACATGGATTTGATTGACATAAACCACAGGATGAAGATTAAGCTAAAATCATTTAAGTACACAACTCAGACCTTGTTTGCATGTAAATTGTAACAAGGATATCAACAAGAATAAAGCTATTTAGTTAAACCAGGCCAGATCAGATGCTTATATGTATTGCGTAGGTATTTAGCCAAACCAGGCCAGATCAGATATTTAGATGTATTGAGTAGGCATTTACCCAAACCAGGCCAGATTAGATATTTAGATGTATTGAGTAGGTATTTAGCCAAACCAGGCCAGATATCACATATTTAGATGTATTGAGTATGTATTTAGTCAAATCATGACCAGATATCACATATGTAGATGTATTGAGTATGTATTTAGCCAAACCAGGCCAGATATCAGATATTTAGATGTATTGAATAGCTATTTAGCCAAACCAGGCCAGGTCAGATATTTAGATGTATTAAATAGGTATTTAGCCAAACCAGACCAGATCAGATATTTGGATGTATTGAGTAGCTATTTAGCCAAAACAGGCCAGATCAGATATTTAAATGTATTGAGTAGGTACTAAGATCTCTTTAGATTCTGGTGACTCTGTTATCATGTTTTATTTTTGCACACATATTTAAAATTTAGAATGAAAATTATATAAAAAAATAACAAAACAATTGCTGGCATGGTTCATAAACAATCACATATGGTAGACATATAAAATGAAGTAAATAGGTTTTGTTTTAATATGTACATGATCTGTATAGGTTTTCATGGTGTTATAACAATTCTTCCAGTTTGTCAATCTGATTAAAATCTGAGCTGCACTGTCCTACAAGAAAAACAGTGGAGATCTAATTTTAATCAGAGTGCTCAGTTTGTACACCTTACATCACAATTTTAATTTGGTTTTGTTTTTAAACCAAAAACTGTTAAATCGGTTTAGGAAAAAAAAATATTCAAGCAAGGTACATATGTTGAATGCTTATGTAGACTACTTCATTAGATTGAATGTTTTTTATAGCAGTTTTTCATATCCTTTACTTCTTGCACAAAATATGTGATTTTCATTTACTGCAAAATCAGGTATTTGTATATCACACTGCAAATAATACTTCATTTACTTCCCCTTACTATATTTTGCCTGTTCATCTATGACGTACCATTATAGCAGAATGACATTATCATGGAGGGGGAGGGAGGGTGATATGTTTTGTCTTCCATAACAAAACCCTTCAATTTCACCAAAGTGTAAGTACTATGATATCAATGCTCAGTCAGATTAATGCATTCCAACACATCCCATGCTAAGGTGTGCGAATTTAAAAAATATGGCTTTGCATATATATTTATTTTTTTCTGCATCTAGGTAGACTATATATGTAGTCATACTTTTCCCAATTGCTAGTATTATTATCATTGTCTGTTTTCACATATCTCTTCATTAGCATAATTATACTGACATTTAATGTCTGAAACTGAGAAAGAAAACAAAAACATTGTTTGTTCCTATGGCTTCCATTCTTGTCATTTCCTTATACATTGGACTTTATGGTGACTTTAGAACGTTATACCCGTACAGCAGATGAATAGTTTTGGTATAGACCTTCAGGGCAAAGACAATACTGACTCCACTTCCATATCAGTTGGTAAATATACTGTATCAAGGCAACTTTGGACAGAATCTCCTGTATTCAACACCACCACCACCAACAACAAAGGCATGCGTTCTTTTTACCCCTTGATATGTATCCACATGATTCTGAACATCATACTTGTCCCTTCACAACAATCAGCGCCTATGATTATTGTTTGATTGGGTAGGGGTGGTTGTGTGTGTATAAAATAAAAGAGAATGTTACGTAAAACATTTTATGTACTGCATCACAGAATAGATTAAATGTAGCACTTTCAATGTCTGAGCAAGTTATTGTCAGTAGATAAATATGGCAAAATCGATTTTTGTTTTGTCACTCCGAACCGCCAACCGCACATTCGCCATTCTGTTTACATTAGATACGGTTGTCAAGTGCCTGAATCGGTCGTAACTTTTATATCAAATGTAACTCGGGGAGCAGTCTAAGTTTCGGTTCAAAGGCTTTTCATTGTTACGTCATCAGTGATGAGTGACGTAGACAGCGTTCAGCCTTTTAACATCGTCAGACCTGTGTTGCATCGCCACAAACAAAGAGTTCCTAGATTATTCCACCAACATATTCCGAAAAGTCTTCCCATTTTGGAATAAATCTTGAGTAGGCATTGAACGCGATCTTAACTGTGTATGCTGCATTTATCGAAGGTCCTGATTTTCTCCAGTAGCATTTCGAACCTAATTTAAAGCCTGTGAGGGGTATGCTCAGTGCAATTGAAGGCCAAGGCCATGGGGTTATTAAGTGTAATGTACACTGTTTATTCATAGGTTGGATTCTAAAGTTTAGTACGAAAAAGATATTTGGATCTTTACTTTTACGAGTGTGTAAAGAGATAACGGTAGTGGAAACCTTTGAATAAATGTCATTGTCGTCGATATTGTTATCATTTTCAATTATTTATTAGCATAATTGCCGTAAACTGGCATCACCCCCCTCCCCGTGTTTATCATCATCTTCGTTGTTATTATGGACATGGACGATGCTATTTAATTCTATTTTTTTTTTCTTTTTTTTTTTTGTTGTAATATTATTTTTGTGATGATGATGGTAATGGTGAGGATTATTCCTGTTGTTTTTCTTGCATATTTTTGTTTATTTTTTTATTTATTAGCTGTTGTTGCTTTGGGTTTAATGCCATTTCTCAGCGCAAGACAGGGCTTACATGGCTGCCAGTAAAACTGGTAGAGGAAGAACCCTGGAAGCTCAATGGTGAATGCAGTTAGAACAACATCTAAATCTTTGTCCTCACCCAGCACCCAAAAAGGGTTTTAAGTATGGAGTGGCAAGGAATATGTATACAATCGACTGTCCGCGACCGTTTAAGAGTTAAAAAAATAAAAATAATTTGGTCTTTTTGATGTGACTTTTAGTGTACAGGTAAATTTAAAATGCATGGAGAAATTTCAGTCAATTCTTTACTCAAACTCGAATCGTGGACCACGCACTAAAAATACAATCGAGTTCCTGGGCAAATAATTCTTTTTTTTTTAAAGAAAAAGATGTAGAATTTACTTCCCCACAAAGGCATTTCCGAATCACTCATAAAAAAAATTCATACGATGTCCCTTGATCATAGCGGTATTTGAGATAATGACCACTCATATTTGTTTTGGTAAAAGACACCCTCTAGATTCCAGACCCAAAATAAAAGTGATCATTTTGCATTTAAATCTTTCGCTCCGGTGACGTAGTGGTTAGAGCCTCCGCCTCGGATAAGGCAAGTCGCCGGTTAAAACCCCGGTCGATTCATACCAAAGACTCATACAAATGATACTAGCAGCTGCCTCGCCTGGCGTTCGGCATTAAGAGATTAGTATTAAGACTGGTCGGCCTGGCATCAGGATAATGTGACTGGGTGGGACATCATGCTACATGTCTGCGGCATGATGCTCCAGTGCTAAAGATCACTATGAACTGCCACAATGTAGAGATCGAAGGGATATGACTGAAAAATTGCTAAAGCTACGTTCAAAATCCAAATCCATTTAATCGAGTGAAAAACCATGTGCATCATAATAATCGCTCCAGACTATACTGTGATAAATTCAAATAACGATTTTTAGGAACGTGATGTAAAATTTTCATGTGTTCAACATGAAAACAATAATCTGAATATGAGGTGATACTGTGTATCTGTTTACAAGTTCGGATGGGACAAAGTGTGGTTAAAGGCTGATGTGTTACAAGTTTGGATAGAAAAAGAGTGTGGTCAAAGATAGATGTGTTGCAAGTTTGAGTGAGAAAAGAGAATGGACAAAGATAGATGTGTTGCAAGTTTGGATGAGAAAAGAGTGTGGACAAAGATAGATTTGTTGCAAGTTTGGGTGAGAAAAGAGTGTGGACAAAGATAGATTTGTTGCAAGCTTGGGTGAGAAAAGAGTGTAGACAAAGATAGATGTGTTGCAAGTTTGGGTGAGAAAAGAGTGTGGACAAAGATAGATGTGTTGCAAGTTTGGGTGAGAAAAGAGTGTGGTCAAAGATAGATGTGTTGCAAGTTTGGGTGAGAAAAAAGTATGGACAAAGATAGATGTGTTGCAAGTTTGGATGAGAAAAGAGCGTGGACAAAGATAGATGTGTTGCAAGTTTGGATGAGAAAAGAGCGTGGACAAAGATAGATGTGTTGCAAGTTTGGGTGAGAAAAGAGTGTGGACAAAGATAGATTTGTTGCAAGCTTGGGTGAGAAAAGAGTGTAGACAAAGATAGATGTGTTGCAAGTTTGGGTGAGAAAAGAGTGTGGACAAAGATAGATGTGTTGCAAGTTTGGGTGAGAAAAGAGTGTGGACAAAGATAGATGTGTTGCAAGTTTGGGTGAGAAAAGAGTGTGGACAAAGATAGATGTGTTGCAAGTTTGGGTGAGAAAAGAGTTTGGACAAAGACAGATGTGTTGCAAATTTGGATGATAAAAGCGTGTGTTCAAAGATGTGTCGTGTTACAAGTCTGGATGGGATAAGAGTGCGGTCAAAGACGTGTTGCAAGTTTGGATGGGATATGGATGTGGTCAAAGAGAGTTGTGTTACAAATGTGGATGGGATAAGAGTACGGTCAAAGTTAGATGTGTTACAAGTTTGGATGGGATAAGAATGTTGTCAAAGAAAGTTGTGTTACAAACTAACATTGAAGATAATAAACATTTACCAATTTTAAAAAAAATGAAGTGTTTTTGAAAAGATGAAAATTTATATATTACATTCAGTGATCATAACATTCAAATATACAGCACCAACCAATATATCAAGATTGCTAAAATTGAAATAAGCAGCGTCAACCCTGATAGCA
The DNA here is from genome assembly GCA_028554795.2 of Sinohyriopsis cumingii. Lineage (NCBI taxonomy): Eukaryota > Metazoa > Mollusca > Bivalvia > Unionida > Unionidae > Sinohyriopsis > Sinohyriopsis cumingii. The sequence goes on along the minus strand of CM068837.1, from coordinate 115,226,706 downwards.
AGATTTTTAAAATTAAAATAAGCAGGTTCAACGATGTAGACAAGATTCTTACCTGAAGTGAGCAGTCAACCCTGATAGCAAGATTCTTAACACTGAAGTGGGCAGAGTCAACCCTGATAGCAGGATTTGTAACACTGAAGTAATCAGCTTTACGACAACAATGCAACATAAGATGTATTCTGGTGGAAACCCCGAGTTGGTATTATTTTTCGTTCTGAAGGAATAAAGATGACAAGATTTTCAAAATGGCTACCATGGTGGCCATACTGGACATCTGATTGTCGCCATTTTCATTCAGATCTGAACATTTTATAAGAAGTATTTTTGTGAAAATTCAATGTTGATACAACTGCCCTTTCGAGATGAGTGACAATAAAAAAAATTGTGTAAGTCAGATTTTTATTAAAGGCCAACTAGACATCATATGACGTCGCTTGGTAAAAATCTCAGTGTGCATACCACCATCTTTTATGGAGGAGTTTGTGGTCTTGTGGGTTTGACGCTGATTTGCATCACGTGATAGCCTATATATAGTCGGAGATATATTTGGTGGACGAAGAACGCACGAAAATCCAGGTAGTAGCATCTAAAAAGCGGTTCCGAACACACTGAAACATGTTTCTTTTGACATGTTTGAATATGGTTTATTTCGAAATTTGGTTCGCTCCTCCTCATATTTTAGTACGATGTAACAAAAAAGCACTCTACAGTTTCACCGGTTACTTACACGTTAGTGGTGTGCATGATTTGGAGAAGACGTTCTTTAGTGATGCAGCATTTGCTGTGTAACATGATGAGGTCCCTATCGCTAATGTGGTTCGTTGGAAAATTAAAAGGACAGTCTGTTTTTGAAGCACTAGACAGCATTATCGGTGCTGAGTCGCGGAAACCATGAAAATTATGGGTGGATCACGGCAGCGGGTTTTACAATAAAACCGTCTCGGATTGGCTTCAAAAACTAATATTGTATTGTACAGCACACGAAATCAGGGCAAAGATGTGGTCGCTGAGCGGATGAACAGGACACCGATGAACCGCACGTGGAAAACATTTTCCAGTGATAACACTCATCGGTATTAGATCTTTAACCGGAGATTGTGAACCAATACAATCACACAAGGTTTGACAGCACAAACATTACGCGCGCTGCAGCACGACCTGATGACCGTAAACTGAAAGTGACAAACGCGTTATTTTAAGCATAAATTTCAGGTGGGCGACCACGTAAGAATCAGCAGATAAAGCACCGTTGGAAAAGGATACACACCGAACCAGACACAGGAAGTGTTTATGGTAGATAAAATTCAGAAGACGCTGACGGTCATTTACACGCTTAAAGTTGTGGAAGGAGAGCCTATTGATGGTGTTTTAACTAGCAGAAATTACTATGAAGCAGCCAGGACGTGTTTAGCATCGAAAAAGTCATTTAGACTAAAGGCAAAAAATTTCTCATAAAATTCTTTGGTTTCCCAGACAAATTCAACTCGTAGAAACGTGTGGATCCCGACAGCGGCGTTAATAACGCAGGAAAAATAATTTTGTCATAAGCCGCTAACACGTTTTTGCCAGTGACGGGTCGGCATTTACAAACATGTTCGGGCAGTCCCATCAACTCAAAATTACGCTTGAACACATAATCGAATTTAATAAAATTGTATCCGGCGGGAAAAGGCCAGCACGTTACCAGTTTTAGCAAATGACAAAATTGCTGTCCTTGTTGCGCATTAATGTTAAAATGATTCAGTTTGTTTTCTATGTGGTATTGCAGATAATGCTTCTGGGCTGACAACTGTTGTTGCTGGTACCGTCTCCAGTTGACTCTTTTGTACACGTTGGGGGTTTATCTCGGCAAAAAGCAACTCGGGAATAACTACGATTCGCTATCTTCACAATCTCATCAAAACGCTTAACTACAGACGCCAGCATCGGATAGGTTTTATAGCAATAATAAACAATCAATTAAAGAACATATCGTATATACACAGTAGAATTTAGAAGGAGGGTTTTGACAAAATTTTAAATGTGCATTTTGACGAGCCCGCGTGGGATCGATTAAATACCGCGGTATCGGGATCTGGTATACGACGCGTGCTGCATTCGCACACCAGAGAGCACCGCAGCATCAAATTCAATGTGATCGTCTATGTGCGTTTAGTTAAGCTCTTTGAGGATGGCAACGACATCATTAAAGAGGTGCTCGAGTCCAATTTTGTTACTCGGCAGCGTGCTCTTTTTAACGTGGAAGATATCGACCGCAAATCCCATTGTACAAGAAGATAGTACAGGAGGTAGATCAATTTCAATGTATCTCTTCTGGTTGGGAGTTCGATGTCGTGACAAAACGCATCGTCAACACGTCCAAGTATAATCCGCTCTGGGCAAGTTCGTGGTTACCAGTGCCCGACAAAAAGCATACATCCAGAGTTTGATCAGTGTTGAAAACATACACAACAATTGCTTCATGTGGGCGGTGGTATCCGCCCTTTATTCTGCGGAGAAAAATGCAGACCTTGTCAGCACTAAGCGCGATACCAAAAGCATGCTAAATTTCACTGGAATTTTGTTTCCGGTGCAAGTCGCCGACATCCCTAAATTTGAAAAAGAAAATAAAATCGGCATTAATTTATTTGGGTTTGGCGCGGAAGTGTGCCCGTTCAAACTGATATCCCTCGGTGCACAAGAAACCTTCATTGATCTCCTGTTTGTCCATATAGAGGCCACAAGGATCTAACATTTTTCCAGGATCATGAGAGGACAGGTCTCCAAGTGAAAGTACCAGATGTTCTTTTGTAAAACAATGTTTGACAGGATTCACCACACAGGATAAGCTCGAAAATTCTATTTTGATTGAGTTAACGTCATGGCGATGAAGCCATCTAAAATAAAGAAAGAATAAAATCTCATTTGACAATGTTTACTGCACGACGAGGGTTCCTTTTGTCGTATGCGTCTATATCGAAGCGTTGATCGTTCCCACTCGCGAAGGAAATGCACCGTATCAATAGCACATGCCGTGTAGTTTTTGTTTCTAAAATCGTCAGTGAAAGCGAACAGCACAATTTTGACGCGAGACTTTGCAGATTATGTGGAAAAATTCGTTCAGGATGTGCTTTATGTGGCCAGTAAAAACAATGACATCATGAAGGGTACGGGATCATGACTTAGTACGTGACGTTTAAAGGGGTTTATCCCTTCGAGCACGTGAGCGACAGGAGTAGACTCGAAGAAATATCTCTGCTGGCCAGAGAAGCATTTTACAGTTCTCTTACCGATTTGTACATCATCGAAGCGGATTATGCCCATGCAACGAGTGTGGGACGTGCTTGGAATGGTCAACATGGGAGATTAGCACGATTTGTCTGTCCAAGGACGTGTTATATTATTGCTCACGTATTTTCACTCATTTTCTGAATCAGACATCTGTCTATTAAAGATGGCACACAGTAATTATCACCTCTTCTTAGAAACATCAAGGTCTTTTGACCTGGGTACCCAATAAGTGTCAATCATTCTAAGAAATGTCAGACAACACCGTCTTTCAAACACGGCACCAAGTAATTTTCATTCATTTATAGAAACAACTTACAACACAGTCTTTTGTATACTGATTTTACTCAATTTTAGAAACATTATCCAAGACATTCTTTTGAAAAGGGCAACCGGTAATTTTCAGTCGTTTTACAAACATCAGACAATACATTCTTTAGAACAGAGCACACATTAAATTTTCACTCGTTTTTAGAAAGACACAAATAGATATTATAACTAAAAATAATGTAACTGTTTCAAACTTCTTTCGATAAATACTTTGATTCCTGAATGAAGAAACCCACGTGAAAAGATGAAGATGTACATATACTTTATAAAGATATGATTATGTGTACATTCAATGGTATTTTTCTTTTAGTGCGTCACAGGGTCTGTAGAGGCGAATACATACAGAAATAACTACAATTATTAACACATGAATACATTAATAAAAGGTATAGGGATTCTCTGGTGATCTGATTGCCATCAATCCAAAGCCTGATACAGCAATGCAGGTCAAATTAGGCCCGTAAATTTTGCAATTTTCAAGATCGGTATAGGATATTATGCCAACATAAAGATATATATTGGATTCATTTGGGTTTAGCACGAGGTAAATACATAATGTAATCCAAAGTATTTTATTACTAAAGAGCATACGAAGACTCCATCCTTAAATCCATAATTATCTGCGGGGCCCCGAATGGCCGAGTGGTCCAAAGCGCTCTCCGTTACGGGTCACTGCCATCTCACCTCTATCTACATGGGTTCGGGCCTCGGATTCAGCCAATGTGGGTATATGAGAAAGCTTGCCAGTAGCTTCTCGTGGGTCGGTGGTTCTTTCCGGGGTTTTCCCGGGTTTCTTCCTCCACCATTAATACTGGCCGCAATGTATAGCCTATCGTGTGCTGAAAAATGGCGTTAAACCCTACAACAACAACATCAAATTATCTGCACAGTCGGACAATTGTCGTGAACCGGTCTATCTCCTACGCATCCTGTATATTTAAAATGGTAACGTTATACAGTAGGGTTAAGTAAATTTGCTGAACATTTTCATTACGTATATTATACCTTAAGCTGCACATGAAATATATAAGCATGTCGTCTAGATTTAGGCTTGCTGAAATGCTGACGATGGTATATTATTTCCGCCTATCCAGCTTAGTACCTTTTTGAACAGTATTTATACCTTTTGACGTGTTAGCAAAAAGCATAAAGTTTGTTATATTACTTACCTTCTTCTGTTTTTAGTTCCAGAGTCTTGTATTTGACCAGCCTGGAAATAACCTCTTGTGATCTTGCTGTGGCCATTGTGTTGTTGAAATGACGAATGGTTACGGTCGTATTGACACTAGGTCAAGAGTGTTGTCAACCTAACGCAGTGCCAAAGTTAGGACTGGACTGTCAACCTAATATAGTGACGATCCGGGGCTGCAACACTATAGAGAACAATGATGTATATAACTACTTTTGTATTTAGAAATTATTGTCGTGATAACAGATTGTGTGCAAAAGAACAATGTCTTAAGCATTAAGTAAGTATCTAGTAAGTTATACAGAAAAGAAGTTTACAATGTGTTCATGGTGCATGTACGAATAGAAACACCGTGTATAATTGCTTTGTGAACAAAGTGGAAAGGAGTTTTCACTCACGTTTTCAAGTTCACCTGGTCAAAGACCAAGTAAGTTCATGACATGGTCTTGCGTTTGTCTTCCGTCATCCTTACTGCTGAATTGGTGTTCGACACATTGCAGTGACTTTGGACATATTTACCCATTTCCTGAATTTTGTCGCAGTTACGGAATTGTTCTAAATTCTGCGCCATGAACTGGATCTGAATTTCGTACCTCTCTCTCTCTCTCTCTCTCTCTCTCTCGCTCGTTCTATCTCTCTCTCTCTCTCTCTCTCTCTCTCTCTCTCACACTCACACATCCCACTGCAAAGTAAACACCGAACTTCATCTGAATTTCGTAACTTTCTCTCACTCTCTCTCACACACACACAAACATCCCACTGCAAAGTAAACACCGCTCTTTCCAGAGCATCAGGGCTTTGACCTTGAAACGGACGTATTTCTCATCGTACATATGTCTCTCAAGAACTGTATGAATGATTTCAAGCACATCTATAATTCACAATACATGATTCCCATTGCGTGTTTTGCAAACGGATTTAAATCACACTGGTTGATGCAAAAGCTGATGTTAAATGGGGAATCCAGACTACATTGTCAGTAACGATTCAAGAGTGTCACACATGATCTTTTCTCGGGAAGGATTAAAATGTAATATAGAGTTTAGAAGGAGGGTTTTGACAAAAATGTATATGTGCATTTTGACAAGCCCGTGTCGATTGATAAAATCTTCGCGGTATTGGAATCTGGTATACAACGCGTGTTGGATTCGCAGATCAGAGAGCACCGCAACATCAAATTCAATGTGATCGTCCAGGTGCGTTTAGTTAGGCTCTTTGGTGATGGCAACAACAACATCCAAGAGGTGACCGAGTCCAATTTTGTTACGTGGTAGCGTGCTCTTTTCAACGTACAAGATATCGACGGCAAATTCCGTTGTACTAGAAGATAGCACAGGAGATGGACATTTTGTAATGTATCTGTTTTGGTTGGGTGCTCGATTTCGTGACCTGACGTATCGTCACCACTTCCAAATATAATCCGCTCAGGTCAAGTTCGTGGTTACCAGTGCCCGACAAAATAGCATACAGCCAGAGTTTCATCAAGGCTGTAAACGACGACAACAATTGCTTCATGTGGACGGTGTTACCCGCGCTTTATTCTGCGGAGAAAAATGCAGACCGTATCAGCCACTATGCGCAATTCCAAAAGCACGCTAAATTTCACTGAAATTTCATTTCTGGTGCAAGTCTCCGACATCCCAAAATTTGAAAAAGAAAATAACACCAGCATTAATTTATTTGGGATTGACGAGGAAGTGTACCCGCTCAAACTGACACCCCATGATGCACCAGAAACCTCCATTGATCTCCTGTTTGTCCATACGGACCGCCACAAGATAGGCGGTGCCGTCACTATTGTTGGATGAAAAATTTCTCCAGGATCATGAGCGGACAGGTCTCCAAGAGAAAGTATCAGATGTTCTTTTGTAAAACAAACTGTTTGACAGGATTCACCACACAGTAGAAGCTCGAGAAACGCTGCCTTGATTGCATTAACGTTAAGACGATGAAGCCACTTAAAGAGACAACGCAGAATATCTCATTTGCCATGTGTGTTTATTTTTTACTGCACTACGAGGGTTCCTTTTCTCTTGTCCTGCGATTTCGAAGCGGTGATCGTTCCTACTCGCGAAGGAGATGCGGTTCCGTATCAGTAGCACATGCCGTGTAGGTTTGGTTATAAAATCATCAGTGAAAAGGAACAGTAGAATTCTTACGTGAGACTTTACCGAGGGCCGGGTTGCGTGGAAAAAATTGTTTTGGATTTGCTTTATGTTGCCAGTAAAATAAATGACATCATGAAGGCTCAAAATAGGTTTACCACGCAAAACAAAATCGATTTCCGTGGCGCCGTAAATTGCCACCTCTGCAGGAAAATGTTTGGAAGTAACACTGTGCAAAATCATTACTTGTACACAGGTCAATACTTGAGGGCTGCCCAAAAATTGTGCCGTGGTCGCTATCAAAAACTTAAATTAATTCCAGTGGTGATGTATAATCTCCGTGGGCAAAACTCACATCTCATCGTGAAATTGTATGGAAAATTCTCGAAGCACAAAATTAAGAGCATTTTGAACAATATGGAAAAATACATGTTTTTCTCATTAGGCAGATTGAGGTTGATAGGCAGTCTTCAGTTTATGGTGGCGTCTCTGAACGATCTCGTCAAAAACAGTTTCGGCACACCGGAGAAGGGTACGTAATCATGACTTAGTACGTGACGTTTAATAGTGTATATCACTACGAGTAGGTGAACGACAGGAACAAGCCCGAAGAGACGTATGTGCTGCCCAGGGAAGCATTGTACAGTTCTTTCACCGATTCACACATCATCGAGCAGATTATGTCCATGCACAACGAGTGTTTGATGTATTTTGAATGCACAGCGTGGGAGATTATCACGATTTGTATCTGACCACAACGTGTTATATTATTGTTCGCTTATTTTCACTCATTTTTTAATCAGATATCTGTCTATTAAAGATGGCACACGTTAATTGTCACGCCTTCTATAAAGATCAGGCAACACAATATTTTGACCTGGGCACCATGTAAGTTTAACTCATTCTAAGAAACGTCAGACAAAACCGTCTTTCAAACACGCCGCCAAGTAATTTTCATTCATTTGTAGAAACACCAGACAATACAGTCTGTTGAACAGGTCATACATTGAATTTACTCAGTTTTAGAAATATTAAGCAAACCATTCTTTTCAAAAGGGCAACTAGTAAGTTTCAGTCATTTTTATAAACATCAGACAATACATTCTTTTGAACAGGGCACACATTAAGTTTTCACTCATTTGTAGAAAGACACAAACGGATATTATAGCTATTAATAGTGTAGCTGTTTCAAACTTATTTCGATAAATACTTTGATTCCTGAATGGATAAACTCACGTGAAAAGATGATGTTCATATACCTTATAAAGATATGATTACGTGTACATTCACTGGTACCGCTCCGGTGGCCTGGTGGTTAGAGCGTCCGCCTCGGATGCGGGAGGTCGTGGGTCCAATCCCCGGCCGAGTCATACCAAAGACTTACAAAACCGGTGCTAACAGCTGCCTCGCTTGGCGCTCAGCATTAAGAGGTTAGTGTTAGGACTGGTCGGCCCGGTGTCAGGATAATGTGACTGGGTGGGACATCATGCTACATGTCTGCGGCATGATGCCCCAGTGCTAGACATCACTATAAACTGCCACATTGCAGACATCGTAGCGATATGACTGGAAAATTTTTAAGCTACGTTAAAAATCTAAATCACACACACACACACACATTCATTGATTTTTTTCAGTGCGCCATAGGGTCTGTAGAGTTGAATACACACAGAGATAAACACAGTTAGTAACATATGAGTAAATTAATTAAAGGTATTGGAGTTCTTTAATGATCTGATTGCCATCAAACCAATGCCTGATACAGCATTGCAGGTGAAATAAGCTGGTACACTTATCAATATTTAAGATCGGTATGGAATATTATGCCAACAGAAAGATGTATATTTCATTCATTGGTTTTAGCAATAGGTAAATACATAATGTAATCCAAAGTACTTTATTACTAAAGGGCGTACGAAGACTCCATCCCTAATGTCATACGAGTTCTCTTCCAAGTGGTTACTGAAAACACGGGCAAAGCTTAGGCCTGTCATTCTAGCATATTTTGGGGAAAATAGGCTTCAGATTATCTGCCCAGACGGACAATTGTTGTGAACCGCCACTGCTGTCGTCCTGTATCATACGCATCCTATAGGTTTACATTGATAACGTTATGCAGTAGGGTTAAGGAAATTCGCTGAAAGATTTCATTACTTATATACATATGCTGACGATGGTGTATCATTTCATCCTAACGAACTTAGTATCTTTGGAACAGCGTTTATACGTACTGATGTGTTATTAAAACGTATAATGTTTGTTATATTACTTACTTTCCGTTTCTAGTTCCAAAGTCCCATTTTCGACCAGGCTGCAAATACCCACGTGTGACCTTGCTGTGGCCATTGTGTTGTAGAAATGACGAATGATTACAGACGTATTGACTCTAGGTCAAGTGTCTTGTCAACCTAACGTAGTGCCATAGCTAGGACTGGGCTGTCACCCTAATATAGTGACGATCCGGGGCTGCAATGAAAGAACAATGATCAATATAACTACTCTTTCATTTATAAACTATTGTCGAAATAACAGCTTGTGTGCAAAAGAACAATGTCTTAAGCATCGTGTAAATATCTAGTAAGCCCTATAAAAATGAAATTTACAATGTGTGCATGTACGAATAGAAATACCGTGTATTATTGATTTATAAACAAAGTGGGAAAGAGTTCTCACTCTCGTTTTCAAGTTGACCCGGTCGAAGGCCAAGTAAGTTCATGGTATGGTCCTGCGTTGGTCTTCCGTCATCCTTACTGCGGTTTCACAGGCACTTGATTCAGGGGAACTAATGTGTAAACTCACCATGGTGAGTGTACATATTAGTTTCCCCAGAATCAAGTGCCTGTGTGCGGCTTGTCAATCATCAATCAATTCAGTGGGTTCAGTTATGAACATGATGTGATCTATTTTGGTGCGTAAGCTAAAACTTTTGAGATCTCGAACGAACAACACGTGTGCATATAAATGACATACTTGCATACAATTAGCTGAACCTATGAACACTATAGAGGCTTCATTTTTCAGGCTGTTTTTCATTTTGTCACCTTATTGCAGTGACTTAAAGCCAGTTTACCCATTTCCTGAGCTTTGTCGCAGTTACGGAATAGTTCTAACTTCTTGCGCCATGAACTTGATTTAAAGATCGTAACCCTCTCTCTCTCTCTCTCTCTCTCTCTCTCTCACACACACACAAATACACACATCTGGAATTCAACCAGCCTTAAACTTAACATGCCATCACGGCATTGTTGAGGTGGTACTAATGGCGGTAACCATGATACAGGCGAGAACAATATAATTATTACGATTCCGCTATTGCTTCCATTTTGTTTATGTGGAACTCAAAATCTTACTGTCGACTAACATTTTCAGATTAACATGAAACGTGTAGTCCCACCATCAAAATCTGTCCGTTATATACTTTATTAAGAAAATAATATCGCTCAATCCCAAGTATGAGGGCATTATCCACTGTAAAATAAACATCGCTCTTTCCAAAGAATGAGGGTTAGACCGTAGAAACGTGGGTATTTATCTTCGTGCATATGCTTTTTATGATCTTTACGAATCATTTCGAGCGCATGTGTTGTTTTTTTTTTTTTTTTGTTTTTGTTTTTTTTTCCAAACGGAATCCAGACCATATCGTCAGTAACGATTGATGAGTATCACACGTGATCATTTTTGGGAAGGATTAAAAAGTAATATAGAATTCTATTGTAAAGCACAGCAAAGGATTCAGTTCAAAAGTTTACACAAATGAGTTTAGCAAACAACCAAAGAGGCAATTTAAAAGTTTACACAAAGATGGTTCAAAACGTCACAAAGATCTGATTTCAGAAACAAGCGGTACCAAATGGATTCTCAAATACATATTACAAAATGTGGTAAAGCAGATGAATAAGAATGAAGTTATGTACGGTGCAATTTCAATGGTGATTTTTATAACGTATTTTAAAATATTTTATATAATCTTTAAATAATGTTTTTAAAAAAATATATTTTTTATTAAAAACTGGTTTATATTCCTTTTTCCTTTTAACATTTTAAATAGCTGTTTTAAAAAGTGACAAAGGTTTCTATTTCTAAAGATATATATGATTAATTTAAATAAAATTAAAATGCTATTTTAAAAGGAAATGAAGAAAATAAATATGATGCATGAATCAATATAAAAGTAGTAACATTCTCTATCAAAATCTTTTTAAAGGAAATTATTAATAAAAGGTGTCGAACCTGCAACAGTTATTATGATAAATATATAGTCATTTAACCAGACTCGAGATCAATAAAATAATAGTGTTTATTTGTAATACAGGACACTAGCCCATGACACATATCAATACATCATGCGATAAAAAAGATGTTATAGTGCGTAACAAGAGAGCATCGTATCTGTTGAAAGTAATATACATGGAAGTAATCATTATTGGACTTTTCGAACTGGGTGAGATACAATTATATAATATACAGTAATCGCAAAAACGAATGTGAGCGGAACAGTAAAACTTGCATGGAGCAAGTCTTGTGATATTAACTGTGACTCTTATGTAACAGGACTCGTTGATAAAACGGTAATTTTAATCTTCAAGTCTTTTATTGTAAACATTGTTAAAATAGTCATCAAAATTTTACTAGTATCATTTTGTAAGACGGACCTAAATGTTTCTATAGTTTGATTTGTATTTACTGTGGTGGGTAAATATTTTCTTCGTATTTCTCCATATAGCGGACAAGCAGTAATAAAATGGAATTCATTTTCCATGTGAACGTTACAAATTTGACACAATCTTTCCTCACAGCAAATCCTTTCATATCTTCATGTAATACCTCTGATTGACAAGTTCCCCACTCTAAGCATAGAGATTATATAAGAAAGATCGTTGTCTCCCAACAATTCTAGATATTTTTGACAAGTAAATTCTACTCCCAATGAACAATAGAAACACAGTCTTTCCATGAAATTTAATCTCATCCTGCAGCTTCTGACTACAAATATTTTCACATCTCTGGCTGAACAATCTAAGAAATGTATTTTCATTATTTACTCCCCGAGAACAACAACCACTGCCAAAAAACAAGTGTAAGTAGAATTTGTTATATGCGAATGCACTTGGAGTAGACTTAGATATACCAAGGATATATTTACTAAAATGACAAATGAGCCTTTTCAATATCATTGTCATCGTAGAAGCCCCCAAACCTCAGCCCCATAATTAAGGATGAGAGCTATCTTCCCATCAAACAATCTATTTACGGGTCATCCGCCAAATTTTGAAAGATTTTGCTTCAATGTATGCCCAGACGTTAGCGCCTGCAAGGATATAGTTTTCTGGCACATATCCTAAGAGCTTCTTTAAGAAACAAAGCATCCTAAAGACTTATGATTCAATCTTTCCTCTGTTTGGCCATGCACCACTTTTTGTAACTGCTGAGGCAGATTCCTAAGAAATACAACCACTCTTGTTTTTGTTTCCATATTCACTTTTAATTTCCACTTTATGCAATCTGTATGTAGCTTAAGAAGCATATTTTTGCAACTGGTGAGCAGTGTCAACAAAGCTAAATTGTAAGCATACAACGGTAAAAATAATTCGTATGTTTCTACCGATACTCTCCTGTTTTATTCAACTAAAACGTGTTTAAAATCGTTCAAAAATAAAGAAACAAGTAAAGGCGATAGAATATATCCTTGGTGTACGCCCAAAGGGCAATTAAAAACATCGGGAATAAGATTTTTGGGCTTAACACGTGTTTTACATCACTATAAATTGTCTTAATGATTCTTAACAATTCTCCACTAATATGTTCACTAACGAGTCTCTCTCTCTCTCTCTCTCTCTCTTCCTATGAAAAGCATTTTCATAGCAAATAAATATTTCATAGGCTCTAACTTTTCGTTTTCTTAAATATTTACAAATTTATGTATATTGTATAAATATATCATCTGCTGAAGAATACCTCCTCTAAACATTGCTTCTTCCTCGCCCAGTAATTTGAATTCCTCCACCCATTCATTTATCCTGTTATTTAGAATCGATGTAAATACTTTGCTTATTACGGGTAGCAGACTAATGCCTCTGTAATAGAGGGCTTCATTTGCATACCTTTTCATCAAAAATTGGTATGATAATAGCCGTACACCAATATTCAGGATAATATCATTCATCGAATAGTTTATTGATTAATATTGTTATTAATGGTACATATAAAGAAATCGCTGGATAAAGAATCTATTCCCCAAGTTTTGTCATGTTTCAGTTTACTCAATATTAGGCCTACCTCTTCAGTGATTGTTCTATCTAAAGTCACATGAATTAGTTGAATGTTTTCATTTTCCTGTATCTGGTCAACAGAACTGGAAACTTAAATAATTCTGAAAAATATTCATACCAAGTTGTAGATCTGATACTGCTTTGCATACCAAGACTTGGATTCTTTACAATGCGCCAGAAAATTTGTTTATATTTAGAGTATAACGTAGATTAAAAGGTCAATTTTTTGTTTGTTTTAATTCATATTGCTTTTGCCTGCTCCTTGTAAGAAACGTATACATATTTCCATAAAATTTATAATCTTTTAGTGATTCACTTGTTCCTTTCAATCTCAACTGTCTTAGATATATTAAGGTTTTGCATTTGGCTGTTGTTCAATATGTGTCAAGCCAAGACTGACATTTAGCAATCCTTCTTGGAGATGTCAAGATGTCAGAACTAGGATATGATTTCTTTATATTGGCTTCATTGTGTAAATATCAGCAATTGTTTTGACGCATTTATTAAGTTTGTTATTGTTTATATAATTTAATATCTTGTCCATATTTTGAGATCATAACAGATCATTGCAAATTTTGGATAAAAGATAGTCCTTCTTCTTCGTTCTATATGTATTTCTTTATTTCGTTACCCCCAGCAACGCCTTTTATTCTAGTTCACCCATGTAGACAAGGGAAAATACAACGGATATGTTAATTGATTCCAATTTATTATCTATGTCAAACGATGATATATTTTTTAAAGCACATGCGTCAATATATATATAATATTAAAATAATTCCCTTCTATGTATAACATTATTTTTTTTATAATGGTCTTATTTGTGTGTTAATATGTGTTATTTATTGGGATTATTTTCATTTATGCTTGTTAAATTTATTTTCAACATGATTTAAGATTATATTTAACAGGATTATATTTTAGATATATTTATTTTTAATTTTACCAGGAATATTTAATGAAATAATTTAGTTTTAATGTATAACACCATTATCTATTAGAATGATTATTTTATGTGTATTAGTCTTATGTACTATAGTGACCCACTTTCATGTTTAAACAGAATTATTTACTAGAATTATTTACTTTTCTGTTGATTGTGATGATTTATTAGACTCTTGTTATTTCATGTCTGTTAGGCTTATTTATTAGAATGAATTGCATTTATGTATACCAGTATCATTTATTAGAATGATGTTCTTCGACCTTAATTGGGATTACTTATTAAAATGATTTCCTTTTATATTCAACCAGACTATTTCAAATGGACTATTTAGTACATTGATTTAATTGTATGCTTAGCATGACTACTTACTACATTGATAGCATTTTACGTTCATCAGGATTACTTAATAGAATGATTTACTTTAATGTATTTAGAATTATTAATTTGAATTATTTACTATTATTTTCATTGAACGATTTACTTCTATGTTTATTAAAGGGTTGGTTTTGTCAAGTGGATTAGTTTATAATGTTTGCATGATAACGTATTAGAATTATTTAATTTTAGTTTCAACAGGACTATTTATTCCTGTGCTTCTATTTCGTGTTCATCAGAATTATTTATTACAATGATTAACGTTGACATTCATTAAGAACTATTTTTTTATAAAAATGATTTTGCGTTTTATTTATTATTTTTATTGTTTGATAGAATCATGTATTTTTTTTTTTTTTTTTTTTTGTTTAAGATGATTATTAATCAGGAAAACTTATCTTTTTATGGTTATCATGTTTTTATGAAATTTTTTATTTATTTGCTCTCAGGCGATACTAATACAGTTATTACTACTCCGTTATATCTACCCTTTAAACAAATATGAAGACCCACTTGTAATTTAGAAAAAGCATCCTTATGTATGTCTACAGGTGAATAGGTAGGTTAGTAGGTAAATAGATAGCTAGTCATTTGGCTTTATTTCCATGTTATGATTGTATGCCAGAATAGAAAATGTAGTGTGGAAAGCTTTTACATCGTGTGTGTGTGTGTGTGTGTGTGTGTGTTCCTTAACGAAGCAGGTCAAGGTGATTTATACACATGCCCCAACCTGATAATTTTCAACATAGATATCTATATATCTGTAAAAGTTTCATACACAGTTAAGCTCATTTGCATTTTTGTAAACAATATAATCCCCAAGCTTTGATAAGAATGAGACGTGGGAACGGCACTCTATCGCATGTTACAAACGATTTAAATATAGGTAACACGATCCTCACATATCTCGTACTCTTCACATATCTCGTATTTGATTTTGTTTAACAGCATAATGAATCGTGCATGATGTCTTAGTATTAAGTTGTATAATGACCTATAACTTTTTGTTTTATACCGAACACATACAAGAGCCTGTTTAACGGCATGATTGTCCCTACTACGAAGATCACTAGGCAACTCATATTTCTGTAACAGATATAGCCACTGCCTATATCTACGGTGGCTCAATAGTTTGTGTACTACGCTTGCCACCAGAAGAGTATGCGTTCGATTCCTTCCAGATCACCGAGGTGTATGTATGAATGGACACATTACTTCAACAGGCTTGGCACGAGATATCCTTTCATGTATTGAGTAATAATTGTCGACTAAAACTAAACCAAAGCCTGACGGGTGTAGGCTAATATCACTGCCCTTCTATGTATTCTACCATGATGGATGTAGGCTAAAATCACCGCCCTTCGATATATTCAACCATGACAGATGTAGGCTAAAATCACCGCCCTTCGATATATTCAACCATGATGGATGTAGGCTAAAATCACCGCCCTTCGATATATTCAACCATGACAGATGTAGGCTAAAATCACCGCCCTTCGATATATTCAACCATGACAGATGTAGGCTAAAATCACCGCCCTTCGATATATTCAACCATGATGGATGTAGGCTAAAATCACCGCCCTTCGATATATTCAACCATGACAGATGTAGGCTAAAATCACCGCCCTTCTATGTATTCAACCATGACAGATGTAGGCTAAAATCACCGCCCTTCGATATATTCAACCATGACAGATGTAGGCTAAAATCACCGCCCTTCGATATATTCAACCATGACAGATGTAGGCTAAAATCACCGCCCTTCTATGTATTCAACCATGACAGATGTAGGCTAAAATCACCGCCCTTCGATATATTCAACCATGACAGATGTAGGCTAAAATCACCGCCCTTCGATATATTCAACCATGACAGATGTAGGCTAAAATCACCGCCCTTCTATGTATTCATCCATGACAGATGTAGGCTAAAATCACCGCCCTTCGATATATTCAACCATGACAGATGTAGGCTAAAATCACCGCCCTTCGATATATTCAACCATGACAGATGTAGGCTAAAATCACCGCCCTTCGATATATTCAACGATGACGGATGTAGCCTAAAATCACCGCCCTTCTATGTATTCAGCCATGACGGATGTAGCCTAAAATCACCGCCCTTCTATGTATTCAACCATGATGGATGTTGGCTAAAATAATTGACCTTCTGTGTTTTCAACCATGACGGATGTATACCAAAATCGCTGCCCTTCTGTATTCAACAATGACGGATGTAGATTAAAATCAAACTATTACTTTAAATCTCACGTTACAATTACATAAACATTCATACACACCTAGTCAGCAGCGAAGTACATGCAAACATTCTTACACACCCATTCAACCGCTCCGGTGGCCTGGTGGTTAGAGTGTCCGCCTCGGATGCGGGAGGTAGTGGGTTCGATCCCCGGCCGAGCGTCTGCCTCGGATGCGGGAGGTCGT
This sequence comes from Sinohyriopsis cumingii, assembly GCA_028554795.2. Classification (NCBI taxonomy): domain Eukaryota; kingdom Metazoa; phylum Mollusca; class Bivalvia; order Unionida; family Unionidae; genus Sinohyriopsis; species Sinohyriopsis cumingii. The sequence goes on along the minus strand of CM068837.1, from coordinate 115,209,778 downwards.
GGGTTCGATCCCCGGCCGAGTCATACCAAAGACTTATAAAAATGGTACTAAGCTCGGTGCTCAGCGTTAAGAGGTTAGTGTTATGACTGGTCGGCCTGGTGTCAGGATAATATTACTGGTGGGACATCATGCTACATGTCAGCGGCATGATGCCCCAGTGCTAGGCTAGATGTCACTATAAACTGCCACACTGCAGACATCGTGGCGATTTGAATGAAACATTTTTAAAACTATGTTAAAAATCCAATTGTAACATGAGATTTAAAGTAATAGTCTGAGTTTTATACGACAGAGACGGTCAAGTAATTTGAACTATTTGTAGCGGCGATGGTTACGGGATAGACTAATTGGGTGAGAAATGATGGCAAAGAGACGTAATGAAGATGTAGCTGTCAGCACATTCAGTATCATCATCATCATCATCATCATCGAGATCTATCACGTAATTAGTGAAGATCACGAACAGTACACGTTCGGTCGTACTTGATTAAAATAAAAGAATTTGGTATTCGAAAGGGTTATGAATTGTAAAAGAGACAGAACAGCTACCATGCAAGTCCATCTCTACGACTACACGTATTCTGTAATACAATACTGTTTTTAAGACTAATCGTAGTCAGACATTTAAGACTGCCTCTAACTCTACACGTAGTCTGCCATATAATACTCTTTCCAGGAGGACTGCAGATAATCTACCATACAAAACTGTCTCTAAGACATGTAGTGTGTCATACAAGAGTGTCTATAAGACTATATTCATGTGCTATGATGATGATGTCGTAGTACATACCCCGCACACTTCCAGCGTATTGTTTTCGTATTTCCATAGATTTGGCATCTTACTTTTAAAAATACAAATGATGAAAACTTGTAATGTTAAAGAAAAGACTAATGTCGACATTTAAGATCTTACCTTACAAACGTCTCAGCAATAGAAGACAATAACGTACTTTTCTTCTTGCAATGTATGAAGTGTACTTAGCTGCAAAAACAGGCGAGACGAATGACGAGTCACATGTATTGACTTATATCTACTTTAAATAAATTTGTTATCGCTATTCAGATAACGTCGTAGGTCATATGCCTGGGTCCAAGAGTGTAGAGCTTTGCTTGAATATTAGTTGTTTTCTGCTTGCTAGGTCGTTTTGTTTTCATACTACACCTGTACAGCCAAGTAGTTCTAACTTGGTCTTCGTCCCCCAAAACACTGTCAATAGTAAAAATGGAATAAATAAAATATGTTCGTGCAGCATGCATTTGTCAATCTAACTTAAGATGTGCTTACATCGCTGCTTGCTAAGCGAATGAATTTCGTTTCAAGTTGTGAGTAGGGTTGGGGTTGGGAGGGGGTAATTGCTCTAGGCGTCAGGCGAAGGAGACGTTTTAGGAAACCCACTTTTTCCTATAGTTTAAAATTTAATAGTATTCTGCTTTCCCCCTAGTGTAACGGGGCAATTGTTCAGAAAACTTCTATTTTGGAGAGGGTGCAAGAGGAGGGAGATTGACAAGAAACATAATACAAACTGATTTCTGTATCATAGATAAGGGAGGCACGACTCGAACCCTCACGTCTTCACTGCTTGTTTCACTTAAAACACGCTGATACTGTCATGTGTGGTCAAATCTGCCTTAAATACAGGTAAAGACCTGAATATTTTCTACATTTAGATAATGCCCAGTTCTCCAATACATCGATTAATAAATTGTGGTATATATTGCCACTAATTCAAATACGGAAAATAAATAAATATCGCACGGCATATCAAATTATTTCGCGGAAAGAAAACAGTCTGCGCGCCCAATATATCATTGTCGATAGGCAGAGTTCTTTGACAAAAATCGTCCACTGAGAACACAAGTTGTTTGATATCAGTTCAACATGTATTCCGCATGAAATTGTCACGTTCATACCAAATTATAAAGCTCTTTATAGTATACAATGTGATTGGCTTTCATTACAACAACGTAGAATAATTTATCAATTACTTAATTTGATAAAACAGATTCATCGTATGTCATTCTATTTTCTCAATGAATTGCTTTCAACAACCGTTGCGCAAATCCATTATACATATATAATATTGCGGTGTCTTTGTGTCATCAACTGTATTAGACGATCGGTTGACCTAGGATTTTTTCCAAATCGATTACTTTGGCTTAAAAACTTAAATTTTGGCATGGACATGCAGTTACAAAGCCTAAACACGTCTGATATGGAACGACATATACATCATCCCCTACTTTGAAGGACATACGGTACTAATTCATCTCCCATAGCGAACCTATGCAAACACCATGTTATGAAAAATGAAATAACTTTACATTTCTGAACACTCGTGATCAAACATATATTACTCAGTAGAGACACATCTTTGATGACAGTTTCTGTGTAGAGAAAACTACATGAACCGCGGCATGTTTTATACATGCATGTGCTTGGTATGTGTGTTTTCAGTTCCGCATCAAAGAGTCGGTGTTAATTTCAGTAATGAGGTTTCCAAACGCAAGCATATAAAGTGACTAAAATTCTATCAATAAAACGTTATCTCTATTATGTTCAGTTATAAAGAAGATATTGACTTTAAAGACTCGTTATACGAAAATATTACTTTCAATATCAACCAATTCTGGCCCGTCGAACCCATATGTAATTTATTTTATGTTCATCCATTTGTAGACTGGTTCTCTTTCTTCAATATCATTCGTACCGTGAATCCTGAGATCAGTCAGCCTCAACGTTTTAAAGTGATGTTGCTTTGAACAACAATCCACAGGAAGAGACTATTCCAAATGATGATTGCAAGGTCCAAATAGACTTTGATGACATATCAAAATGTATTTTAATTCACGATAAATACAAAACAAGGCATGTGCATGTTCAACATGTAATATTTAACAAACAATATCGCTTTAATTAAATCAACATACAATAATCACCACTGATTCACTAGAAGACAATGCTGTTCAACATTTCCATTATTCGACAATCTCTGAATTTTTTTTAATGTTTATCATAGGCGTAATATTAACATTGACATCCTGAACACAAAGATGAATTTCCAATAATCTGTCGTATGTATTAACCTTTTATACGTACATTCGTACGTAATTACCTTATCTGCGTACATTCCTATGTATTTCCCTTCTATACGTAGATTCGTATGTAATTACCTTCTTTATGGTTAGGTGTTTGTTTATAGCCCGAGGGACATCAAGACTGGGGAGAGATAATTGAATCAAGAATGACACTGCACAGTGAGCGCTGTTAGAGTTCAGAATCAGGGAAGAAAAAAAAACATACTCCATGATTGTTGTTGCAGGCCACTTTTAATGACTTCAGTATAGATTATATTTAGAAATAATCGTAATTCAAGTCAAAAGGTATACAAACGCATGCCAAAGTTACTGCTATGATGGCATAGCTTCTCCATGCACACTTCATACATTCTTTGGCCTTATTTTACATACATAATGAAGCTCAAGTGCTTGAAATTTTGGGCTCCGACCGACACCACAACATAGTGAAACCATTCATGACCACAATATAAATACCACAATGAATTATCAATAATGAAATACACAATGAGGAATAACGATTGACTATTAAGCCAGGAGATTACATTAATCGACAGTAACAAAATTCAGCATTGTTTATGAAATTTGAGGCATTACAATATTTCTCTCTCTCTCTCTCTCTCTCTCTCTCTCTCTCTCTCTCTATATATATATATATATATATATATATATATATATATATATATTCACATCATGAAAATGAATGCATTACAATCTCATATATGTGTAATATTCATACCCATAGAAATACACGTAATTATTATTTTAAATTTATTTAAAATAATAACAATAATAATAATAAGGAGGAGGAGGAGGCTGTGTAGGGGCGGCGGTGGGACTTAAATTCCACATAAAATACTTTTCTCAAGCAAGGATTGCGTCCCTGCTGCTATGCAGTTCAGTTGAAAGTCACGCTAATTACAGTTGAAATAATTGTGCGCAGTTGCAAGCCCCGACACATGATTGGCCAATGAAACCCTTGTGATCACTACCGGACAATTCAGGTGGCCCTTCCGGGCTCAGCTCATTATCATAAGAGAGTAAAGTAAAAGTTAGATCTAACCTCATTACACCACTCATAAATGTACTTACGCAGGCGTAAGTAGTTACACCTACATTCCTATGTATTTGCCTTCTATACGCACATTTGTATGTATTTACTTTATATACATACATTCGTTTGTATTTACTTTCTATATGTACATTCACATGTGCTTACTTTATATACATAGATCTTATGTATTTACCTTCTATATATACATTCGAATGTATTTACTTTCTATGCATACATTCATATGTAATTACTTTCTATACATGCATTCGTATGCAATTACTTTCTACACATACATTCGTATGTATTTACTTTCTGCATCACTTTCACAATACTTTTACTTTCATGCACGTCTTTGTTTCATGCACCTCATGTTGATATGGATTTCACATACAAGTCTTTGCCATGTGCAAAAATGAAGGCAAACAATATGCTTCAAGACCTTAAACTCGTGTGCAGGAATGAATACAATGCGCGCGGAAAAGAATTATTCTTACCGGGGCGCAATTTTATTCATTCATGCACGCGGGAATGTTTTTATTCTTAGCATATGTGAATAATGAAATCTTGCACAAGACGGTGAAGATTAAAAATTCGCATGCAAATTAAACACTTCCACCTGGCAACTAATAATTACACGGGTATGAAATAATAGAAAATGCATTACATAGTATCATGTCTGGGCTTTTAAATGATCGATACAAATTGATACATTAATTTCACTGTTATAAGTCTACTTACGTAGACCATACAAGTTGATGGATACATTAATTTCATTACTCTGTATCTACTTACATGGTTGATACAGATTAATGCAGCCATATAAACTGAGAAATGTTACGCCGGTTCCTGCCTAAATCAGTTATCGTATTTCAAATGGATGTCATGTATACAGAGGTGGGATTATAGGACGTGATCTGATGGAACAGATACTCGAGTTATCACATGACTTTGAATGTATTTAACAACCCTTGGCATATGGACTTTCGAGGACTACTAGCGATTATTTGTACTGTATGTATTTAACAACCCTTGGTATGTGGGCTCTTGAGGTCTGGAAGTGATTACTTGTTTGAGTCATAGATTTGTAAAATGACTGCAGCCAGATATCAAATTGATACTACTAATTCCGTACAACGTAAACCAACGACACCCACTAAAGAAGTGCATTGGTTCACGCTCAAGCTTGTAACAGAGTTTTCCTATACAGTCCGTAAAACAACCCCCTCTACTTTGCACAGCGTACGATTGGTTGGTTTCTTTCAACGGCATTTTATACACGTGATATGTAGCCATCTCGTGCCGAGGAAAAAGGAACTAAGTGTGTTTTTGAAGAACACGCCGAAAGAGCCATCGATGTTTGACTGGACGATTATCAGACAGTCGAACTTTGAATTTTAAGTCCAACACTGTGCCAACTGAGCTATGGCGGCTCCCCACTGGATGGTCGCCACTTACTTGAGATGTGCTGTCAACTTGTTTAAAAGTAGAAGGTCGCCACTTTCTTGAGAATGCTGTCATATTGTTAAAAAATATGCAACTTGGGAAATATTCACTTGCTTTTCCCAATATAGTCAAACTTTCAGTAAAATATTGAAACAAGACTGCACAAATATCACCATTACAACGGTCTCCAGCTTGCAAACTTAAGCTTTAGTACAATTCTATAATTATTCATATAACTCCTTAAGAAACCAACAATGCCTTCTTCAGTTTGGTTCTTTGTAAAATGTATTCTGATTTAAATATCAATACAATAAAATGCACAAGACCAGACTGGTAAGAACGGGTACACGCGTCGTTTGATGATAAAGTAAGTGAAGGTCGCATCCTCTATATCGAACTTCCCTTCAACAACGCACGTAACGTACACGTGAAAGTCCGTATCATGTAGGTTAAGTTGATGATATCAATGGACTTGGTATAACTTTTGTATGGGTTATCATTACTGTATCATTTGTTCTGTCTAGTCAGCCGGTACAGTGTGGTGCAAACTCCAGGCAGTTTGAGATAACATGTACTCAAAGTTTTGATGTAGATGGAGGACAAACCGTATATGGTGGAAAAACAAATAGAAAATAATTTTTAAAAATATCATCAGTTTAAAATATTTCACTTATATTTCTGTGAACGTTTTGCTTTTCTTATGCTTAAAATTCACTTAACTGAATGACATTTGGTTTCATATAACAACTAAACTTCGAAATAGTAAATCAATTCGATCGTATTACAGAGGCTTAAATTGTATCGGGATTATCAGAAATATTAAATTAATCCAATTTTATTAAACTGAACATGTATACTTTGAAACAGTGAATTACTCAGATCTATTACTATAGTTTAAACTGAACATGTATAATTTGAAACAGTAAATTAATAACATCTACTACAGTAGTAAATGGGGCCACATTAGGGACAATGAGACTTAGCATTAAAAACATCCCTGGGCCACTTTAGGGACAATGGAAATTTAACATGGAGAAAAACGCTGGGCCACTTTAGGGACAATGGGAATTTAACATAGAGTTTGGGTCTGTCTAGAGACAAGGGAAATTAACATGGGAATAGAGTTTGGGTTTGTCTAGGGACAAGGGGAATTGAATATGGGATGTTTTTTTTTTTAAAAAAGTTTTTTTAAATTTAAATTTAAATTTAAATTTAAAAAAGGGTAGGCAATGGAAAGGCTATCTCTTTTCGAGAAATATGGCTGGCCCTGAAAAGGGCCTTTGGGTTTTCTTCTTCTTCTGCTTCTAATTTCTTCTTTTTCTCCACCAAGTTCTTATTTTATCTCCTACACTCTTTCTCTTCTTCTCTTTCTTTTTTTTCTCCTGCTCTTCTTTCTTCTTCTCTTCCTCCTCTTCTTTCTTCCTCTTCTCATTTTCTTCTTCTTTTTCAATTTTTTCGTTCCATTTGCTTATTCTTATTCTTTCCTCTTCATCCTCCTTCTCCTCCTTTATCTCTTTCATGACACCACTAATCTTGTCCTTTACCTTTTTTAAGTTATTAATTTCCATCTTTACACGATGGGGACTATAGGAATAATGGTCTTCAACGAGTCTTATTAACATCTGTTCCATCATTCTTAAGTTGTCTAAAACGTCTTGCAATGTTTGTATTTTGTCCATTTGGTTAGAAGCCATCTTCTTTGTAGAATGGTTTGAACGACGAATACTGTGGGTTCTTATAGTGAAAGCGCGGACGTGAAGGAAAACATCCCCCTACTTTTCTCATTTCATATAATAAAACCCAAACTATACTCTCCACATACGCTAAGAAACAATAAACAAAATCCATAATTTACTATCCACACAATCGTACGTGAGCGGTTACAAAACCCAAACTATACTCTCCACATACGCTAAGAAACAATAAACAAAATCCATAATCTACTATCCACACAATCGTACGTGAGCGGTTACAAAACCCAAAATATACTCTCCACATACGCTAAGAAACAATAAACAAAATCCATAATCTACTATCCACACAATCGTACGTGAGCGGTTACGAAACCCAAACTATACTCTCCACATACGCTAAGAAACAATAAACAAAATCCATAATCTACTATCCACACAATCGTACGTGAGCGGTTACGAAACCCAAACTATACTCTTCACATACGCTAAGAAACAATAAAGAAACCCATAATCTACTATTCACACAAACATACCTTAGCTCTTACAAGCACCAACACACAAACACATACCCTCACACTATCTTAGAAAAGAGTTAGTGTTTATATTCACACTACTCTACCTACACATTGGCAAATTGATGGTTATTTCTTTTCTAGAGTATTGGGTAGTCATGAAAAGGGCTGTTTTTTCGGAACTTCATGGACACCTGGTTAATGGCGGCACCTTCCAGGCCTGGCGCCGCATACACATCTTATCCCCCAGTTAATTTTTACCTTTTGGGGGGAGAGAGCAGAGGCAGGATATGTGGCTTCAGAATCCCAATTTTCGGTTTCTGGGATTCTGAAATTTCTTCTTTTTCTCTCCTTTTCCTCCTCCTCCTCTTCTTTGTATCTTCTCTCCTACTCTTTGTATCTTCTTTCCTCTTCTTCTTTATATCTTCTCTCCTCCTCTTCTTTGTTTCTTCTTTCCTCCTCCTCTCTTATCCTTCCCTCCTCCACAATGGCTTCCGCGGCCAGTTCATTTAATATGCGCCTGGCATATTCCAGATGCACATGAAGTTCCAACAGTTTCTCCAGTCTCGTGTTCATTTTTGGTGTTGATCAATCAACAAGGGTAGTTGGACTGCCGAACGAGTTTCAATTTATAGTGAAAGCGCGGACGTGAAGGAAAACATCCCCTAAAAACATAAAATTGATCTTACCTACATCATGACCAAAAAACAACAACGCGCGGACCTAAAAGAAACACTCACTCACTTTTTATGCTACCCATCACTATTTTAAAATTTTTTATAAATCACTTCAATAGACTATCCACATACGCAAAGCAATCCAATCTAACCCCAAATTTACACCTCAAACACCAAAAAAGACATCATTTTAATCTACTATCCATACCAACTTACTTAACCACTTACAAACACAAACACACAAACACATACCCTCACATTTTTTTAAAAAAGAGTTAGTGTTTATTTTCACACTACTCTACCTACACACATTGGCAAATGGATTGTTATTTCTTTTCTAGAGTATTGGGTAGCCCTAAAAAGAGCTGTTTTTTTGTTTGCTATGGCATTCTTTTTTAGTTTCTAAGAATGCGATGTCCTCTGAGGATAGACTTTCTGGCGATAGGTCTGCTTCTTCGAAAAGAGAAGAAGAACTCTTTGGTGTCGATACGACAATCGACAAAGCCTCTGTCAGCTTCAGGTTGCTGCTGCTGTTGTTGTTGTTGCTGCTGTTGCTGCTGTCTCTGAAGTCTGTACTTCTCTGTCCATTCTTCTTTTTCCCTGTTCATCTCTTCTCTGAAGAGCTCTTCTATCAGGTCTTCAGTGATTTTTAACATTCTCACATTCTCTATTTCTTCTGGCTTCGGTATCAGACTGTGTCTGACCCTATGCAAATTCACGTAGGCTTCGTTGAGCTTAGCTAGTTTGGAGCACATCTTCGTAGGAGGATGAGTCGACAATGGATGGTTAGACTGGAAACAACCCGGGTTCTTAAAGTCAAAGCGCGGACGTGAAGGAAAACATCCCCCACACGGTTTTTGAGTCGCAACGTTTAGTGAGTGTCATGAGAGGGATAGTAAGAAATGAAAGAGCATCAATCCAACATTCTTATAGCTAAACAAAAGACAAAGGCATTTTTTTTTCAAAGCACAACATTTTTTATTCAAAAATCACTTAACACTAAACAACAACTCTAACATTTTTAACAATAATCCAAAAATATAACATCAAACAATTTTTTCAAAACACAACATTTTTTATTCAAAAATCACTTAACACTAAACAACAACAACACTAATATTTTTTAACAATAATCCAACACTAAAAGTTTCTCCACTAGGTAAAGAGGGATAACAGTCTTCCATGGTTTCTAGTAATCTAGGATGACTTCTCTCAAACTGTTGATTTCTATGGTATTATCGAATTCTGCATACAGGATGACGTTCACCGTTTCATCAGGGTCTCGGTCTTTAAACTGAATTTCCACACGAATCTGGCCGGATTTTATAGGGTGGAAATGTCCCTCGTCGCTGCCTTGGTCTGGAGTGAAATCGAAAGCCCACAAAGCGTAGCCTCCTGCATAATCCTCGTACGTAATACCGTGACTGGTATTTGTTCCTAACTGTCCGGTGGCTTCGTACAGGGACAAGTACGATCTCAAGTAATTCTTCTTGGTAAAGTCAGGTTCGAAAGGTCGGGTACACAAGGTCTTGCCATCGCGACTGACTTCGATTTTGGACACGCCAAAGTGTTGAAAGTAGAAAGGATTTTTTTCGGCAGCTCCGTTGAAGGCTGTATTCTCGACGACACCAACGATCAAACGTTTGGGTAACTGTCCTTGGAACAGATGATCTTCGATCATGGATCGCTGTCCCTTGGGAATGGTGAAGGTTTTCACTTCCACGCGTCGTATGGGATACTTGGCAGTCGTTCTGCTCAACGTCTGACTGATGTCGTTTCCCACTTTAGGTAACACTTCCACACGGCGTACGTAGAGTCTGGCTTCTAGGATTTTGGTTTTGTAACCGTCACTATCAGCCATCAAATGGAAAGCGGCACTGCTACGATTCAGTCTCAGGCGGACATCCACCCCGTTCAGCAAATACTTTTCTTGCAACCACATGTCCAAATGCAAACGATCCATCAGTTCTAAACTTGTGTCGGCTCCCATGATTCTCTTTCTTCGTTCTAGAAATCCATCATTGTTGTCTTTCTTTTCATCAGTTTCCAATATTTCAAACTTGGTAGGTTCGTCAGCTTCCCATACCACACAGGCATTGAGATGAGTGTTCTTGGCATCTATTCCGTACGTCAAGAGATTTTCCAGGTAGCCACGATAAGGGTAAGTATCCATGCTGCTACTGACCAGTTTGTTATTCAAGTACAAGTCCACTCCACTGAACAAGGAATGCATGAAATTGTTGACGGGAGCTACTGCTTCATCGTCTATAGCACCTCCAGTCTTATCTAGAATTTTGACTTTCAGGTACAAGTAACTGCTATTCAGATCGATGTAATCTTCGGGCTGTCCTTTGATTCAAACTCGATGGGAGCGGAATCGGTCAGTGAGGAGACGGGGTGAAATTCCACCCACTGGGATTCTTGCATCGTCATCATCGTGGGGGGCATGGCAAACAGATCCAGTTCCGTCTTGGAACAAGCGCAAGATTCTCGGTGCATCATTTTTTTTTTGTCGCTTTTCTCAATAATCGAAAACGTCTAAGTCTCGAACGGTTCTTCTTTTCTTGGCCTTTCTCGCTTGAAGTCTGGTGAAAGGGTGTTTTCTTCGTCGTCTCTTTCTGCCTTGTCCTTGCTGAATGCCTGACTCGGTAGAGTGCAGGGCATTTATAGGTGCTTCTCGTTGGCCTAAAATGTCTTTGCCCGTTTGCAGCAAGACATTTTTGCCTGCCCTCATGAAGGCTTCTTTAGGGTTTTGTTTGTCGATGATGACATTTTGGAGAAATTCTTTGCCTTGCGTCAGTGCCGCATCTTTCAAGGCGTGCAATCCGCGTGTCACCATCGGTTTCAACACCGGGGCCACCGAACGAAAGGCCGATTTTAACATATCTCCTAAGCCGTGTCCTCGCTGTCGAGCAACCCCTCGGTACACTGGATACATGACTTAAGAGTCGTGAGAGAACCGTTTTCGAAAATGGAGTTTCACCGTGACTTTTCCTTTGGTGAATGGAATATTTTGTCCCAGATCTCCTTTTATAGCAATGTTGACCGTGTCCAAATACGACTTACTGACAGGCAAATAGTGAGGATGGACAAATTCGCGGTGGACGTGGTAAGTGTTTCCACCTTCCTCGTCAGTGTTCGTGGCAGAATCCACTTTGAAAGGAATGACACGCAGTAACGGTACGGAGGTGTGTCCCACCACGTTGTACTCGACCACATCGGAATACACGAACATCAAATTCAGTCCTTGGTTCAGTTCTACCGGGGCACGAAATAACTTGCTAAAAGACTCGTTGTCGTAAACGATGGGTAATTCGTTTTTCTTGAGCATGGCCTTTCTCATGTCCATGTCCCCGCCCAACATGTCAAACAATTCAGGACAAAATAAAATGGACATGATTTTACTTCGTTCAAATTTCATCAAGAAGCGACGAGCTGCTTTGTGGTACTCCATGGTGACACTTTTGTTGACATGCTCCAAAGCTTTCAGAAACACGACATTAAACCTGGAGGCTATGGTGCTGACCAAATGTTGACCACTAAAATAATAGCCTGGGGGAATGAACAAGTGATAGGTGGTGTACTTTTGTGTACGGGTTTTCTTGTCATATTTGACATTGCTATCCATCCACTGTTGCATTTGCTCGTCATGAACTTCCACATCAAAAAAATTTTGATTGGGAAGGACATTGAGGACTTGGGTCGGGTGAATGATTTCTACTAAAGCCACTTCCCAATGGGCTTCGTGATCTAACTGGATGGCCTGAGGTAATTTGGCCGTGTAACAGCACAACGTGTTCTTGGGAAACACCTCCATGGAACTGTCACTGGGGAAAGTTAAGTAAAATTGGCTTTGGTGACTCATAATTCCAGAGTTCTGTGGCTGTCCGAGGGGTTAGTGGACGTCAGAGGCGTGTCTCCGTCTAAAATGGGGTTCTGGTTGTGGTTGAAGTGGTGACTGGCACTGGCACTGGACACAAGGTTCCCGGGGTTCCCGTTCGAGGTGAATTTCAGGGAGGGATTAGGAAGCAGGTAACCGATGCAACTGCTCAATAAAATGGTCCACAATTGTTTGTCTCCTTGTTGCAAACTCAAATTGGCGATGGCTGCCCCGATGACACAACACACCACGAAGATTTGGCAGAAAAAGACGATTTGCGTTTTAGGCACACGTTCTCCACACCACACCCACAAGGGTTGTTTTTGTAAATCTTGCACAGAAGAACTAGGTGAAGGAGGAGTGGTCGACGTAGCTGCATCTGTGTGAAAAGGCATGATGGTCACTTCTTTTTATAGTCGATGACTTGCGAAGCGTCGATCCAAGAATCAAAACTGGGTGGATATCCTTTCCAACGTACTTTGACTTCTTTGACACGTCGTTTGCCCACTTTACGGGTTCTGCGTTCGAGAATGCTTTCGATGTCGTACACGTCGTCTTCTTTTTTGGTGACACGTTGTAACTCGGGCAAATAAAACGTTCCTTTGAGCACTTCTCCGTTCATGTCTTCCAATTTATAGACGGCAGGATGACGGCCATGCACTCGTCCAGTGACGCAAAACAATTCGGTCGTCCAGTTAGGTAAGTAACCTTTGTCGAAAGTGCGTTTGGTTTTGCCAATGCGCACCCAATCTCCTACGGCCAACATTCCACTTTTCTTGGGGACAGCCCTCGTCGGGGACGTACCAAACAGGCGCTCAAACACCAACACTTCGTTGTCGGGAGTCACGTCTTGCGGGGCACGTCCGATGCTTCGATGGTAAGATTGGTTGTACGCTTGCACCAGGTGCGGTAAGATGTCGATGTACTTCAGAGTGTGGTGATGCGTAAAATATTTCCACATGCGTTCTTTCAAAGTGCGTTGAAAACGTTCCACGATGCTGGCTTTGGTTTCGGGATTCTTTCTCGGTGGTAAAAAAATGAATGTCACGTTTCTTCAATTCTTTTTGGAAAGCTTGGTTCAGAAATTCGGTGCCTTTGTCCGTTTGCCATCGAAGAGGGTGACGACCGCTTTGTTTCAACACTCGTTGCAGGGCTCGCACTAACTCGCTGCTCGATTTGGAAGTCAAGGGCACGACCCAGGCAAATTTGGAAAAGACGTCGATGACACAAAACAAATATTTGTAGCCACGATTGTAGCTGGCCAAATGAGAGACATCGGCTAAATCGGCTTGCCATTGATGATCGATGCCTTCCACTCGGGTGCGACTTCTTGCAAACTTGCGTCGAATGGGTTTGTGTAAAGTGTAGGTAGCTTGTTCTTGTAACCATCGTTGTACTTGAGGTAAACGGAGACTTTTCAGTCGCGTTTTGGCAGCACGATACAATTTTTGAACTCCTGCGTAACCTGCAGGATGGGAGGGATCGTAGTAAATGCTGGCTAAGACTTTTTCCATTCTTTTGTGTTGGTTGGTGTGTTAATAAGGCACCCACTTTTGGAGGATGCTACTCTTTTTCTCTTGGGGTATTTTCTTGGATTGCAATGCTTTGCGTGTGCGACCGGCAATAGGTGTTGAAGAGGAGGAGGATGTTTGAGCGGGGGATATCGGTTCTTGTTTCACTTCTGTCTTCACTTCTGTCTTCACTTTCTTTTTCTCTTGTGAGGAAGAAGGGGTGGCCATCATCTTTTTAATCCATTCAATTCTGGAGGTAGGTGGTGTTGTTAACTTGCGTACTTTTTCTGGTGGAGTTTGAAACCCTTCTTCTTCTTCTTCTTTTCCTTTTTCTGTCTTGGTCACTGGTACTGGTACTGGTACTGGTGATGGTGCTGGACTTTTCATCAAGGTCTTAAAATCTTTCAGAGTGGGTAGAGCTGTTTCGTCTAAAGCTTTCTGGTGAAAGAGTTGCAGTCTTTGCAAGAGTTGACCGTACTTTTGCGATTTTTCTGTTTCGGACAAATCTTGGCGATCCATCAAGGACTGCAATTCGTGTTGTAACTGGGACATCTCGCTCAAATTGGGATTGAGAGGTAAATGCGGGGTGTGTTGTTCTTGCCACCGATGGTATTCCATCCATCGTTTGTAAGGCACTAAAGCTAGTTTTCGTCCTTCCATGGGGTTGTCAGGAGTCGATTCTGAGATCTTGGAACTTCCGAGGCCTTTTTATCTTGCTCCAACCAGTCCTCCCAACATGGTTCCCAAGACTCCTTTCAGTATGGGGCCTACCAAGAGAGGTAAAATACCTCCACGTTGCACTAACAACTTCTTTTTTTGACGAATGGGAATTTTCTTTTGAACCATTTGGCGAAGAACGTGACGATGTTTGCCTAAGCATTGTTTCTGGTGTTTGGACAAAGGGATCGTGCCTTTCAAAACGTTCAAACAACATTCGCACACGGTATCGATGACCTCTTTGGAGGCCGTTTGAATGAGTTTTTTTCGTAGGGGTGGAGAAGCTTTGGACAGGACAGATAACATGTCCCCATGTTTGGCTAAACGTGGTGGCAGTCCTTTCCTTTTCTTTCCTTGGGGTTTTCTGGAGGGTGACATCTTTGAGTCTTCAGGAGCACCAAAAAACACTGATACCCCGACTTGGTCACAGGCCTTTTTTATACTGGAACGCGTCGCCACTGATTGTCTTGACGTCGTATTAGTTTGAGAACAGGCATGACACGTCGTGCAGGGGTACGTAACGGACTAAATCGAGCCAGTTCTTGCTTGGACAAATCCAGTAAACTTTATAACATGCCCGATCTTTCTTGAACTTTGATTTTGGGAGAAGGTACTTTGTGAGCAGCAGCCACTGCCACTAAATTGGAAGGTCCTGCCACTGGGGAAGTTCTTTTGGGGGTCATCAACGGAGAAGTTCTTGGTGTGATCAACGTCTCCAAGTACTCTTCAGTTCTGGGTGTCATTAACGGAGAAGTGGACAAACGTGAGGCTGCCGGAGACACAGTCACCGCCGTGGCAGGTCGTGGTTTGCGAGTGTAAGGTTGCGTCCTGGCCGAAGTGCCTCTCTTGCGACTAGTTTTCTGTGGACTTTTCTTTTACTGGGGACTTTTTCTCTGTTTCTTTTTCTGGGGGCTTCTTTTCTTTTTCCGGGGTGGTGGTGTCTGGTCAGAGGAGGGTCCTGCCACTGGAGAAGTTCTCCTTGGGGACCTGGTCTTTTTCTTCTTGGGGCTTCGTTGGACTTTTGTCTTGGGTATAACTTTGGGGGCATTAGGATCCCATCTTAAGAGTGAGCGAATGATGACCCCTCCTAGAGTACCGCTCCCTCCAGGTTTCAAAATGATTTGTTTTTTGGTTTGAGTGTCGATGCGGGGATCGGCCAGTTAGACCAAAGCGACTTTGTTTCGATCAAAAAAGCGTTTGGTTTGATGAGGAATCTGAATGATTCCTTGGAGTAATTGACGTGCCGTCACCGTGAACCATCGTAAGACTTCTTTGAGACTAGCTTCTAAGACACGAGCTCGTGTTTGTGGATCTTTTTCTCGACTGATGCCATACAAGGCACGAATCAATTTGACGGGAAGATGCGACTGAAGGGACGTCATATTCGCACTGAGAGTGAGGCAGACGAAAAAGGGTCTGAGGTTTTTATAGATTTTTTTATGTGGAGTGAAATGAAGTCGAGGACGGAGACGTGTACAGGACAGGCCCTCCGTCTTGGCACCAGTGGTGAAACAAGTGGGTACGAAATCGCAAATCCTCGGGAGTCGTAGGTTTCAAATCGACGAGTAAATAGGCGTGTGGAGTTTGAGTGGCATCGTCGTACGCCTGAGTCAGCCAAGGCGTTCCTAACTGTTTGGCTAAGACTTGCACTTGCGATTTATCTCGAGGGCTTTTAAACAAGACCACGTAATGCGCATTGAGACTGATGGTGCGATGGGCTTTACTTTGTTGAAACAAATTTTGGGTGATGTAAACGACACTGGCATTACGGTGATGCCCTTTGCGCGTGAACCACAGTTTAATTTCTTCTTTGTCTTCTCCTAACATGTCGTCAAAAATGACCAAATGGGTTTGACGGGAGTCAGAGACGATGCCGTCGTCTTCTTTAGGAATGCCTTCCACAAACACGATGGAATCGCCTTGACTTTCTCGCAAGAGGCTGTACGCCGATTGCCACTCTTTGTAACACCACACGATTCGTTGAGGGGGTCGATCGATCAAATGATGTTTATGTTCGATCAAACGTTTGACGAATTCGGTTTTGCCTGAACCGCTAAGTCCAGCAATGAGCATGTTAAAGGGATGGCGAAGATACAAAGCCTCCCAGCTGGCACGATCTAAGTGTTCGTCGATGACTTTGACAGTAGAGGAAGAGGGAGCAGAGACAGCAGAGGTAGCCATAGTGTGAGAAATGTCACTTGTGACACGAAAACAAACAAGACAAGAGTTTATATACTTTTTTTCAGAACACGTTTATTGAATGTTTTTTTTCAAACATGAATACGAAAGACAAAAATACATTAAAGCCAAAGGCTTAAGTACAAGAATAAAAGGCACATGATAACCATGAATGTGGAATAAACACAAGTGTCTGTACAACATATTTTGGGTAAAGTTCTAACCAGTTCTATAGTAGGGGGTAATGTCACACAAGTGTCCTCCCGAAAGGGTCTTTCAGGCCTGTGCACGACAGTCCCGTCCTGGGTGACGGGTTCTTCTGGCACCGTCACTAACACGGGTTGAAAAGTAACTTTTTTCCTTGAAAAACTCTCGTGCATACTGGGCCACCTCCTGGGTCCAAGCCAAACCAATCTGGTTTCTTCTTCGTCAACGACATGGTAAGTTACTTCAATGAACAATGAACTATCGATCTTGCCTAGGGTTCCTTTTTATATACAGACCAATACCTACGTGACCGTACGGCAACGTAAAGTGATTGGGAAGTCGCACTCGCTTCTGGTATACAATTTGATAGACTTTTTCCAAGGGTCGACTGACGATGTGGTGAGTGGGTAAACGTACAATCTTGTTCGGTTGATAGGTGGTCACTTTAAAGTTTCCATCCTCTCCCGATTGCAAGGCTTCTTTCAATACCCCAAAGTTGACCACTCGACTGGTACGATGATTCAGAGTCAGTCCTTTCACTTTGCACGTCGTGTGCACTTCTCCTTGTTTGTCCCGGGATTCGTAGCCGTAATTTTTGGGGCCGCCACTGACGAAACTTAGAATCTTGTCGTCGGGATGCTCGTCTGTCCAGGTTCCTAAACGGTCTCCTTCGATGTCAGGGTGATGTTGAATCGGCTGATGGATGTAAATGCAACTGTCCGTGTCAAAGTACAGGACGCGTTCTACTAACAGTTCTAAAGCTTCGTACAATTTTAAGCGAGCATGAGCTGTCACGTAAGCCGCAATGATGACATTTCCAAAAGGGTCGTCTTGTACAAAGTCCAGATCTTCTTCGTAATTGACCAAGATCAAATCCTCTCGAACGACGTCCACGTGCTTCATGTATTTGGTTTTGTCGTGAATCATCTGAAAGTAGCGGGAAGGTTCTGTCAAATATTCCGTCTTGGGTAAACACGGTCGTTGTGCCATTTTACCCCACAAGCAATTTAACATCACTTTGGCAAACGATCGCCTGCCTTCGTTTTTTTCGATGTGGTCTAAAGAGATGCCTTCTTGTTCGTAGTATTTCTCTTTGAATTGTATTTGGTCTTCGGGAGTGTGACACCAGGAAGGATAGCCGCTGGCTTCTTGTTTCAGTTTCAAAAAGGCATCCACGTAGTCGGCGAAAATGCCTTTCTGAGTAGGGTCACCCTTGTGGTACTGTTGTGTCTTGGGAAAGTGGCAAATTTCGTACACTTCTAACAGTTGGTATCCCATGTCCAGAGCTTTGAACAATTCCACGCTGACCTAGGTTCCCGTCAAGGCCCGTTCTTCCTGGCTGTGATGGCAAGGTTGGTCCTGGTTGCACGTTTCGGCACAAGTACGGCACAAGGGAAACATCAGTTTGCCTTGACAATGGTGAGGTAAGACGGGATGGTATAGGTTCGTGGGAGGCAAACCTTTACACTTGATCAAGCCTTCGTATTGTCGAATGTTTCTCAGGTCGATGTGTTCCGTCAGCAATTGCGGGTGCCCTACGGGAAAGCGACAATATTTGCACACGTAGGGATACAGCGAACACACGTCCAAGTATTTGATTTCTTCTCCTTTCTCGTCGTCGGCTTGGTACAGCAAACAGGTGGCATTGGTCCTTCCTCCGTACAAACTATCCCTCGGGTTCAACGGGTCCATGAACTGATAACTTTCCACGAGGCGTTTAAACTCGGGATCGGTTTTCAAACGGTGATCGTACTCGTGTTCCCACATTTCCACCACTTGGTATCCTTGCTGTTCTAACTTTAGGCGTCGCTGACAAGTGTCCTGGTACAAGTCTTCCATGGTTCGTTGCAAAAACTGATTTTTAGTGTCACGGTCAGGGTAACAGACGGGACATCCATGAAATAAGCAACCGTTAAACTCGTACACGATCTTGGGGTTTTCTAAGTCACAGCCATCGACCGAATACGTTCCGATGGTCTTTTCGCCTCCTCCGTTGCGGGCATGCTGAATCCATTTGTCTTCCTTGTCGCACAAGTAATGTAACCAGCGTAGGGCTTTGACCGAGTATTGACGTTTGACAAAGTCGGTCGTTTGAGGACTGATGACAGCCACGGTGTTTTCATGCATGAATCGTTGGCGGTACACTAAGGAACACGCTTTGGCAATGGTGCAAGCTTCTTTCAAAGGATCGACCCCTCCGTGTTCCATGAACAGTTCTCGAAATTTTCCATAGCAACGTCGTAAAATGTCCACGTCGAAACGACAATACTTTAGCATTTCTTCCTGAAAGTCGAAGGGGTCAGAGGCATGAGCCTGGTACCAAGCGTAGAAAGCTTCTCGTTGTTCGGTACGCATGTTGTCGGGGTCGTAATAGTGAGCCTCAGGTAAATGGGGTAGAACGGCGTGTTGATTGGTTTCCGTATTGAAAAAGTGTGGAAAGTACCCTTTAGCCATTTCTGTCATTCCAAACGTTTTAGGCGTTCGGCTCAAAGGCATGGCCAAGTAACTCATCGAATCTTTAAACTGCACTTGTCCCACTTGCATGAAAATGATTTTGGCTCCGTTCAAAGTGACTTTAGGACGTTCGGTGCCTTGTTCCGTATAGTATCTGAGAAGAAACTGTCCATCGTATCCGGAGAAATTGTGAGCCATCACCGTGGCATGACGATGACAATCTCCGTAACGTTCGATGTCCTCTTGGCTCCACGTCTTGTCGATGGGGTCTAAGACCCATCGAGCGAAATCGGCTAACGTGTTCGGTCCCCGAAAGATTTTTTCACGTCCTCCGGGAATCTTGCTGCAGTGAGGGCAATGACTGAAGATAGGTTCTTGAATGCACTTCTCGCACGCTCGATGAGCCACGCAGAAATTAGGAATGTGAATGCCGGTCTCTTGCATGCATTCGAAATCGAAAAAGATGAAATTGCTTTTCTTTTTGTGACCGTCCTCTTTCTCTGGTGGGGGTTGGTATTTTTGCACGTAGCATTGGTGTTCCAAGTCGACGATGTGGTGACAAATGTGACATTTTTGTCTTTCCTCGACATACGTGTGCCTTGGTACTGTTGGTACGTATGCCTTGTCTACACGTAGGGCACAATCTCAGGAGCTGACAAGCACATTTCTTCTGTGAACCTTGTGTTTTCAAATGTTGTTGGTAACAGGTAGGGCTGACAAACGTGCGCAGACAAGTCGAACAAGGCACTGGTTCTTCGCTCAGACAGGGTGGAGAGGCCAAACATCCTGGGCATTTCCATCCACAATGCTTGTGTTGCTCTCGATTGTTATAACCATAATCACATTTCTCACAGTAATATCTGTATCCCAGGAATCCGGTGATAGTGGTAATGGTATCGAAATGGTCATCGTGATAATAAACATGAATGTATTTTCCGTCCTTAAAGTCTTGGCCTCGAAACAACAGAGGTCCGCGCATTTCTTGAGGGTGCACTTTCAAGGTGTAGCGTGGAGCTAGGGCATCTTGCAATTTTTGCATCTCAGGAATGTCACAGGGTGTGTCTTTGGACAGGCCAGCTTGTTGCAACAGGAGTTCTGCTTCGTTTCGTTGTTTGGTTCGGTTCGATTTTCGAATGTTCTCCCAGGTTCTTTTCCATTCTACCGTGTCGTTCTTGTTGGCATAGGTTCGTCCCACCACGATGGCACGGGCTAAGCACATCTGGTCTTGAGGGTTGTTAATTCGGACGAGACTCTTTTTGGTGTTGCGAAGGTCGTCCACCAATAACATCTTTTTGCGTCCTGTCCCTTGAGGAAGAGAGACGTGAGCCATTTTCAGTGTGGCTTTATCATCGGTGATGTCAAACTGGTCATTAGATTGTTGTACGTGTTGAATCTTGTCCATGACTTTGGAAGAGGTTAGTTCTGCGGGTCTGCTAAACTCGATCCAAACAGGGGATTTCAAACCGTCGTGATCTATGGATAGTGTCAAGCGATCGTCTTCTTTGGGTTGACATTGTCGCTTGAGTGAGGTGAGCAAAGAATCCCACATCTCGGTGATAAACCCTTCTGCTTTCTCCAAGGGTACGTCGGCCTTGAAATCTTTAAACTTCACCGTGTAGGTGTAAGCCGTGGTTCTAAATTTTCTAGAGGAGCGCTTTTCCGTCTCTCGAATGGAATAGTACTTTTCAGGGTTTACTAAGGGTGGTGAACTTGGTTTAGAGGGTTCGGATTCTGGTTCACTCATGTCCTCTTCAAAATCACTGGCATGAATTTGTGCCAAGATTTCAGCCCTGGTACGAGGCGATAGATCACGTTTCTGCCTCTTACTTTCTTCTTCTTCTTCTTTCTTCTCGAATGAATAGGATCGTTTCATCTTGAGTGCAAAACGTCAAATGACTCAAGTTTAAACACCATAGACTAATTTATAGTCATGATAAACCAGCGTATATAAAAGGGTGTGTGTCTTGTCCTTTCACTATTCATTTCACTCTCAAGCCGAGCACAACGATGGAAGAGACTAACCAGATGGAACGTTTCGTCAGAGCTTTGCGAGGGGTCATTAGAAAATTCTCTTCAGACCAGCCGACGGACTACTCTCCTTCCTTTCGAGATAAAAGTCAAGATACTTGCTATATTTGTAAGAAGAAAGGGCATTGGTCTTCAGAGTGTCCAGACCGTCAAAAAAGAAAAAAAAACAGGAGCTAAAAAAGACAAAAGTCAAGATACCTGTTATTATTGTAAAGAAAAAGGACATTGGTCTCCAGATTGCCCAAAAAAGAAACAAGAGGAGTCAGAAGAAAAGAAGGATTCTTCAGAAGAAGAGAGGGATTCTTCGGAAGAAGAGAGGGATTCTTCGAAAGAAGAGAGGGATTCTTCAGAGGAAGAAGAGGAAGAAAGAAGACAATTCTATTTAAAAGAGGCAAAGAAACAGGAGAAGAAAAGAAGAAGGGAAGAAAATGAGGAAAAAACGGTGAAGAAATTCAAAAAACAGAGAGACTAAATAATGAGAAAGAAGAAGTGTACGAACTTTTTAAAGTGTTCTGTGGTGAATTGTGAATTGGATTGTAAAAAATGGACAAAAGAATACATGAATGATATAAGGTAAGTGTCTTTGAGTTTTGATTTTAAAATAAGAAGCTACACTCAAGCACTCATACACAGACACGTACTATAAGGGTAAAATGGGTGGGGTTTATTTTTGAGTTATTGGCAAATTGAAATTGTATTTCTTTTCGAGAAATGTGGGTGGCCCTGAAAAGGGCCTTTTTTCTTTATGGTGTAGGAGTGAGTTTAACCAATCAACTTTAACTGCCTTAAGCCTTTGCCACGGCCAAGGCCTACTTCTGATGATTGGGTTGAAATCACTAAGGGTGGTAGGACACGCTTAGTCACAGGGTTGGCGTGTTTAGCTCGGGAAGGTCGTATTCTCTTCGGTCGTGATAAAGAAGTCTGATACATTTGTTTCAGACTTCTTAACTCCGCTAAAATGTCCAACAGTACCGTAGGCGCTTGATTTTCACCCTCTTGTTTCTTTGCTGCTACTTCTTCTTGCTGTTGTTGCTGTTGTTTTTTTCTTACCTCTTCTTGTTGCTGTTGCTGTTGCTGTAGGAGAAAAGCTTGTTCCGCTTCCTTTTGTTGTTGCATAAATTTCTCCAATTCTTCTTTCTGTCTCTGTCTAAAATTCTCCACTTGCGGTAATGAAGAAGGTAACGAAGGTTCCGGAACAAATTCTTGCGAGGTAAGAAAATCCACAAAATCCCAATGTACCTCTTCTGAAAGTAAGTCCGGGTTCCCTTGGGCAGTCTCCCCTGCTGGTGCACCCCAATGGATCGTTTTCTGAGTTTCCGTCATGTTGAATCACTGTCGCATAGATTGACTGCACACAAGCGCTAACGAATCTATATAGACCACGTGACGTGACAGACTGCTCTCTTCTCATTGGATGCGAGCTGACTGAATTTTGTAACGCGTGTTCGGATTGGTGAATGAATTCAATCCGTTTCAATCCTTCCTGTACCTATAAATAAGCGCAGTTCACTGCATTGATTCACCTATTCTCGTCGCTTCAAGATGTGGACCACAGTTGAGTCATCCACCCTTGTGTCTTCCATGATGTTTAGGACGGACATGCTCATGTATGTCAGGTCCAAGTGGACTGTTGTTGATAGGACAGATACTAGTCAATGGATGAGGAGAGTTTACATAGAAAGACAAGGATGTCTCAAGAGGGTACTTGTGTATGGACCGGCAGTTAGAAGGAGTTTAAGAAGAAGAAGAAGATGTGACAGATGCCATCTATGTTAATATTAATATTAACATAATCCCAAAGGCCCTTTTCAGGGCCAGCCATATTTCTCGAAAAGAGATAGCCTTTCCATTGCCTACCCTTTTTTAAATTTAAATATAAATTTAAATTTAAAAAAAACTTTAAAAAAAAATCCCATATTCAATTCCCCTTGTCCCTAGACAAACCCAAACTCTATTCCCATGTTAATTTCCCTTGTCCCTAGACAGACCCAAACTCTATGTTAAATTCCCATTGTCCCTAAAGTGGCCCAGCGTTTTTCTCCATGTTAAATTTCCATTGTCCCTAAAGTGGCCCAGGGGTGTTTTTATGCTAAGTCCCATTGTCCCTAATGTGGCCCCATTTACTACTTACTACCGTAGTTTAAACTGAACATGTATAATTTTAAACAGTAAATTAATTACATCTATTACCGTATTTTAAACTTAACATGTGTACTTAGAAACAGCAAATTAGTCACATCTATTATCGCAGTTTAAACTGAACATGTACACGTTAATAGTATATACAAATTGGGGTTCTGGCTCACTTTGTAAAAAGTGAGCTATTCCCCCATTGATATATACTACTATAGTGGTGGGGATTCTGGATCACCTTTTGTCTTTTATATATAAATGGGAGTTCTGGCTCACTTGTTTCCCTGCGTGGTTTTTGGTTTGGGAGTGAGTCCCAGGAGAGTCCTGGCGCGGAGAAGTGCCGGAGTAGGTCTAGTTGGTAATGGTCCATGCACATTTGTCTGAAATTATCAAGCACGTCCTCAAGCAGGAGTGCATCAGTTTGAGATAGACATCATGATCATCTTCAAGTGTTTGGGAAGCAAACTCGTTCCAGATCTTGTTCGCGTAATGGTATTTATCGCCGATGATTAATGAGAGATATAGTGAGAATAAAAGGCGTCTTTTGGTGGCAGCGAAGTTTCCTCGAGCCTGGGCCATGCATCGATGTATTCGTACGTATAATTTCCGTTTTGGTTGAGCAAATCTGCCCTGGCTCCAAATTCTTTTTGCAGGTGTGTGAAGGTGGGAAGTTTTTGGCAAATTCTTCCAGCAAAGCCGGCATGAACTGAGCCCTATCGATGAATCGGAAAGGTCCAATCGAGAACACGTACTTTTCAAAATTGCTGAGGATGCACATGAATTTGCTTCCTACGTCGGCAAGTTAATTGACGCGCGGATGACTGTGTTCCGAAACGATATATTGTCCATCGTACCCTCGTAAATTATGCGCGATCACCGGAACGAAATCTGGACCTTTGAAGCGTAGATTGCAGTTAGCGTGAGCATCTCCTCTTTAGAGTCCTGTGATATGGCAATGATCTCTGACTTTTTTTTACTAATGCGGCTCAAAGTACTCATCGCAGATGTGACATTGCCGAGCTGATTTGTATTGCCGTAGTTGTGACAGTGTGAGTGAAATCTTCGGTGTTGGATTTTTCCGGATGTCGGTGATGCGTTTATACTCCGCGACGAGTTTTTCAAAGAACTAGATGACGTAATCTTCACCGCACTGCTTACGCTAATCTTCACCAAACTGCTTACGATACTCCGACGACAAGCTTTCATCGGCTAAGAACATGTTTTATATCCGACGGCGTATGGCACATCTTTTTGTTCCACATTGTTGAATGAATAGTCTGGATTAGGAGAAGGTCCTTCCACTTTTTCAAGCTTGGCTTCCTAGTCAAAGACGATATGAAACGTTTCCGCATATTTTCTGTAGTTGTTTTCAAACTGTAGTTTTCCCAGGCGTGGCATCTGAATGGTTTGTAGTTCTTGACATTATCCGCACGTGACGTGTTCTTGTAGCTGTTGTGGTGAGGATATTATTGTGAACCTGATAACAGAATTATCCATGATTTGTATGTTGTGTGTATTGTGATCAACTAGAAATGATTTTGGTAATAAAGTAATTTTAATGCTGAGTTATGAGGCTGCTTTGGAAATGAGCATCGAAAAGATCATAAACCGTTTATAGCCAGCCTTCTTCTCGTCGAGTTCCAAAACGTTGATGGAGAGAAGAGTGTTGAATGCCTCAACGTTAGGTGATTCTGGTGGTATTGATAGTATCAAAATATGGTTTGTATTTGGAAACGCGATCGGATGTAACGCGGAAAGGACCGCCCAGACGAGACATAAGTCATAGTTGTTTTTTTAAGCCGCTGCACGCTTTTGTCGTCGTGATTTGTTTGAGAAGTGGTACAAGCTTACCTCCACGCATCAGAGTAAATTTGGAAGTTTGAAACGAGACAGAATTGACTTCAGTGAGGATCCATGCCGATCCTACCACTTGATAAACTTCGGTACGTTGTTGAATAAATGACCACGTGATATCGATGATGTTGCTGAAATGGTCGCTGAGATAAATGATGAACGTTTTTGATCTGAGCCACACGTCGATATTTTTGTTTTGTTCTCGCGCGAAAAGAACACTGACAGCTACTCCGAGTTTGATAGCCGTGTGTGTTCGTAAGTATGCGTCAACGGTCGGTTTTAGTATACGTTGCAGAAGTTTTTTCTCGAACCCACTCCTCGTTGAAACACATGAGGATTATTGTAAACAAATCCTTTTTTGGCACCTCCGTATCCTTTTCTCAGTTCGTGGTTGTGTCAGCGTTGGCATGACTATGTCACCTTGACGTGAAATGGCCTGTTTATTGATTTTGGGACGCTTTACATCAACGTGAGCTCGCCTCGATTGACTCATGATATCGTGTTGCAGTTTCAGAAGCTTTGAAGATGGAGCAGTTTTTCCAGTGAGTGCTTTGTACTGGTCACGTAGCTGCTTCACGTGCTGCTGGTTGGTAATAATTTTGTATTCATCGACGAAGCGAAGCCTTGTGTTTCTAGAGACCTTGTCTTTTGGAAGTGCTTTGACTGCGTCTTTGACTTGTTGGATAAATGTATGCAGGGCTGCATTAGATCTTGGATAATGTGCTTTTGTTTGAGTGATCCTGCCGTAGATATCACTGAGACGACAGATGAGCATGTGCTGCAGGATCAAATATTTTCCTGGATAGGGCATGATTCCATCGTGAAAGTTTTTCTCCATTGTAAGATAGAGATTTTAGTCTCATATATATATATATATATATATATATATATATATATATATATATATATATATATATATATATATATGTGTGTGTGTGTGTGTGTGTGTGTGTGTGTGTGTGTATGCCGTCAATTATTTATTTCATTGCTTTTTGTTTCTGCTGAAAACCAATACTTGTTTTTTTCAGCTAATTAGAGATAAATGTATTCTGTCATGTATATATAAAAGAAAAGAATAAGTGTCAGTGGATGTTTCAGAGCAGCACGTAGATGTTTGATAAAAACTGCAGTGGAAAGTAATGTGCCCAGCTTAATGCCATCATCAAAAATGGAAGAAGATGACTTAAATCTTGTATAGGGTGTGGAGTAGGTGTTTCAGGTGATTTACTTGTATGTAGAAACTATGGTGGTCTAAACATTAGAGCGAACAAATATTACTATGAGAAAGTTAGAACAAGCAGCAAGATCAAGAAAACTACAGCGGTGATCGACGAGTACATGACGCAGATTAAACATGATGAAATCGCAAGTCAACGATTGGAAACTTTATCCAGTGTGTAGCAGAGATGGCTACTCCATAGTTAATTTGTACGTAGGTGGTATCAGAGCCACGAGGTGGCCCCTTCGTTTTGTGTTTTAAGACCATCGGGACATCATTCTCAGCGGATACATGATCACTCTTCTCAACGCGGATAAATCTGATAATCGATTAGACAATTTAGAGATTGCAAAACAGCCTTAAATTAATGTTTTGCTAGACTTTATAGCAGTGGAGGTTAACAAAATAGCAAAAATAAGTATGTTGTCCACGAAGTCCACGTGGTGGACCGGGCGGAAAAAGAAAATAATAGATGATTGTGTGTGTTGTGGGTTTTGAGTTGTTATTGCTCCATTTATCAGTTTAATGAGTTATTCTCGATGCAGTGTTTGAAAATGAGATCCTTATCGTAGACGATGTTGAGCGTGCCATTATCGTAGATTTCCTTTTGCTGCGCCACCGTGAGCAACACAACATCGGATCCTATCCCGAGCATCTTCGTGATGGTAAGCGGTACAACAATGTCTATGCTGAGATGGAACGCTTTCACTATGGCATCCTATAGATCTTTCCGATTTTCCACGATGGCAAAAGTGAGATACCGGGTGTTGTCAACCGCGTGGAGTGCGTTGTTAACAGTCAATGTGAAACTGCAAAACAGAGTTTTTGGATACATCTTTGCCTATCGAGACAAGATTTCCCTGCGTGTTGTTTTTTTGGGTTTCGTCGTGGTAAGTTCCAGCTTCACAGGCACGTTATTTCTTACCACAGTCACGATGGCTTCATAGAGCGTTTCCGGGGTTGTGCAAGATCACGTCGGTGACAAATACCTCAGCATCCTCGTCGTCGAAAGACATTTCTGTATAACACGATATTTGTTATTGTACTAATTTTCAAATCTGCTAAACGACGTCAGACCACATTGGTTGCCAACCATACCGATGATGACATCTTCGACGGTTCTCATTTCGCGAATCAGCAACGACATGTCATTTTGGGCTCCATGAAGATACGACTGGATTTTATTGAGCCTAAACATGTACGAATACAATATTTTACATACACCTGCGCTCTAGTCTCTGGAATTAATTTGAAATAATCTTTCATGGCAAGTAATTAGATTTATTTCTATCGGTATAATACTTCTCTAGAGGACATCTATTTCTTCGTCGGTTTCTGATTATTCTCCCTATGCTTGTAAGTAAAGTTTATTTTTTAGAGTTTAACAAAAAATAAATATGTATTTTCTTCCACTTGAATAGACTGCAATTCTACTTTCACTTATGGTTCTCTTCTATTAAGTCTATGTTTAATGTTTTCTTTCACCAGTCACATGCAATGTCTTTATGATAATTATCCATCTCTTTTACCTAAGCCTTGAAGCCAAGACTTTTACAGTCAAACACATCTTTTCAGTCGTAAATTGGTGATATGAAGACTTCTTGATATTGATAAAAAGTTAATAAAGTACAACACATCTCTTCTTCAAACTGAACCTCATAACTCGTGCTCTCGCCACTTTTAACACAATGTGTTCATGTCGACAGATAAAGTTTTGGTGGTCAAGTCTTTGCTTGTATTGTCCTTAAATTGTCCACAATGAATTTGCTGCCAAACGAAATCCAAGAAATGTATTCACACACACACACACACACACACACACACACACACACACACACACACACACACACACACCTTAGCGTTCGAAAGTTTCCTGGACTAAGTTCCATGGAATTCTGATTATCACTACAAACATTGTATGCTGAAGTAGTGATATCCAAAAGCTCACATTAAGCGAGTAGTTGTTGATCAGCATCTTCGAAATGATCAGCTTTATAAATGGGTAAAACGTCTATGTCGTAAAGGATGCAATCCTTATTTGTGTTTCACTTACGTCTAAACAAAGTATAAGTAAATGCGTTATTGCAGCGCCAATGATAAAATTATCAATTCTGTCTTCTCAAGTATCAACAAGAATAATAATCATGCCCCAACAAAGGAAGTAGTGTCTGCAAGGACACCGTCTGGCATGTTTTAGAAACGACGAATCTTCATACTCCCATTGGTGGATCTTCACGCTACAACTGAACATTGTACTAGGTCTCCCTATCCCAAGTAGACAAATCCATCTCAATCTAAAGTTTTGGTAGTGGTTGATCCATCCCTATCTCGTGGCCAATTTTCGAACGTGTCAAATTGACATTCAGTGTCGCAATAGTAAGGAAAAGGCACGGGAAACATGTATTTTTCCTTGATTTGTAAGGTTCAATCAGCTCTTGCTTACCTGAGTGATCTGCGCATGCATGAATGACATCCATAGATAGGCACACGAACCGCTCGACTTTTGCTGCTTAACCTTCACTGTAGCCCAGGTCGTAATTTTGAGAAACTCATTGACGTACCACGTGGAACCCCTGGACTGGAGTATGTTTGGTATGTTTTGCGGAAGGAATGCGTCCAGTTTCGTATACTTTTAATAATAGATAAGTATCCAAAATCGAAACATGAAACAAGACTACACCAACCCAGGTTGGTGTCAAGGTTCGCGTTTGATCATTGTGGAAACTAGGCTCGTTCTTGATAATTGTGGCAACAAGGTTGGTCTTGATTCTAGGTCTTAGCACATATACGACATAACGGAAAGATCCGATACCCGTGGCAAAAGTTCGTCGTGGCAACACTTTGCTTTTAATGAAACCCGAGAATTGACCGATGTTTTCCACGTCAGAATGTTCAATCAAAATCGAAGGGTGATTGGTGGGGAATCGATCATATTTGTACAGACAAGAAAGCAAATAACACGCATTCATCTAAATGATTTGCTATTGATTCGTTCACCTCATACATCAAAAAGTGTCGCATTAGTTCATCCTCCAAACAGACTATCGCGTGGATTTAGACGTTGGATGTATACAACAACGTTATCTTTGGTAATGCTTTAAATTCTGGATCTGTTTTGAAACATCATTTATAGTTATGTTTCCTCATTTCTGTCATTTGATATCCTTTATATTCTAAACTCTGGCGT
Organism: Sinohyriopsis cumingii; assembly: GCA_028554795.2. NCBI lineage: Eukaryota > Metazoa > Mollusca > Bivalvia > Unionida > Unionidae > Sinohyriopsis > Sinohyriopsis cumingii. Next base: position 115,179,955 of record CM068837.1, on the reverse strand, counting down.
CGTTGATATGTTTGGTCGTAAATCGCGCCCATGTTGAACCCCTATAAAAGACTTTTCATGACTCTGCTATGGTTCGAGTCTCAGGCTTGGAGAATGTGCGTGGGATGTTGGTATCTTACCGGGGTTTCCCGGGTTCTTCCTCCATCAGTTTTACTGGCCACCATGTTTAGCCTATCATCTGCTGACAAATTGCGTTAAATACAAAAGAAAAACAACAACGTCAGTAGTATAAGGGGTGAGATTAGCGACAATGGGAATTAGCATTAAAAACACACCCTGGGTAAGATTAGCGACAATGGAAATTTAACATTAACCACCCTGGGTAAGATTAGCGACAATGGAAATTTAACATTGGAGAAAGGAAAAAAAAGGAAATATTGATTTTAGCGACAAAGGCATTCGAACAATGGAAAAAAAATATCGATTCTAGGGACAAAGGCAATTGAACATGGGGAATAGAGTTTGGGTTTGTCTAGGGACAAAGGGGAATTGAACATGTTAGAAAAAAAAACTACTTTAGGGACAAGGGGAATTGAACATGGGATTTTTTTTTTTTTTTAAATTTTTATAAAGGGGTAGGCAATCGAAAGGCTATCTCTTTTCGAGAAATGTGGGTGGCCCTGAAAAGGGCGTTTGGATTTATGTTAATATTATTAACATAGACGGCATCTGTCACATCTTCTTCTTCTTAAACTCCTTCTAACTGCAGGTCCATACACAAGTACCCTCTTGAGGCATCCTTGTCTTTCTATGTAAACTCTTCTCATCCATAGACTAGTATCTGTCCTATCAAGAACAGTCCACTTGGACCGGACATACATGAGCATGTCCGTCCTAAACATCATTGAAGACACAAGGCTGGATGATTCAACTGTGGTCCACATCGTGAGGCGACGAGAACAGGTGAATCAATGCAGTGAACTGCGCTTATTTATAGGTAGAGGAAGGATTGAAACGGATTGAGTTCATTCACCAATCCGAACACGCGTTACAAAATTCAGTCAGTCCGCATCAAATCCGAAGAGAGCAGTCTGTGACGTCATGTGGTCTATATAGATTCGCTAGCGCCTGTGTGCTGTCAATCTATGCGACAGTGATTCAACATGACGGAAACTCAGAAAACGATCCATTGGGGTGCACCAGCAGTGGAGACCGCCCAAGTGAACCCGGACTTACTTTCAGAAGAGGTACATTGGAATTTTGTGGATTTTCTTACCTCGCAAGAATTTGTTCCGGAACCTTCGTCTCATTCTTCATTACCGCAAGTGAGAGACAGAAAGAAGAATTGGAGAAATTTATGCAACGACAAAAGGAAGCGGAACAAGCTTTTCTCCTACAGCAACAGCAACAGCAACAAGAAGAGGTAAGAAAAAAACAACAACAAGAAGAAGTAGCAGCAAAGAAACAAGAGGGTGAAAATCAAACGGCTACGGTATTGTTGGACATTTTAGCGGAGTTAAGAAGTCTGAAACAAATGTATCAGACTTCTTTATCACGACCGAAGAGAATACGACCTTCCCGAGCTAAACACGCCAACCCTGTGGCTAAGCCTATCGTACCACCCTTAGTGATTTCAACCCAATCATCATCATCAGAAGTAGGCCTCGGCCGTGGCAAAGGCTTAAGACAGTTAAAGTTGATTGCTTAAACTCACCCCTACACCAAAAAAGGCCCTTTTCAGGGCCACCCACTTCTCTCCAAAAGAGATAGCCTTTCAATTTGCCAATAACTCAAAAATCAACAACAAAAAAAACATTTTACCCTTATAGTACATGTCTGTGTATGAGTGCGTGAGTGTAGCTTCTTATTTTAAAATCAAAACTCAAAGACACTTACCTTATATAATTAATGTATTCTTTTCTCCATAGTTAAAATCCAATTCACAATTCACAACAGAACACTTTATAAATTACATTCACTTCTTCTGTTTCTTTTTTTACTCTCTCTCTTTTTTTCAATTTCTTCACCGCCACAGTCTTTTCCTCCTCTTCCTCCTCACTTTCTACCTTCTTCTTTTCTTCACCTGGCTGCTTTCTTCCTATGAAGAATCTCTCTCTTCTTCTGAAGATTCCCTCTTTTCTTCCGACTCCTCTTGTTTCTTTTTTGGGCAATCTGGAGACAAATGTTCTTTTTCTTGACAATAATAACAGGTATCTTGACTTCTGTCTTTTCTAGCCCCTGTTTTTGTTCTTTTTTGACGGTCTGGACACTCTGAAGACCAATGCCCTTTCTTCTGACAGATATAGCAAGTATCTTGACTTTTATCTCGAAAGGAAGAAGAGTAGTCCGTCGGCTGGTCTGAAGAGAATTTTCTAATGACCCCTCGCAATGCTCTGATGAAACGTTCCATCTGGGTAGTCTCTTCCATCGTTGTGCTCGGTTTGAGAGTGAAATGAATAGTGAAAGGACAAGACACACACCCTTTTTATATACGCTGGTTTGCCATGACTATAAATTAGTCTATGGTGTTTAAACTTGAGTCATTTGACGTTTTGCACTCAAGATGAAACGATCCTATTCATTCGAGAAGAAAGAAGAAGAAGAAAGTAAGAGGCAGAAACGTGATCTATCGCCTCGTACCAGAGCTGAAGTCTTGGCACAAATTCATGCCAGTGATTTTGAAGAGGACATGAGTGAACCAGAATCCGAACCCTCTAAACAAAGTTCACCGCCCTTAGTCAACCCTGAAAAGTACTATTCCATTCGAGAGACGGAAAAGCGCTCCTCTAGAAAATTTAGAACCACGGCTTACACCTACACAGTGAAGTTTAAAGATTTCAAGTCCGACGTACCATTGGAGAAAGCAGAAGAGTTTATCACCGAGATGTGGGATTCTTTGCTCACCTCACTCAAGCGACAATGTCAACCCAAAGAAGACGATCGCTTGACACTATCCATAGATCACGACAGCTTGAAATCCCCTGTTTGGATCGAGTTTAGCAGACCCGCAGAACTAACCCCTTCCAAAGTCATGGACAAGATTTAACACGTACAACAATCTAATGACCAGTTTGACATCACTGATGGTAAAGCCACACTGAAAATGGCCCACGTCTCTCCTCCTCAAGGGACCGGACAACGCAATAAGGTGTTATTGGTGAACGACCTTCGCAACACCAAAGAGAGTCTCGTCCAAATTCACAATTCTCAAGACCAGATGTGTTTAGCCCGAGCCATCGTGATGGGACGAACCTATGCCAACAAGAACGACACGGTAGAATGGAAAAGAGCCTGGAAAACTATTCAACGATCCGACCGAGCCAAACAACGAAACGAAGCAGAACTCCTGTTACAACAAGCCGGACTGTCCAAAGACACACCCTGTGGCATTCCTGAGATGCAGAAATTGCAAGATGTCCTAGCTCCACTCTACACCTTGAAAGTGCACCGTCAAGAAATGCGCGGACCTCTGTTGTTTCGAGGGAAAGACTTTAAGGACGGAAAATACATTCATGTCTATTATCACGATGACCATTTCGATACCATTACCACTATCACTGGATTCCTGGGATACAGTTATTACTGTGAGAAATGTGACTATGGCTATAACAATCGAGAGCAACACAAACATTGTGGATGGAAATGCCCAGGATGTTTGAACGAGCGAAGGACAAGAAAGAGTACAATGTCCTGCTTGTCTGCGCACGTTTGTCAGCCCTGCCTGTTACCAACAACATCTGAAGACGCAAGGTTCACAGCAGAAATGTGCTTGTCAACTGCTGAGATTGTGCCCTACGTGTCGAAAAGGCCTACGTACCAATAATACCAAGGCACACGTATGTTCAGGAAAGAAAAAATGTCACATTTGTCACCACATCGTGGACTTGGAACACTAATGCTACGTGCAAAACTACCAACCCCCACCAGAGAAAGAGGACGGTCACAAGAAGAAAGGCAATTTCATCTTTTTCGATTTCGAATGCATGCAAGAGACTGGCATTCACATTCCTAATTTCTGCGTGGCTCATCGAGCGTGCGAGAAGTGCATTCAAGAACCTATCTTCAGTCATTGCCCTCACTGCAGCAAGATTCCCGGAGGGCGTTAAAAAATCTTTCGAGGACCGAACACGTTAGCCGATTTTGCCCAATGGGTCTTAGATCCCATCGACAAGACGTGGAGCCAAGAGGACATCGAACGTTACGGAGATTGTCATCGTCATGCCACGGTGATGGCTCACAATTTCTCCGGATACGATGGACAGTTTCTTTTGAGGTACTATACGGAACATGACACCGAACGTCCTAAAGTCACTTTGAACGGAGCCAAAATCATTTTCTTGCAAGTGGGACAAGTGCAGTTTAAAGATTCGATGAGTTACTTGGCCATGCCTTTGAGTCGAATGCCTAAAACGTTTGGAATGACAGAAATGGCTAAAGGTTATTTTCCTCACTTTTTCGATACGGAAGCCAATCAACACGCCGTTCTACCCCATTTGCCTGAGGCTCACTATTACGACCCCGACAACATGCGTACCGAACAACGAGAAGCTTTCTACGCTTGGTACCAGACTCACGCCTCCGACCATTTCGACTTTCAGGAAGAAATGCTAAAGTATTGTCGTTCTGACGTGGACATTTTACGGCGTTGCTGTGGAAAATTTCGAGAACTGTTCATGGAACACGGAGGGGTCGATCCTTTGAAAGAAGCTTGCACCATTGCCAAAGCGTGTTCCTTAGTGTATCGACAACGATTCATGCCTGAAAACACCGTGGCTGTCATCAGTCCTCAAACGACCCACTATGTCAAACGTCAATACTCGGTCAAAGCCCTACGTTGGTTACATTACTTGTGCGACAAGGAAGACAAATGGATTCAGCATGCCCTCAACGGAGGAGGCGAAAAGACCATCGGAACGTATTCGGTCGATGGCTGGGACTTAGAAAACCCCAAGATCGTGTACGAGTTTAACGGTTGCTTATTTCACGGATGTCCCGTCTGTTACCCTGATCGTAGCACTAAAAATCAGTTATTACAACGAACCATGGAAGACTTGTACGAGGACACTTGTCAGCGACGCCTGAAGTTAGAACAGCAAGGATACCAAGTGGTGGAAATGTGGGAACACGAGTACGATCACCGTATGAAAACCGATCCCGAGTTTAAACGTGCCGTGGAAAGTTACAAGCTGATGGACCCCCTAAACCCGAGGGATAGTTTGTACGGAGGAAGGACCAATGCCACCTGTTTGCTGTACCAAGCCGACGAAGAGAAAGGAGAAGAAATCAAATACTTGGACGTGTGTTCGCTGTATCCTTACGTGTGCAAATATTGTCCCTTTCCTGCAGGGCACCCACAATTGTTCACGGAACACATCGACCTGAAAAACATTCGACAATACGAAGGCTTGATCAAGTGTAAAGTTTTGCCTCCCACGAACCTATACCATCCCGTCTTACCTCACCATTGTCAAGGCAAATTGATGTTTCCATTGTGCCGTACTTGTGCCGAAACGTGCAACCAAGACCAACCTTGTCAGCATACCCAGGAAGAACGTGCCTTGACGGGAACCTGGATCAGCGTAGAATTGTTCAAAGCTCTGGACATGGGATACCAACTGTTAGAAGTGTACGAAATTTGCCACTTTCCCAAGACACAACAATACCACAAGGGTGACCCCAGTCAGAAAGGCATTTTCGCCGACTACGTGGATGCCTTTTTGAAACTGAAACAAGAAGCCAGCGGCTATCCTTCCTGGTGTCACACTTCCGAAGACGAAAAGACATTCAAAGAGAAATACTATGAACAAGAAGGCATCTCTTTAGACCACATCGAGAAAAACGAAGGCAGGCGATCGTTTGCCAAAGTGATGTTAAATTGCTTGTGGGGTAAAATGGCACAACGACCGTGTTTACCCAAGACGGAATATTTGACAGAACCTTCCCGCTACTTTCAGATGATTCACGACAAAACCAAATACATGAAACACGTGGACGTCGTTCGCGAGGATTTGATCTTGGTCAATTACGAAGAAGATCTGGACTTTGTACAAGACGACCCCTTTGGAAATGTCATCATTGCGGCTTACGTGACAGCTCATGCTCGCTTAAAATTGTACGAAGCTTTAGAACTGTTAGGGGAACGTGTCCTGTACTTTGACACGGACAGTTGCATTTACATCCATCACCCGAGTCAACAGCACCCTGACATCGAAGGAGACCGTTTAGGAGCCTGGACAGACGAACATCCCGACGACAAGATTCTAAGTTTCGTCAGTGGTGGTCCCAAAAATTACGGCTACGAATACCGGGACAAACAAGGAGAATTGCACACGACGTGTAAAGTGAAAGGATTGACTCTGAATTATCGTACCAGTCGTGTGGTGAACTTTGGGGTATTGAAAGAAGCCTTGCAATCGGGAGAGGATGCAAACTTTAAAGTGACCACCTATCAACCGAGCAAAATTGTACGTTTACCCACTCACCACATCGTCAGTCGACCCTTGGAAAAAGTCTATCAAATCGTGTACCAGAAGCGAGTGCGACTTCCCAATCATTTCACCTTACCGTATGGACACGTTGGTATTGGTCTGTATATAAAAAGAAACCCTAGGCAAGATCGATAGTTCATTGTGACTACCAAGACCGAGCGAACAAGATGAATACTTTCAGAGAAACACAAAACAAGTTTAGACAGGCATAATTCAAGTGTGGGGCTTCTGAAGTGGAATGCGATTGTGAGCCTTGCGACTTTTCAACCTGTGCTAGTGACGGTGCCAGAAGAACCCGTCACCCAGGACGGGACTGTCGTGGACAGGCCTGAAAGACCCTTTCGGGAGGACACTTGTGTGACCTTATCCCCTACTATAGAACTGGTTAGAACATTACCCAAAACATGTTGTACAGACATTTGTGTTTATTCCACTTTAATGGTTATCATGTGCCTTTTATCCTTATACTTAAGCCTTTGGCTTTTATGTATTTTTGTCTTTCGTATTCATGTTTCAAACATTCAATAAACGTGTTCTGAAAAAAAGTATATAAACTCTTGTCTTGTTTGTTTTCGTGTCACAAGTGACATTTCTCACACTATGACTACCTCTGCTGTCTCTGCTCCCTCTTCCTCTACTGTCAAAGTCATCGACGAACACTTAGATCGTGCCGGTTGGGAGGCTTTGTATCTTCGCCATCCCTTTAACATGCTCATTGCTGGACCTAGCGGTTCAGGCAAAACCGAATTCGTCAAACGTTTGATCGAACATAAACATCATTTGATCGATCGGCCACCTCAACGGATCGTGTGGTGTTACAAAGAGTGGCAATCTGCGTACAGCCTCTTGCGAGAAAGTCAAGGCGGTTCCATCGTGTTTGTGGAAGGCATTCCTAAAGAAGACGACGGCATCGTCTCTGACTCCCGTCTAACCCATTTGGTCATTTTTGACGACATGATAGGAGAAGACGAAGAAGAAATTAAACTGTGGTTCACGTGCAAATGGCATCATCGTAATGCCAGTGTCGTTTACATCACCCAAAATTTGTTTCAACAAAGTAAAGCCCATCGCACCATCAGTCTCAATGCGCATTACGTGGTCTTGTTTAAAAGCCCTCGAGATAAATCGCAAGTGCAAGTCTTAGCCAAACAGTTAGGAACGCCTTGGCTGACTCAGGCGTACGACGATGCCACTCAAACTCCACACGCCTATTTACTCGTCGATTTGAAACCTACGACCCCCGAGGATTTGCGATTTCGTACCCACTTGTTTCACCACTGGTGCCAAGACGGAAGACCTGTCCTGTACACGTCTCCGTCCTCGACTTAATTTCTCTCCACAAAAAAAATCTATAAAAACCTCAGACCCTTTTCGTCTGTCTCACACAGCGTCAACATGACGTCCCTTCAGTCGCATCTTCCCGTCAAATTGATTCGTGCCTCGTATGGCATCAGTCGAGAAAAAAATCCACAAATACGAGCTCGTGTCTAAGAAGCAAATCTCAAAGATGTCTTACGATGGTTCACGGTGACGGCACGTCAATTACTCCAAGGAATCATTCAGATTCCTCATCAAACTAAACGCTTTTTCGATCGAAACAAAGTCGCTTTGGTCCATCTGGCCGATCCCCGCATCGACACTCAAACCAAAAAACAAATCATTTTGAAACCTGGATGGAGCGGTACTCTAGGGTGGGTCATCATTCGCTCTCTCTTAAGATGGGATCCTAATGCCCCCAAATTTCTCCCCAAGAAAAAAGTCAAACGAAGTTCGAAGAAGAAGAAAAAGACCAGGTCCCCAAGGAGAACTTCCCCAGTGGCGGGACCATCCTCTTACCAGACACCACCCCGGAAAAAGAAAAGAAGACCCCATAAAAAGAAACAGAGAAAAAGTCCCCAGAAAAAGAAAAGTCCACAGAAGAAAACTAGTCGCAAGAGAGGCACTTCGGCCAGGACGCAACCTTACACTCGCAAACCACGACCTGCCACGACGGTGACTGCGTCTCCGGCAGCCTCACGTTCATCCACTTCCCCGTTGATGACACCAAGAACTGAAGAATACTTGGAGACGTTGATCACACCAAGAACTTCTCCGTTGATGACCCCAAGAAGAACTTCCCCAGTGGCAGGACCCTTCAATTTGGTGGCAGTGGCTGCTGCTCACAAAGTACCTTCTTCCAAAATCAAAGTCCAAGAAAGATCGGGCATGTTACAAAGTTTACTTGATTTGTCCAAGCAAGAACTGGCTCGATTTAGTCCGTTGCGTACCCCTGCACGACGTGTCATGCCTGTCCTCAAATTGATACGACGTAAAGACAATCAGTGGCGACGCGTTCCAGTATAAAAATGGTGTGTGACCAAGTCGGGGTATCAGTGTTTTTGGTGCTGAAGACTCAAAGATGTCACCCTCCAGAAAACATCCCTCTTCTAAACAACCCCAAGGAAAGAAAAGAAAAGGACTGCCTCCTCGTTTAGTCAAACATGGGGACATGTTCTCTGTCCTGTCCAAAGCTTCTCCACCTCTACGAAAAAAACTCATTCAATCAGCCTCCAAAGAGGTCATCGATACCGTGTGCGAATGCTGTTTGAACGTCTTGAAAGGCACGATCCCTTTGTCGAAACACCAGAAACAATGCTTAAGCAAACATCGTCACGTTCTTCGCCAAATGGTTCAAAAGAAAATTCCCATTCGTCAAAAGAAGAAGATGTTGGTCCAACGTGGAGGCATTTTACCCCTCTTGTTAGGTCCCTTGCTGAAAGGAGTCTTGGGAACCATGTTGGGAGGACTGGTGGGAGCAAGATAAAAAGGCCCTTGGAAGTCCCAAGATCTCAGAATTGACCCCTGACAACCCCATGGAAGGACGAAAACTAGCTTTAGTGCCTTACAAACAATGGATGGAATACCATCGTTGGCAAGAACAACGCACTCCGCATTTACCTCCCAATCCCCATTTGAGCGAGATGTCCCAGTTACAACACGAATTGCAGTCCTTGATGGATCGCCAAGATTTTTCCGAAACAGAAAAATCGCAAAAGTACGGTCAACTCTTGCAACAACTGCAACTCTTTCACCAGAAAGCTTTAGACGAAACAGCTCTACCCACTCTGAAAGATTTTAAGACCTTGATGAAAAGTCCAGCACCATCACCAGTACCAGTACCAGTACCAGTACCACCACTACCAGTGACCAAGACAGAGAAAGGAGAAGAAGAAGAAGAAGAAGGGTTTCAAACTCCACCAGAAAAAGTACGCAAGTTAACAACACCACCTACCTCCAGAATTGGATGGATTAAAAAGATGATGGCCACCCCTTCTTCATCACAAGAGAAAAAGAAAGTGAAGACAGAAGTGAAACAAGAACCGATATCCCCAGCTCAGACATCCTCCTCTTCAACACCTATTGCCGGTCGCACACGCAAAGCGTTGCAATCCAAGAAAATACCCCAAGAGAAAAAGAGTAGCATCCTCCAAGAGTGGGTGTCTTATTAACACACCAACCAACACAAAAAATGGAAAAAGTCTTAGCCAGCATTTACTACGATCCCTCCCATCCTGCAGGTTACGCAGGAGTTCAAAAATTGTATCGTGCTGCCAAAACGCGACTGAAAAGTCTCCGTTTACCTCAGGTGCAACGATGGTTACAAGAACAAGCTACCTACACTTTACACAAACCCATTCGACGCAAGTTTGCCAGAAGTCGCACCCGAGTGGAAGGCATCGATCATCAATGGCAAGCCGATTTAGCCGATGTCTCTCATTTGGCCAGCTACAATCGTGGCTACAAATATTTGTTTTGTGTCATCGACGTCTTTTCCAAATTTGCCTGGGTCGTGCCCTTGACTTCCAAATCGAGCAGCGAGTTAGTGCGAGCCCTGCAACGAGTGGCCGTCACCCTCTTCGATGGCAAACGGACAAAGGCACCGAATTTCTGAACCAAGCTTTCCAAAAAGAATTAAAGAAACGTGACATTCATTTTTTTACCACCGAGAATCCCGAAACCAAAGCCAGCATCGTGGAACGTTTTCAACGCACATTGAAAGAACGCATGTGGAAATATTTTACGCATCACCACACTCTGAAGTACATCGACATCTTACCGCACCTGGTTCAAGCGTACAACCAATCTTACCATCGAAGCATCGGACGTGCCCCGCAAGACGTGACTCCCGACAACGAAGTGTTGGTGTTTGAGCGTCTGTTTGGTACGTCCCCGACGAGGGCTGTCCCCAAGAAAAGTGGAGAGTTGGCCGTAGGAGATTGGGTGCGCATTGGCAAAACCAAACGCACTTTCGACAAAGGTTACTTACCTAACTGGACGACCGAATTGTTTCGTGTCACTGGACGAGTGCATGGTCGTCATCCTGCCGTCTATAAATTGGAAGACATGAATGGAGAAGTGCTCAAAGGAACGTTTTATTTGCCCGAGTTACAACGTGTCACCAAAAAAGAAGACGACGTGTACGACATCGAAAGCATTCTCGAACGCAGAACCCGTAAAGTGGGCAAACGACGTGTCAAAGAAGTCAAAGTACGTTGGAAAGGATATCCACCCAGTTTTGATTCTTGGATCGACGCTTCGCAAGTCATCGACTATAAAAAGAAGTGACCATCATGCCCTTTCACACAGAAGCAGCTACGTCAACCACTCCTCCTTCACCTAGTTCTTCTGTGCAAGATTTACAAAAACAACCCTTGTGGGTGTGGTGTGGAGAACGTGTGCCTAAAACGCAAATCGTCTTTTTCTGCCAAATCTTCGTGGTGTATTGATTCATCGGGGCAGCCATTGCCAATCTGAGTTTGCAACAAGGAGACAAACAATTGTGGACCATTTTATTGAGCAGTTGCTTCGGTTACCTGCTTCCTAATCCCTCCCTGAAATTCTCCTCGAACGGGAACCACGGGAACCTTGTGTCCAGTGCCAGTGCCAGTCACCACTCCAACAACAATCACAACCAGAACCCCATTTTGGGCGGAGACACGCCTCTGACATCCACTAACCCCTCGGACAGCCACAGAACTCTGGAATTATGAGTCACCAAAACCAATTTTACTTAACCTTACCCAGTGACAGTTCCATGGAGATGTTCCCCAACAACACGTTGTGCTGTTACACGGCCAAATTACCTCAAGCCATCCAGTTAGATCACGAAGCCCATTGGGAAGTGGCTTTGGTAGAAATGATTCACCCTACACAAATCCAAAACATCACCGAAAAGCAAAACACTTTTGAGGTCGAAATCCTGAACCAACAATTACAAGAAGCCATGAATGATATCGGGTTTTCAGGGGATACAAGACCATCCAACAATTTACCCTTCAATATCTATACCTTGAAAATTCCGGCAGGGTTTTATTTTAGTGGTCAACATTTGGTGGACACCATTACTTCCAGGTTCGAGTTAGCCTTTGGCAAAGCCCTGAACAGAGTCAAAAAGAGTGTCACCCTGGAGTACCATAAAGTGGCTCGTCGCTTACTGATGAAATTTCAGGATACCCAAACGTTGTCCATCAGTTTTAATCGTGACTTGTTTGATCTTTTAGGTGGAGACACAAAAATGGCTCCAAATTTTAAACCGAAGATCAACAGCAATACGGAATTTTACAAGTTTTTTCGATTCCCTGTAGAACCTCTGTGCCGTTACTGCGTGTCATTCCTTTCAAAGTGGATAGTACCACGACCAGTGACCAGGAAGGTGGAAACACCTATCACGTCCACCGGGAATTTGTGCATCCTCATTATTTGTCTGTCAGCAAGTCGTATTTGGACACGGTCAACATTGCTATAAAATGAGATTTGGGACAAAATATTCCATTCACCAAAGGAAAAGTCACGGTGAAACTCCATTTTCGAAAACGGTTCTCTCACGACTCGTAAGTCATGTATCCAGTGTATCGAGGGGTTGCTCGACAGCGAAGACACGGTTTAGGAGATATGTTAAAATCGGCCTTTCGTTCGGTGGCCCCAGTGTTGAAACCGATGGTGACACGCGGATTGCACGCCTTGAAAGATGCGGCACTGACGCAAGGCAAAGAATTTCTCCAAAATGCATCATCGACAAACAAAACCCTAAAGAAGCCTTCATGAGGGCAGGCAAAAATGTCTTGCTGCAAACAGGCAAATACCTTTTGGGCCGACGCGAAACACCTATAAATGCCCTGCACGCTACCGAGTCAGGCATTCAGCAAGGACAAGGCAGAAAGAGAAGACGAAGAAAACACCCTTTCACCAGACTTCAAGCTAGAAAGGCAAAGAAAAGAAGAACCGTTCGAGACTTAGACGTTTTCGATTATTGAGACACAGCAACAAAATAAAATGATGCACCGAGAGTCTTGCGCCTGTTCCAAGACGGAACTGGATCTGTTTGCCATGCCACCCACCATGATGACCATGCAAGAATCCCAACGGGTGGAATTTCATCCCGTCTCCTCATTGACCGATTCCGCTCCCATCGAGTTTGAAATCAAAGGACAGCCCGAAGATTATATCGATTTGAATAGCAGTTACTTGTACTTGAAAGTCAAAGTTCAAGATAAGGATGGAAATGCTATAGACACTGAGCCAGTAGCTCCCGTCAACAATTTCATGCATTCCTTGTTTAGCGGAGTGGACTTGTACTTGAATAACAAACTAGTCAGTAGCAGCATGGATACTTACCCTTATCGAGCGTACCTGGAAAATCTCTTGACGTACGGAATAGACGCCAAGAACACTCATCTCAATGCCTGTGTGGTATGGGAAGCTGACGATGCAGGCGAATTTGAAACATTCAAAACTGATACAGCCAAAGACCACAATGCGGGATTTGTAGAACGAAGAGACAGAATCAAAGATGGACACAGTTTAGAACTGATGGATCGTTTGCATTTGGACATGTGGTTACAAGAAAAGTATTTGCTGAACGGGGTGGATGTCCGCCTGAGACTGAATCGCAGCAGTGACGCTTTCTATTTAATAGCTGATAGTGACGATAATTACAAAACCAAGATCCAAGAAGCCAGACTCTACGTACGCCGTGTGGAAGTGTTACCTAAAGTGGGAAACGACATCAGTCAGACGTTGAGCAGAACGACCGCCAAGTATCCGATCCGACGCGTAGAAGTGAAAACCTTCACCATTCCTAGGGGACAGCGATCCATGATTCAAGATCATCTGTTCCAAGGACAGTTACCCAAACGTTTGATTGTTGGTATGGTCGAGAATACAGCCTTCAACGGAGCTATCGCTAAAAATCCTTTCTACTTTCAACACTTTGACGTGTCCAAGATCGAAGTCAGTCGCGATGGCAAGACCTTGTGTACCCGACCTTTCGAACCTAACTTTGACAAGAAGAATTACTTGAGGTCGTACTTGTCGCTGTACGAAGCCACGGGACAGTTAGGAACCAACACCAGTCACGGCATTACGTACGAGGATTATGCAGGAGGCTACGTTTTGTGGGCTTTCGATTTCACTCCAGACCAAGGCAGCGACGAGGGACATTTCCACCCTATAAAATCTGGCCAGATTCGTGTGTAACTTCAGTTTGCAAAGCCACTGGACGAGACAGTGAACGTCATCCTGTATGCAGAATTCGATAATACCATAGAAATCAACAGTTTGAGAGAAGTCATTCTAGACTATTAGAAGCTATGGAAGACTGTTCTCCCTCTTTACCTAGTGGAGAAGCTTTGAAGATGGAATGTGAGGAGACCGTGGAAGGAGTATCACAACACAAAGACGAAAAGGACATCGTGATCAAGTCGAGATGTCCAGAACAAGAACAGCAATTGGTCTCCTACTGTGCTACATACCTGGCAGACACAATTACGATATGGATGAAGCATGATTACTATGGATGTCAAAACATCAGTCAAGAAGAAAAATTCAACGAATATCTGGACGAAGCTTGGAGTCTGTTTAAAAAAGACGTGTTACGTTGGTGGTATAAAGACTTGCGTGAACATTTCTGTCCTCCATTAACGACTCGAGACATCCATTACATCAATGCCCTCTTTGACAAATTCAAAGAGAAAGTCGAGATCGAAATTGATCACTTATTATCAGCAAAAGAACATTTAGTGACTTATTTTGATCGTGATTTTTCTAGAAACGATGAGAAAGTAAATCGTTGATTTTGTGACTAGTATGCTTATTTTGTTGTCTTCAGCTAGGAAACGTAGTGTCCATCCATGACTCAATGACTTGCAACAGTGGAAATCACAATTTCATTCACAACGTTGCCAACCCTGTTTAAAATGGAGTGTAAATTGAAAAAAAAATGTTTGTCATTTGAAAAAAATGTTTGATGTTATATTGTTGGATTATTGTTAAAAAATGTTAGAGTTGTTGGTTAATGTTAAGTGATTTTGAATAAAAAAATGTTGTGTTTTGAAAAAAATGCCTTTGTGGTTTGTTTGGTTATAAGAATGTTGATTTATGCTCTTTGACTTCTTACTATCCCTCTTATGACACTCATTGAACGTTGCGGCTCGAAAACCGTAGAGGGATGTTTTCCTTCACGTCCGCGCTTTGACTTTAAGAACCGGGTTGTTTCCAGTCTAACCATCCATTGTCGACTCATCCTCCTACGAAGATGTGCTCCAAACTAGCTAAGCTAAACGAAGCCTACGTGAATTTGCATAGGGTCAGACACAGTCTGATACCGAAGGCAGAAGAGATAGAGAATGTGAGAATGTTAAAAGTTACTGAAGACCTGATAGAAGAGCTCTTCAGAGAAGAAGTGAACAGGGAGAAAGAAGAATGGACAGAGAAGTACAGACTTCAGAGACAGCAGCAGCAACAGCAACAACAACAGCAACAGCAGCAGCAACAGCAACCTGAACCTGACAGAGGCTTTGTCGATTGTCGTATCGACTCCAAAGAGTTCTTCTTCTCTTTCCGAAGAAGCAGACCTATTGCCAGAAAGTCTATCCTCAGAGGACATCGCATTCTTAGAAACTAAAAGATTGCCATAGCAAACAAAAGAAGACAAAAAAACAGCCCTTTTCAGGGCTACCCAATACTCTAGAAAAGAAATAACCATCAATTTGCCAATGTGTTAGGTAGAGTAGTGTGAATATAAACACTCACTCTTTTTTAATAGTAAGAGTGTATGTGTTTGTGTGTTTGTGTGTTTGTGTTTGTAACGGATGAAGTAGGTTGGTGTGGATAGTAGAGTAAGATGATGTTTTTTTGGTGTTTGAGGTGTGGGAAGAGTAGATTTGGGGGGGGGTTTGATTGGATTGCTTTGCGTATGTGGATAGTCTATTGAAGTGATTAATGAAAAAAAATTTTTAGAATAGGAATGGGAAGCATAAAAAAGTGAGTGAGTATTTCTTTTAGGTCCGCGCGTTGTTTTGGTCATGATCTAGGTAAGATCAATTTTATGTTTTTTAGGGGGATGTTTTCCTTCACGTCCGCGCTTTCACTATAAATTGAAACTCGCTGGGCAGTCTAGCTACCCTTGTTGATTGATCAACACCAGAATGAATAGCAGAATAAGCAAACTTCTTGAACTCCAGATACATCTGGAATATGTCAGGCGCCTGTTAAATGAACTGGCCGCGGAGGCTATAGTAGAAGAGGAAAGAATAAAGAAGGAAGAGGAGGAGAGAAGACAGAGGGAAGAGGAGGAAAAGAAAATAGGAGAGAGGATGTCATACAATATTCCAGAGACAGAGGATTGGGGTGCTGAAGCGAATCATCCTCCCTCTGCGCTCCCTAGAAGAAAGGTGAAAGGAGACTGGGGAAGAAGATGCGTGTGTGGAGCCAGGCCAGGAAGGTGCCATCATTAGATAGGTGCATCTGGAGTTCAAAAACAAACAGCCCTTTTAAGGGCTACCCAATACTCTAGAAAAGAAATAACCATCAATTTGCCAATGTGTGTAGGTAGACTAGTGTGAATATAAACACTCACTCTTTTTTTTAGTGTGAGGGTATGTGTTTGTGTGTTTGTGTTTGTAAGCACTCAAGTACGTGGGTGTGAATAGTAGATTATGGGTTTGTTTATTGTTTCTTAGTGTATGTGGAGAGTATAGTTCGGGTTTTGTAACCTTTCATGTATGATTGTGTGGATAGTAGATTATGGATTTTGTTTTAATGATTTGCGTGTGTAAATAGTAGATGTGGGGTTTGTTGATTGCTGGTTCACGTATGTGGATAGTAGATTATATGACATGAGAAAGTAGGGGGATGTTTTCCTTCACGTCCGCGCGTTGTTTGGTCATGATCTAGGTAAGATCAATTTTATGTCTTGGGGGATGTTTTCAATCACGTCCGCGCTTTAAGTATAAAACTAACAGTGTTTGCCATTGGAGCCCATTCTACGGAATAAGCAAACAAGAAGATGCCAGCAGCTTCAGCTTTGTATAACAACCTTATGGGAAGATGGTATTGGATGGTGGATGGATTGAATGTAGCAGAAAGGCTTGAACAGGAATGGAGGCATGCAGTGACAAAAGACTTCGTCTCAAGACAAGTAACCAGCCTCCACTTAGCCATCAATATTGTAGAAGAAATGATAGAGGATGAGGAGAAGAGAATCAGAGGTTTAATTAACCCACCGTATGTTAAAGTGGGTAAGTTGAAAGAAGCCATAGTTTATGTGACGAGTGTAAGGTGTTATTTAGAAGACATTCTAGAATGGACAGATTGGTCTTTTGTGAAGTGGGACTTAGACAAGCTAAAGAAAGCCGAAGAAGTAATGAGAAATGTGCTGACCGAAGAGGTCAAGAAGATCAAAGAAAAGTGGTCAAAGGAAAGAAAAGAAGAAGAAAATAGAAAGAAAAAGGAAGAACTAGAGAAACTAAACTCAAACTGGATGAAAATCCAAGAGAAGTTCCGAGCCATGGGTCACCCGGACTGGATGCCGGAAACAGAAAAGAAGAAGAAGAATGGAATGATGGAAAAAATAAGAGGATGGTGGAAGAAGTTAAGGAGTTAGAAGAAGAAGAAAAAACCCAAAGGCCCTTTTCAGGGCCACCCATATTTCTCGAAAAGAGAATGACTTTCCATTGCCTACCCCTTTATAAAAATTTAAAAAAAAAAAATCCCATGTTCAATTCCCCTTGTCCCTAAAGTAGTTTTTTTTTTCTAACATGTTCAATTCCCCTTTGTCCCTAGACAAACCCAAACTCTATTCCCATGTTCAATTCCCCTTGTCCCTAGACAGACCCAAACTCTATTCCCCATGTTCAATTGCCTTTGTCCCTAGAATCGATATTTTTTTTTTCCATTGTTCGAATGCCTTTGTCGCTAAAATCAATATTTCCTTTTTTTTCCTTTCTCCAATGTTAAATTCCATTGTCGCTAATCTTACCCAGGGTTTTTTGCCCATGTTAAATTTCCATTGTCGCTAATCTTACCCAGGGTGGTTAATGTTAAATTTCCATTGTCGCTAATCTTACCCAGGGGGTGTTTTTAATGCTAATTCCCATTGTCGCTAATCTCACCCCTTATACTACTAACGTCAGGTATCGTGAAACACAACGAGTTGGGCATCCGTGAAATAAATATCTCTGAAATTCGCCACCGTTTCACTCAAATAATGGAGTCAGCTCAGCGCAGAAGGTTAAAGGAGACTAGAAATTAAAATTTTCCTTTTACGTATGTAATTCTCTACAGATTTTAATTCGACTGCAATGTTTATAAATTAAATATCTTAAGCGGGTAGTGATTATATTGCGTGGAAGATACCACGATTCCGTAAATTGCCGAGTTTTTCCGAGTTTTGATAAGACGACAGATCACGTGGTACCGTGAGGCAATACTAGCCAGTCCTCGAATACAAACATAAACATTGGCGAGCGAGGCAGACAGGAGACCACATTTGGGTTGCACATTCAAAAGTTGAATCTACAATCTGATATAATAGTTTATGTACTGTACTGGTAAGTGCTAAAAGAAATTTGTTAGGCACAGGCCCCGGGCTGGTGACTTAAATAAATTAAAGTCCTGAATGAAATTCCACAAGCCTGGACAGTTCATACCTGTCAACTCTCAAGCCGGGAGAAAAACCTCCCGATTTGGGGTGTATTTCCTCATCTACCTCCCGATCTCGTAATATCTCTCAATTTTGCGCAGCGAAGTCACGATTATTACATTATGTCTGTCAATTTTCATTTGTCAAAAAAAAAAACCCCAACCCCAAACCATTTTTAAATATAACGTATGCAATCCACAGTCTAAACTGCCACACTGCAGACATCGTAGCGATATGACTGAAAAATTGTTAAAGCTACGTTAAAAATTCAAATCACACGCACACACGTCTAAACTGGCACTGGACGAAATAATTAATATCATACAACAGTTTTTTTCTTCTTTTTTTCTTCTTCAATAAATAGAACTTGAAGATTAAACATTATTCGAGTACATTTCAGATTTTTTTTAAACAACTACAACAGTACCATAGTATTAAAAAAATTAAAAGAATAAAATTGTCACCAATTAGCTTAAATGAATGATCACTTTGAAATTTTCACTGCAAACAAAATCGCATCTCCATTTCCGCCAAAGAAACTCGGACAGTTAACACCTGACATTCCTCTACCGTATATGAAAAGTTTAATTTGAAGTATGTCCGAAGGGCAGTCCTTTTCACAAGATCAATGCAAGGATAAGGATTATGTTCAATAGTCACACCGGCTTTATCGTTTGCGTACTTAAATCAAAACTTAAGCTATTTTGCAATTTAGCCAGAACTGACCAGAATATGCAAGATGGGCTTGTCATGGCGGAATAATAAAGCGTATCACAGGGAGAAAGGGCACGTCAAATGGGCAGTCGCACATTGGGGCAAGGGGGGGGGGGTCATTAGTCCCCCCCCCCCCGTTCTATTGTCAGACAGTTAATGTGAAACTTTGACCTCTTTTTTGTTTTAATCGCTGCTATTTAAAATGCCCAAGGAATAGTTTTATATCAGTTCCAGTTATTACAGATTACCGTTTATGCATACTACATGAATACAATGCATTTTTTTTTAAAAAAAAATTTAATTTTTATAAGATTACTGAAAATTGTGTTTTCTCGAAACACGACAGGTTTAGAATCTTATTTTTAGCAAAGTTTCCATTTGATTAAAATCAAATTTAAATTTCACTTAGGACAGTGGTGATTTGATTTAGATTGTGCCGTGTTAAGGCATGTATGTCAACATCTTGAAAATACATTTACTCATTTCACCAGCGCAATCAAAGTTTCCTCAAGCAAAAATTTTTGTTTCGACAAACCTGACGGGCACCTCACTTTGAATAAAGGATGGGCCGGAACTAAAACCAGAAGGGGTCTAGGGTGTCGGGCTATCAGATTTGTTTTTAGCACTGTTGTTTTTAGATAAAAAAATGTGGATAGATTGTTGCATTTTGTGGTCACTCACTCGTCCTTCTGTCCGTTTTCGTAACTCACACATTTAACACTTTTCCCAGGATTTAAAATGTCCAAAGGTATGTCTGGAACAGTGCCAACGTTTAGTCTAGGCCTAGCATTTGCGTATCTTTGAGCTGCTATTTTTTCATGATCCCTCTCGTAACATTCCTTTGAGAAATGTAACGTGCACTTAGTGCTGTATGGTGTTGCTTTGAAATCGACTCGTTTGTAATAATGTATCCAATCTTTTATTATGCCTTCATCTTTCGGAAAATATTTTTTTTTATGTCAACAGGTTTTTTTTAATGTTCTATTACACCCGTAAGCAACACAAACCGGTATTGTCTTTTACTCTGGCAACTCCCACTTGGGCTGATGGAGTCGCTACTATGACGTCACATCCCGAAAGTAACCGAATAGGCGCGGAAATTTTGCATACAAGGTCACGGAAATTCAGCTCCTAGAAGATAGGTCAATATTTAAATATTGGCATTACGGTCGCAGACGATACTTCAGAATAAGGGTTTCTGCTAGAGTACTTTTATTATTATTCTATATTTCCATTGGTTTCTGGTCTCCTTTAAGGTGGGTATAAGAGATAAGATTGAGGCGGTATAATAGCTGTTTGTTCTCATGCATGTACGCATCCATACATTTGGCAATGTCAGGAGCTTCCTTCTAGGAATCTATACATCCGTGATCCAGAAATAATCGTAAAACGTGCACATCGGATAGACAATATTCCAACAGTTCTTTTCAAAGTCAGAAGTCTTAAGAATGCGTTTGGTACCAGGCTTTGATTCTTCTCGACCTTCAGGGAAATGCGTGAGCATGAAGTGTTTTATTATTGCGTCGGTATTAAAAATTTGCGGAAAAAAACCTTCTTCCATTTTTGTCATTCCAAACGTTTAGGCATTCTACTCGAAGGCATGCACAAATAATTAATGGCAAAGTTGTCAAAGTTGTTAAAATACATTAGTCTTAAGATGAAGGAAACGATGACACAAAGCGTTGTGAATGATATCATTATATTATACACACTCTGAGAAACATTAAACGTGAAAAAACAGCGATTTCAAGCTAAGCCAAAACATACTAATTGTGCCTGGTAGCGTTTTCATCTCGCGTGAAAAGAGATGCTGACAATACCGCGGTAAATAATTTAGATTAAATGCTAATTGCTTAATTAGATCCTATGGAAGCCAATTTAAGTTGTGGAACTACAAAGTTATGTGATTTCAGTTAAACACAACATGTGCAAAAACATCTCAAATGATAGAAGGTGATATCCACAACAGAGTGGAAAACTGCAATTGCTTCGGAATCAAACAGTTAATGACAAACATTGAAATAGCTTTGTTCTTTTGTACGGCCACATAAGGAGAGAGAGAGACAGAGAGAGAGAGAGAGAGAGAGACATACAGACAGACAGACAGACTACTTTTTCGCCTGGAAAAGATATGTGATCTGAAACCTACTAACGGAGAGAGGCTGAACAGCGGCGATTCTACACAAAGACTACAAGTTCACGGTAAATATTGCAATAGATGGTATTGACACTACACAGACGGCTGTGACTCAGCACCGGTGTGGAGGGGAGTGGAATACGGTCAACAACGATTGCTGATCCGATTGCAATTGGCCTGAGATCGCAACTTTAAGCTGTGGTCTGGTTTTTGTAGCCGGAAATTATATCATCTGGCTACTACCCATGAAAGACAAAAAACACGATGACATGAGACACAAAAGAAGAAAAAAGAGCGAAAACCAATAAGTTTTGTAAAATTCAGCAAATAATTTATTTCATTTAAATAGAAATAACAGTATTGTGAATTACATTCCAAATAGTCTTAAACGTTCTATCAAAAGTCCAAATTATAAAGTTCCAATCGAATTCAAGTGGTGTTCCAAATAAAGTTTTTATATTGAATTTGCTGAATGTCTTGTAGTCTCAAATATGCTAATGTGCCAATGGCATGGAATGTGGCGACGTGTTAAGTCTTTTGATGTATCACAATAATGTAATCCAAAATGTCCTTGAATGAGTTCACATTAATTCGAAATAATGATTTAGGCCAAGATTTATAAATGTGCACTTTGCAATTCCACTGAATAGTTTATATAAATAAGTCCACCCAAATAAAAGCAAAACAAAACTGAACACAATAAGATTGATTTTAAGTCGGATGCTAGATAAAAATGAGTAATAATAAAGTAAACAACTTTATATACCCCTTTACATGAACTAGGTCGCAATTACCCTTTCCTGGAAATACTCTGTTATCTTAATATTAAATTTCATTTCCGGAACATTCTGAAGTCAGAATCAAGACTATATATATATATATATATATATATATATATATATATATATATATATATATATATATATATATATATATATATATAGAGAGAGAGAGAGAGAGAGAGAGAGAGAGAGAGAGAGAGATGTGGAATTTCAGAAAAAAACTTAGAAATTTATAGACCGGGAAGAAAGAAGAAGAAAGTACCCCCCCCCCCCCAAAATAAACCCCCGAAACCCCTCCAAAAAAACAAACAAAAACGCCTAACCAAACAAGAAAAAACACTACCACCACCACCACCCAAAGTAAAAACATAGAACAGAAATAAAAAGGGTCATGGAAAGAGCATGTCCTCGTGGCGTGGCCTGGACACATATGGATAAATGAAGAAGAAAAAAACTGAGTATTCAGTTACTATGCTGTTGTTGTTGTTGTAGGGTTTAACGCCATTTTTCGACACACGATAGGCTATACATGGCGGCCGGTATTAATGGTGGAGGAAGAACCCGGGAAAACCCCAGAATGAACCACCTACCCACGAGAAGTTATTGGCAAACTTTCTCACATACCCACATTGGCTGAATCAAAGACTCGAACCCACGCAGACAGAGGTGAGATGGCAATGATCCGTAACGGCGAGCGCTTTAGACAAATATATATATATATATATATATATATATATATATATATATATATATACACTTGCACATCAAACAGTCATGGTGTACACCTTGGGGTTCGTACGAATGGTTCTTTGAGTACAATGTGTGTCGGTACGTTTTTGTGTGTATTGTGATGTGTTCAAGTAGGCAATTGCTACATACGCTCGGTCAGGAAGTGATATAGGAGAACATGTACAACCCAGACAACATATATTCAAAAAAGGAAATAACGAAGGAAATCAGTTGCAACACTGTGAAATACACTTTATATTAGATTTGTTTGTATAAACATAAAAATGAACAAAATAAAGACACCCCAGTAGTAAATGGGGCCACCCTAGGGACAATGGGATTTAGCATTAAAAACACCCCTGGGCCACTCTAGGGACAATGGAAATTTAACATGGAGAAAAACGCTGGGCCACTCTAGGGACAATGGGAATTTAACATAGAGTTTGGGCTTGTCTAGGGACAAGGGGGGGGAATTGAATATGGGATTTTTTTTTTTAAATTTTTTTTTAAATTTAAATTTAAATTTAAATTTAAAAAAGGGGTAGGCAATTGAAAGGCTATCTCTTTTCGAGAAATATGGCTGGCCCTGAAAAGGGCCTTTGGGTTTTCTTCTTCTTCTTCTGCTTCTAATTTCTTCTTTTTCTCCACCAAGTTCTTATTTTATCTCCTACACTCTTACTCTTCTTCTCTTTCTTTTTTTTCTTCTCCTCCTCTTCTTTCTTCTTCTCTTCCTCCTCTTCTTTCTTCCTTTTTTCATTTTCTTCTTCTTTTTCAATTTTTTCGTTCCATTTGCTTATTCTTATTCTTTCCTCTTCATCCTCCTTGTCCTTTACCTTTTTTAAGTTATTAATTTCCATCTTTACACGATGGGGACTATAGGAATAATGGTCTTCAACGAGTCTTACTAACATCTGTTCCATTATTCCTAAGTTGTCTAAAACGTCTTGCAATGTTTGTATTTTGTCCATTTCGTTAGAAGCCATCTTCTTTGTAGAATGGTTCCAACGACGAACGTGGTGGGTTCTTATACTGAAAGCGCGGACGTGAAGGAAAACATCCCCCTAAAACAAAATTGATCTTACCTAGATCCCGACCTTACAACGCGCGGACGTGAAGGAAAACATCCCCACACTTTTCTCATTTCATATAATAAAACCCAAACTATACTCTCCACATACTCTAAGAAACCCATAATCTACTATTTACACAAACATACCTGAGCTCTTGCAAACACAAACACACAAACACACAAACACATACCCTCACATTTTTTTCAAAAAGAGTTAGTGTTTATAATCACACTACTCTACCTACACACATTGGCAAATTGATTGTTATTTCTTTTCTAGAGTATTGGGGTAGCCTTGAAAAGGACTGTTTTTGGAACTTCAGAGGCACCTGGCTAATGGTGACACCTTCCGGGTCTGGCACCAGAACGCCTACTATAATCATTGGTCCAATTGACTGAAGTTGTTGGAAGAGCTGACGGGGGTGAGTGGCTTCACTATCCCACTCCTCCGTTTGCGGAATAGTGAACACTTCTTCTTCTTCTTCCCTTTGTCTTCTTTCTCTTCTATTCCTCATTCGAGGATGAACAATTGGTCTCCTTACCTCTTGTTGTGGTTGTAACTGTGGTGCAGTCATTGCCTGTGGAGGTTCCATCACCCAGGGCTTCACCTCACATTTCTCTATCATGAACACGTGAGACCTTATCCCTCTCTTTTTTTCTTCCTCTTCTTTCAGTTTTCTTTCTTCTTCCTCTTGTTCTATCCTGGCTTCTTCCACAAGGGCCTCTGCAGCCAGCTCATTCAGGAGGAATCTGGCATACTCCAGATGCATCTGAAGTTCCATCAATTTACTCAGTCTGCTGCTCATTTTTTCTAGTGTTGAACAATCAACAAGGGTAGCTAGACTGTCCAGCGAGTTTCTATTTATACTGAAAGCGCGGACGTGAAGGAAAACATCCCTCTAAAAAACATAAAATTGATCTTACCTAGATCATGACCAAAAGAAACAACGCGCGGACCTAAAAGAAACACTCACTCACTTTTTTATGCTACCCATCACTATTTTAAAATTTTTTATAAATCACTTCAATAGACTATCCACATACGCAAAGCAATCCAATCTAACTCCAAATATACACCTCAAACACCAAAAAAGACATCATTTTAAACTACTATCCATACCAACTTACTTAAGCACTTACTAACACAAACACACAAACACATACCCTCACATTTTTAAAAAAAGAGTTAGTGTTTATTTTCACACTACTCTACCTACACACATTGGCAAATCGATCGTTATTTCTTTTCTAGAGTATTGGGGTAGCCCTGAAAAGGGCTGTTTTTTTGTTTGCTATGGCATTCTTTTTTTTAGTTTCTAAGAATGCGATGTCCTCTGATTATAGACTTTCTGGCAATAGGTCTGCTTCTTCGGAAAGAGAAGAACTCTTTGGTGTCGATACGGCAATCGACAAAGCCTCTGTCAGGTTCAGGTTGCTGCTGCTGTTGTTGTTGTTGCTGTTGCTGCTGCTGCTGTCTCTGAAGTCTGTACTTCTCTGTCCATTCTTCTTTTTCCCTGTTCATTTCTTCTCTGAAGAGCTCTTCTATCAGGTCTTCAGTGATTTTTAACATTCTCACATTCTCTATTTCTTCTGGCTTCGGTATCAGACTGTGTCTGACCCTATGCAAATTCACGTAGGCTTCGTTGAGCTTAGCTAGTTTGGAGCACATCTTCATAGGAGGATGAGTCGACAATGGATGGTTAGACTGGAAACAACCCCGGTTCTTAAAGTCAAAGCGCGGACGTGAAGGAAAACATCCCCCACACGGTTTTTGAGTCGCAACGTTTAGTGAGTGTCATGAGAGGGATAGTAAGAAATGAAAGAGCATCAATCCAACATTCTTATAGCTAAACAAACCACAAAGGCATTTTTTTCAAAACACAACATTTTTTATTCAAACATCACTTAACACTAAACAACAACTCTAACATTTTTAACAATAATCCAACAATATAACATCAAACAATTTTTTCAAAACACAACATTTTTTATTCAAAAATCACTTAACACTAAACAACAACAACTCTAACATTTTTTAACAATAATCCAACACTAAAAGTTTCTCCACTAGGTAAAGAGGGATAACAGTCTTCCATGGTTTCTAGTAATCTAGGATGACTTCTCTCAAACTGTTGATTTCTATGGTATTATCGAATTCTGCATACAGGATGACGTTCACCGTTTCATCAGGGTCTCGGTCTTTAAACTGAATTTCCACACGAATCTGGCCGGATTTTATAGGGTGGAAATGTCCCTCGTCGCTGCCTTGGTCTGGAGTGAAATCGAAAGCCCACAAAGCGTAGCCTCCTGCATAATCCTCGTACGTAATACCGTGACTGGTATTGGTTCCTAACTGTCCGGTGGCTTCGTACAGGGACAAGTACGATCTCAAGTAATTTTTCTTGGTAAAGTCAGGTTCGAAAGGTCGGGTACACAAGGTCTTGCCATCGCGACTGACTTCGATTTTGGACACGCCAAAGTGTTGAAAGTAGAAAGGATTTTTTTCGGCAGCTCCGTTGAAGGCTATATTCTCGACGATACCAACGATCAAACGTTTGGGTAACTGTCCTTGGAACAGATGATCTTCGATCATGGATCGCTGTCCCTTGGGAATGGTGAAGGTTTTCACTTCCACGCGTCGTATGGGATACTTGGCAGTCGTTCTGCTCAACGTCTGACTGATGTCGTTTCCCACTTAAGTAACACTTCCACACGGCGTACGTAGAGTCTGGCTTCTAGGATTTTGGTTTTGTAACCGTCACTATCAGCCATCAAATGGAAAGCGGCACTGCTACGATTCAGTCTCAGGCGGACATCCACCCCGTTCAGCAAATACTTTTCTTGCAACCACATGTCCAAATGCAAACGATCCATCAGTTCTAAACTTGTGTCGGCTCCCGTGATTCTCTTTCTTCGTTCTAGAAATCCATCATTGTTGTCTTTCTTTTCATCAGTTTCCAATATTTCAAACTTGGTAGGTTCGTCAGCTTCCCATACCACACAGGCATTGAGATGAGTGTTCTTGGCATCTATTCCGTACGTCAAGAGATTTTCCAGGTAGGCACGATAAGGGTAAGTATCCATGCTGCTACTGACCAGTTTGTTATTCAAGTACAAGTCCACTCCACTGAACAAGGAATGCATGAAATTGTTGACGGGAGCTACTGCTTCATCGTCTATAGCACCTCCAGTCTTATCTAGAATTTTGACTTTCAGGTACAAGTAACTGCTATTCAGATCGATGTAATCTTCGGGCTGTCCTTTGATTTCAAACTCGATGGGAGCGGAATCGGTCAGTGAGGAGACGGGGTGAAATTCCACCCACTGGGATTCTTGCATCGTCATCATCGTGGGGGGCATGGCAAACAGATCCAGTTCCGTCTTTGAACAAGCGCAAGATTCTCGGTGCATCATTTTTTTGTCTCTTTTCTCAATAATCGAAAACGTCTAAGTCTCGAACGGTTCTTCTTTTCTTGGCCTTTCTCGCTCTAGACGTGTGAAGTCTGGTGAAAGGGTGTTTTCTTCGTCGTCTCTTTCTGCCTTGTCCTTGCTGAATGCCTGACTCGGTAGCGTGCAGGGCATTTATAGGTGTTTCTCGTTGGCCTAAAATGTCTTTGCCCGTTTGCAGCAAGACATTTTTGCCTGCCCTCATGAAGGCTTCTTTAGGGTTTTGTTTGTCGATGATGACATTTTGGAGAAATTCTTTGCCTTGCGTCAGTGCCGCATCTTTCAAGGCGTGCAATCCGCGTGTCACCATCGGTTTCAACACCGGGGCCACCGAACGAAAGGCCGATTTTAACATATCTCCTAAGCCGTGTCCTCGCTGTCGAGCAACCCCTCGGTACACTGGATACATGACTTAAGAGTCGTGAGAGAACCGTTTTCGAAAATGGAGTTTCACCGTGACTTTTCCTTTGGTGAATGGAATATTTTGTCCCAAATCTCCTTTTATAGCAATGTTGACCGTGTCCAAATACGACTTGCTCACCGGCAAATAGTGAGGATGGACAAATTCGCGGTGGACGTGGTAAGTGTTTCCACCTTCCTCGTCAGCGTTCGTGGCATAATCTACTTTGAAAGGAATGACACGCAGTAACGGTACGGAGGTGTGTCCCACCACGTTGTACTCCACCACATCGGAATACACGAACATCAAATTCAGTCCTTGGTTCAGTTCTACCGGGGCACGAAATAACTTGCTAAAAGATTCGTTGTCATAAACGATGGGTAATTCGTTTTTCTTGATCATGGCCTTTCTCATGTCCATGTCTCCTCCCAACATGTCAAACAATTCAGGACAAAATAAAATGGACATGATTTTACTCCGTTCAAATTTCATCAAGAAGCGACGAGCTGCTTTGTGGTACTCCATGGTGACATTTTTGTTGACATGCTCCAAAGCTTTCAGAAACACGATATTAAACCTGGAGGTTATGGTGCTGACCAAATGTTGACCACTAAAATAATAGCCTGGGGGAATGAACAAGTGATAGGTGGTGTACTTTTGTGTACGGGTTTTCTTGTCATGTTTGACATTGCTATCCATCCACTGTTGCATTTGCTCGTCATGAACTTCCACATCAAAAAAATTTTGATTGGGAAGGACATTGAGGACTTGGGTCGGGTGAATCATTTCTACTAAAGCCACTTCCCAATGGGCTTCGTGATCTAACTGGATGGCCTGAGGTAATTTGGCCGTGTAACAGCACAACGTGTTCTTGGGAAACACCTCCATGGAACTGTCACTGGGTAAAGTTAAGTAAAATTGGTTTTGGTGACTCATAATTCCAGAGTTCTGTGGCTGTCCGAGGGGTTAGTGGACGTCAGAGGCGTGTCTCCGTCTAAAATGGGGTTCTGGTTGTGATTGAAGTGGTGACTGGCACTGGCACTGGACACAAGGTTCCCGGGGTTCCCGTTCGAGAATTTCAGGGAGGGATTAGGAAGCAGGTAACCGAAGCAACTGCTCAATAAAATGGTCCACAATTGTTTGTCTCCTTGTTGCAAACTCAAATTGGCGATGGGTGCCCCGATGACACAATACACCACGAAGATTTGGCAGAAAAAGACGATTTGCGTTTTAGGCACACGTTCTCCACACCTCACCCACAAGGGTTGTTTTTGTAAATCTTGCACAGAAGAACTAGGTGAAGGAGGAGTGGTCGACGTAGCTGCGTCTGCTGTGTGAAAGGGCATGATGGTCACTTCTTTTTATAGTCGATGACTTGCGAAACGTCGATCCAAGAATCAAAACTGGGTGGATATCCTTTCCAACGTACTTTGACTTCTTTGACACGTCGTTTGCCCACTTTACGGGTTCTGCGTTCGAGAATGCTTTCGATGTCGTACACGTCGTCTTCTTTTTTGGTGACACGTTGTAACTCGGGCAAATAAAACGTTCCTTTGAGCACTTCTCCGTTCATGTCTTCCAATTTATAGACGGCAGGATGACGGCCATGCACTCGTCCAGTGACGCGAAACAATTCGGTCGTCCAGTTAGGTAAGTAACCTTTGTCGAATGTGCGTTTGGTTTTGCCAATGCGCACCCAATCTCCTACGGCCAACTCTCCACTTTTCTTGGGGACAGCCCTCGTCCGGGACGTACCAAACAGGCGCTCAAACACCAACACTTCGTTGTCGGGAGTCACGTCTTGCGGGGCACGTCCAATGCTTCGATGGTAAGATTGGTTGTACGCTTGCATCAGGTGCGGTAAGATGTCGATGTACTTCAGAGTGTGGTGATGCGTAAAATATTTCCACATGCGTTCTTTCAAAGTGCGCTGAAAATGTTCCACGATGCTGGCTTTGGTTTCGGGATTCTCGGTGGTAAAAAAATGAATGTCACGTTTCTTTAATTCTTTTTGGAAAGCTTGGTTCAGAAATTCGGTGCCTTTGTCCGTTTGCCATCGAAGAGGGTGACGACCGCTTTGTTTCAACACTCGTTGCAGGTCTCGCACTAACTCGCTGCTCGATTTGGAAGTCAAGGGCACGACCCAGGCAAATTTGGAAAAGACGTCGATGACACAAAACAAATATTTGTAGCCACGATTGTAGCTGGCCAAATGAGAGACATCGGCTAAATCGGCTTGCCATTGATGATCGATGCCTTCCACTCGGGTGCGACTCTGGCAAACTTGCGTCGAATGGGTTTGTGTAAAGTGTAGGTAGCTTTTTCTTGTAACCATCGTTGCACTTGAGGTAAACGGAGACCTTTAAGTCGCGTTTTGGCAGCACGATACAATTTTTGAACTCCTGCGTAACCTGCAGGATGGGAGGGATCGTAGTAAATGCTGGCTAAGGCTTTTTCCATTTTTATTTTTTGTGTTAATAAGACACCCACTCTTGGAGGATGCTACTCTTTTTCTCTTGGGGTACTTTCTTGGATTGCAATGCTTTGCGTGTTCGGCCGGCAATAGGTGTCGAAGAGGAGGATGTCTGAGCGGGGGATATCGGTTCTTGTTTCATTTCTGTCTTCACTTCTGTCTTCACTTTCTTTTTCTCTTGTGATGAAGAAGGGGTGGCCATCATCTTTTTAATCCATCCAATTCTGGAGGTAGGTGGTGTTGTTAACTTGCGTACTTTTTCTGGTGGAGTTTGAAACCCTTCCTCTTCTTCTTCTCCTTTTTCTGTCTTGGTCACTGGTACTGGTGGTACTGGTACTGGTACTGGTACTGGTGATGGTGCTGGACTTTTCATCAAGGTCTTAAAATCTTTCAGAGTGGGTAGAGCTGTTTCGTCTAAAGCTTTCTGGTGAAAGAGTTGCAGTCGTTGCAAGAGTTGACCGTACTTTTGCGATTTTTCTGTTTCGGACAAATCTTGGCGATCCATCAAGGACTGCAATTCGTGTTGTAACTGGGACATCTCGCTCAAATTGGGATTGGGAGGTAAATGCGGGGTGCGTTGTTCTTGCCACCGATGGTATTCCATCCATCGTTTGTAAGGCACTAAAGCTAGTTTTCGTCCTTCCATGGGGTTGTCAGGGGTCAATTCTGAGATCTTGGGACTTCCGAGGGCCTTTTTATCTTGCTCCCACTAGTCCTCCCAACATGGTTCCCAAGACTCCTTTCAGTATGGGACCTAACAAGAGAGGCAAAATGCCTCCATGTTGGACCAACATCTTCATTTTTTGACGAATGGCAATTTTCTTTCGAACCATTTGGCGAAGAACGTGACGATGCTTGCTTAAGCATTGTTTCTGGTGTTTGGACAAAGGGATCGTGCCTTTCAAAACGTTCAAACAACATTCGCACACGGTATCGATGACCTCTTTGGAGGCCGTTTGAATGAGTTTTTTTTCGTAGGGGTGGAGAAGCTTTGGACAGGACAGATAACATGTCCCCATGTTTGGCTAAACGTGGTGGCAGTCCTTTCCTTTTCTTTCCTTGGGGTTTTCTGGAGGGTGACATCTTTGAGTCTTCAGGAGCACCAAAAAAACACTGATACCCTACTTGGTCACAGGCCTTTTTTATACTGGAACGCGTCGCCACTGATTGTCTTTACGTCGTATCAGTTTGAGGACAGGCATGACACGTCGTGCAGGGGTACGCAACGGACTAAATCGAGCCAGTTCTTGCTTGGACAAATCCAGTAAACTTTGTAACATGCCCGATCTTTCATGGACTTTGATTTTGGGAGAAGGTACTTTGTGAGCAGCAGCCACTGCCACTAAATTGGAGGGTCCTGCCACTGGGGAAGTTCTTTTGGGGGTCATCAACGGAGAAGTTCTTGGTGTGATCAACGTCTCCAGGTACTCTTCAGTTCCTGGTGTCATCAACGGAGAAGTGGATAAACGTGAGGATGCCGGAGACGCAGTCACTGCCGTGGCAGATCGTGGTTTGCGAGTGTAAGGTTGCGTCCTGGCCGAAGTGCCTCTCTTGCGACTAGTTTTCTGTGGACTTTTCTTTTTCTGGGGACTTTTTCTCTGTTTCTTTTTCTGGGGGCTTCTTTTCTTTTTCCGGGGTGGTGGTGTCTGGTCAGAGGAGGGTCCTGCCACTGGAGAAGTTCTCCTTGGGGACCTGGTCTTTTTCTTCTTGGGGCTTCGTTGGACTTTTGTCTTGGGTATAACTTTGGGGGCATTAGGATCCCATCTTAAGAGTGAGCGAATGATGACCCCTCCTAGAGTACCGCTCCCTCCAGGTTTCAAAATGATTTGTTTTTTGGTTTGAGTGTCGATGCGGGGATCGGCCAGTTGGACCAAAGCGACTTTGTTTCGATCGAAAAAGCGTTTGGTTTGATGAGGAATCTGAATGATTCCTTGGAGTAATTGACGTGCCGTCACCGTGAACCATCGTAAGACTTCTTTGAGACTAGCTTCTAAGACACGATTTCGTGTTTGTGGATCTTTTTCTCGACTGATGCCATGCAAGGCACGAATCAATTTGACGGGAAGATGCGACTGAAGGGACGTCATGTTCACGCTGTGTGAGACAGACGAAAAAGGGTCTGAGGTTTTTATAGATTTTTTATGGGGAGTGAAATGAAGTCGAGGACGGAGACGTGTACAGGACAGGCCCTCCGTCTTGGCACCAGTGGTGAAACAAGTGGGTACGAAATCGCAAATCCTCGGGAGTCGTAGGTTTCAAATCGACGAGTAAATAGGCGTGTGGAGTTTGAGTGGCATCGTCGTACGCCTGAGTCAGCCAAGGCGTTCCTAACTGTTTGGCTAAGACTTGCACTTGCGATTTATCTCGAGGGCTTTTAAACAAGACCACGTAATGCGCATTGAGACTGATGGTGCGATGGGCTTTACTTTGCTGAAACAAATTTTGGGTGATGTAAACGACACTGGCATTACGGTGATGCCCTTTGCACGTGAACCACAGTTTAATTTCTTCTTCGTCTTCTCCTAACATGTCGTCAAAAATGACCAAATGGGTTTGACGGGAGTCAGAGACGATGCCGTCGTCTTCTTTAGGAATGCCTTCCACAAACACGATGGAATCACCTTGACTTTCTCGCAAGAGGCTGTACGCCGATTGCCACTCTTTGTAACACCACACGATCCGTTGAGGTGGCCGATCGATCAAATGATGTTTATGTTCGATCAAACGTTTGACGAATTCGGTTTTGCCTGAACCGCTAGGTCCAGCAATGAGCATGTTAAAGGGATGGCGAAGATACAAAGCCTCCCAACTGGCACGATCTAAGTGTTCGTCGATGACTTTGACAGTAGAGGAAGAGGGAGAAGAGACAGCAGAGGTAGCCATGGTGTGAGAAATGTCACTTGTGACACGAAAAACAAACAAGACAAGAGTTTATATACTTTTTCAGAATGTTTTTTTTCAAACATCAATACGAAAGACAAAAATACATAAAAGCCAAAGGCTTAAGTACAAGAATAAAAGGCACAGGATAACCATGAACGTGGAATAAAAACAAGTGTCTGTACAACAACCACATGTTTTGGGTAAAGTTCTAACCAGTTCTATAGTAGGGGGTAAGGTCACACAAGTGTCCTCCCGAAAGGGTCTTTCAGGCCTGTCCACGACAGTCCTGTCCTGGGTGAAGGGTTCTTCTGGCACCGTCACTAACACGGGTTGAAAAGTAACTTTTTTCCTTGAATAACTCTCGTGCATACTGGGCTACCTCTTGTGTCCAAGCCTCAAAACCCTGGTCTCGGTGATGTCCAACATTTGACTCCTAACCAATCTGGTTTCTTCTTCGTCAACGACATGGTAAGTTACTTCAATGAACAATGAACTATCGATCTTGCCTAGGGTTCCTTTTTATATACAGACCAATACCGACGTGACCGTACGGCAACGTAAAGTGATTGGGAAGTCGCACTCGCTTCTGGTATACAATTTGATAGACTTTTTCCAAGGGTCGACTGACGATGTGGTGAGTGGGTAAACGTACAATCTTGTTCGGTTGATAGGTGGTCACTTTAAAGTTTCCATCCTCTCCCGATTGCAAGGCTTCTTTCAATACCCCAAAGTTGACCACTCGACTGGTACGATAATTCAGAGTCAGTCCTTTCACTTTGCACGTCGTGTGCACTTCTCCTTGTTTGTCCCGGTATTCGTAGCCGTAATTTTTGGGACCGCCACTGACGAAACTTAGAATCTTGTCGTCGGGATGCTCGTCTGTCCAGGCTCCTAAACGGTCTCCTTCGATGTCAGGGTGCTGTTAACTCGGGTGATGGATGTAAATGCAACTGTCCGTGTCAAAGTACAGGACGCGTTCTTCTAACAGTTCTAAAGCTTCGTACAATTTTAAGCGAGCATGAGCTGTCACGTAAGCCGCAATGATGACATTTCCAAAAGGGTCGTCTTGTACAAAGTCCAGATCTTCTTCGTAATTGACCAAGATCAAATCCTCTCGAACGACGTCCACGTGTTTCATGTATTTGGTTTTGTCGTGAATCATCTGGAAGTAGCGGGAAGGTTCTGTCAAATATTCCGTCTTGGGTAAACACGGTCGTTGTGCCATTTTACCCCACAAGCAATTTAACATCACTTTGGCAAACGATCGCCTGCCTTCGTTTTTTTCGATGTGGTCTAAAGAGATGCCTTCTTGTTCGTAGTATTTCTCTTTGAATTTTATTTGGTCTTCGGGAGTGTGACACCAGGAAGGATAGCCGCTGGCTTCTTGTTTCAGGTTCAAAAAGGCATCCACGTAGTCGGCGAAAATGCCTTTCTGAGTAGGGTCACCATTGTGGTATTGTTGTGTCTTGGGAAAGTGGCAAATTTCGTACACTTCTAACAGTTGGTATCCCATGTCCAGAGCTTTGAACAATTCCACGCTGACCCAGGTTCCCGTCAAGGCACGTTCTTCCTGGGTGTGCTGACAAGGTTGGTCTTGGTTGCACGTTTCGGCACAAGTACGGCACAATGGAAACATCAGTTTGACTTGACAATGGTGAGGTAAGACGGGATGGTATAGGTTCGTGGGAGGCAAAACTTTACACTTGATCAAGCCTTCGTATTGTCGAATGTTTTTCAGGTCGATGTGTTCCGTTAACAATTGCGGGTGCCCTACAGGAAAGCGACAATATTTGCACACGTAGGGATACAGCGAACACACGTCCAAGTATTTGATTTCTTCTCCTTTCTCTTCGTCGGCTTGGTGCAGCAAACAGGTGGCATTGGTCCTTCCTCCGTACAAACTATCCCTCGGGTTCAGCGGGTCCATGAACTGGTAACTTTCCACGAGGCGTTTAAACTCGGGATCGGTTTTCATACGGTGATCGTACTCATGTTCCCACATTTCCACCACTTGGTATCCTTCCTGTTCTAACTTTAGGCGCCGCTGACAAGTGTCCTGGTACAAGTCTTCCATGGTTCGTTGCAAAAACTGATTTTTAGTGCCACGGTCAGGGTAACAGACGGGACATCCGTGAAATAAGCAACCGTTAAACTCGTACACGATCTTGGGGTTTTCTAAGTCCCAGCCATCGACCGAATACGTTCCGATGGTCTTTTCGCCTCCTCCGTTACGGGCATGCTGAATCCACTTGTCTTCCTTGTCGCACAAGTAATGTAACCAACGTAGGGCTTTGACCGAGTATTGACGTTTGACAAAGTGGGTCGTTTGAGGACTGATGACAGCCACAGTGTTTTCAGGCATGAATCGTTGTCGATACACTAAGGAACACGCTTTGGCAATGGTGCAAGCTTCTTTGAAAGGATCGACCCCTCCGTGCTCCATGAACAGTTCTCGAAATTTTCCACAGCAACGCCGTAAAATGTCCACGTCGGAACGACAATACTTTAGCATTTCTTCCTGAAAGTCGAAAGGGTCCGAGGCGTGAGCTTGGTACCAAGCGTAGAAAGCTTCTCGTTGTTCGGTACGCATGTTGTCGGGGTCGTAATAGTGAGCCTCAGGTAAATGGGGTAGAACGGCATGTTGATTGGCTTCCGTATTGAAAAAGTGAGGAAAGTACCCTTTAGCCATTTCTGTCATTCCAAACGTTTTAGGCATTCGACTCAAAGGCATGGCCAAGTAACTCATCGAATCTTTAAACTGCACTTGTCCCACTTGCATGAAAATGATTTTGGCTCCGTTCAAAGTCACTTTAGGACGCTCGGTGCCTTGTTCCGTATAGTATCTGAGAAGAAACTGTCCATCGTATCCGGAGAAATTGTGTGCCATCACTGTGGCATGACGATGACAATCTCCGTAACGTTCGATGTCCTTTTGCCTCCACGTCTTGTCGATGGGATCTAAGACCCATTGGGCAAAATCGGTTAACGTGTTCGGTCCTCGAAAGATTTTTTCACGCCCTCCAGGAATCTTGCTGCAGTGAGGGCAATGACTGAAGATAGGTTCTTGAATGCACTTCTCGCACGCTCGATGAGCCACGCAGAAATTAGGAATGTGAATGCCGGTCTCTTGCATGCATTCGAAATCGAAAAAGATGAAATTGCTTTTCTTCTTGTGACCGTCCTCTTTCTCTGGTGGGGGTTGGTATTTTTGCACGTAGCATTGGTGTTCCAAGTCGACGATGTGGTGACAAATGTGACATTTTTTCTTTCCTCGACATACGTGTGCCTTGGTACTGTTGGTACGTATGCCTTGTCTACACGTAGGGCACAATCTCAGGAGTTGACAAGCACATTTCTTCTGTGAACCTTGTGTTTTCAAATGTTGTTGGTAACAGGTAGGGCTGACAAACGTGCGCAGACAAGTCGAACAAGGCACTGGTTCTTCGCCCAGACAGGGTGGAGGGGCCAAACATCCTGGGCATTTCCATCCACAATGCTTGTGTTGCTCTCGATTATTATAACCATAGTCACATTTCTCACAGTAATATTTGTATCCCAGGAAACCGGTGATAGTGGTAATGGTATCGAAATGGTCATCGTGATGATAAACATGAATGTATTTTCCGTCCTTAAAGTCTTGGCCTCGAAACAACAGAGGTCCGCGCATTTCTTGAGGGTGCACTTTCAAGGTGTAGCGTGGAGCTAGGGCATCTTGCAATTTTTGCATCTCAGGAATGCCACAGGGTGTGTCTTTGGACAGGCCAGCTTGTTGCAACAGGAGTTCTGCTTCGTTTCGTTGTTTGGTTCGGTTCGATTTTCGAATGTTCTCCCAGGTTCTTTTCCATTCTACCGTGTCGTTCTTGTTGGCATAGGTTCGTCCCACCACGATGGCACGGGCTAAGCACATCTGGTCTTGAGGGTTGTTAATTCGGACGAGACTTGTTTTGGTGTTGCGAAGGTCGTCCACCAATAACATCTTTTTGCGTCCTGTCCCTTGAGGAAGAGAGACGTGAGCCATTTTCAGTGTGGCTTTACCATCGGTGATGTCAAACTGGTCATTAGATTGTTGTACGTGTTGAATCTTGTCCATGACTTTGGAAGGGGTTAGTTCTGCGGGTCTGCTAAACTCGATCCAAACAGGGGATTTCAAACCGTCGTGATCTATGGATAGTGTCAAGCAATCGTCTTCTTTGGGTTGACATTGTCGCTTAAGTGAGGTGAGCAAAGAATCCCACATCTCGGTGATAAACCCTTCTGCTTTCTCCAAGGGTACGTCGGCCTTGAAATCTTTAAACTTCACCGTGTAGGTGTAAGCCGTGGTTCTAAATTTTCTAGAGGAGCGCTTTTCCGTCTCTCGAATGGAATAGTAATTTTCAGGGTTGACTAAGGGTGGTGAACTTGGTTTAGAGGGTTTGGATTCTGGTTCACTCATGTCCTCTTCAAAATCACTGGCATGAATTTGTGCCAAGATTTCAGCCCTGGTACGAGGCGATAGATCACGTTTCTGCCTCTTACTTTCTTCTTCTTCTTTCTTCTCGAATGAATAGGATCGTTTCATCTTGAGTGCAAAACGTCAAATGACTCAAGTTTAAACACCATAGACTAATTTATAGTCATGACAAACCAGCGTATATAAAAGGGTGTGTGTCTTGTCCTTTCACTATTCATTTCACTCTCAAACCGAGCACAACGATGGAAGAGACTACCCAGATGGAACGTTTCGTCAGAGCTTTGCGAGGGGTCATTAGAAAATTCTCTTCAGATCAGCCTACGGACTACTCTCCTTCCTTTCGAGATAAAAGTCAGGATACTTGCTATATCTGTCAGAAGAAAGGGCTTTGGTCTTCAGAGTGTCCAGACCGTCAAAAAAGAAAAAAAAACAGGGGCTAAAAAAGACAAAAGTCAAGATACCTGTTATTATTGTAAAGAAAAAGGACATTGGTCTCCAGATTGCCCAAAAAAGAAACAAGAGGAGTCAGAAGAAAAGAAGGATTCTTCAGAAGAAGAGAGGGATTCTTCGGAAGAAGAGAGGGATTCTTCGAAAGAAGAGAGGGATTCTTCAGAGGAAGAAGAGGAAGAAAGAAGACAATTCTATTTAAAAGAGGCAAAGAAACAGGAGAAGAAAAGAAGAAGGGAAGAAAATGAGGAAAAAACGGTGAAGAAATTCAAAAAACAGAGAGACTAAATAATGAGAAAGAAGAAGTGTACGAACTTTTTAAAGTGTTCTGTTGTGAATTGTGAATTGGATTGTAAAAAATGGAGAAAAGAATACATTAATGATATAAGGTAAGTGTCTTTGAGTTTTGATTTTAAAATAAGAAGCTACACTCACGCACTCATACACAGACACGTACTATAAGGGTAAAATGGGTGGGGTTTATTTTTGAGTTATTGGCAAATTGAAATTGTATTTCTTTTCGAGAAATGTGGGTGGCCCTGAAAAGGGCCTTTTTTCTTTATGGTGTAGGAGTGAGTTTAACCAATCAACTTTAACTGCCTTAAGCCTTTGCCACGGCCAAGGCCTACTTCTGATGATTGGGTTGAAATCACTAAGGGTGGTACGACAGGCTTAGTCACAGGGTTGGCGTGTTTAGCTCGGGAAGGTCGTATTCTCTTCGGTCGTGATAAAGAAGTCTGATACATTTGTTTCAGACTTCTTAACTCCGCTAAAATGTCCAACAGTACCGTAGCCGTTTGATTTTCACCCTCTTGTTTCTTTGCTGCTACTTCTTCTTGCTGTTGTTGCTGTTGTTTTTTTTTTACCTCTTCTTGTTGCTGTTGCTGTTGCTGTAGGAGAAAAGCTTGTTCCGCTTCCTTTTGTCGTTGCATAAATTTCTCCAATTCTTCTTTCTGTCTCTGTCTAAAATTCTCCACTTGCGGTAATGACGAAGGTTCCGGAACAAATTCTTGCGAGGTAAGAAAATCCACAAAAGCCCAATGTACCTCTTCTGAAAGTAAGTCCGGGTTCCCTTGGGCGGTCTCCCCTGCTGGTGCACCCCAATGGATCGTTTTCTAAATTTCCGTCATGTTGAATCACTGTCGCATAGATTGACTGCACACAAGCGCTAGCGAATCTATATAGACCAACTGACGTCACAGACTAATCTCTTCGGATTGGATGCGGGCTGACTGAATTTTGTAACGCGTGTTTGGATTGGTGAATGAACTCAATCCGTTTCAATCCTACCTCTACCTATAAATAAGCGCAGTTCAGTGCATTGATTCACTTGTTCTCGTCGCTTCAAGATGTGGACCGATGTGCAATCTTCTACGCTTGTGTCTTCCATGATGTTCCGGACGGACATACCAATGTATGTCCGATCCAAGTGGACCGTTGTCCACAGGACAAACACCAGTCTGTGGATACGTAAGATCTACGTAGAAAGACAAGGATGCCTCAAAAGAGTCCTGATTTACGGTCCTACAGTGAAACGCAGCCTAAGGACAAGAAGAAGACCAATGCGGTGCCCTTTATGTTAATGGATACATTAACATAAACCCAAAGGCCCTTTTCAGGGCCAGCCATATTTCTCGAAAAGAGATAGCCTTTCAATTGCCTACCCCTTTTTTAAATTTAAATTTAAATTTAAATTTTAAAAAAAATTTAAAAAAAAAAAAAAATCCCATATTCAATTCCCCCCCTTGTCCCTAGACAAGCCCAAACTCTATGTTAAATTCCCATTGTCCCTAGAGTGGCCCAGCGTTTTTCTCCATGTTAAATTTCCATTGTCCCTAGAGTGGCCCAGGGGTGTTTTTAATGCTAAGTCCCATTGTCCCTAGGGTGGCCCCATTCACTACTCACCCCCCCCCCAAAAAAAAAGAAAAAACATGAGAAAAACAAAAAATCCAAACAAACGAACAAAAAATTCACAAAACATCGTTGTAAACAGATGAGTAAATCTTTGCAATTGTCTTTAAGGAATAGGAACCAAATTGTCGAGCTTAATAACACTTTTCGTGCATCAAAGTACACAATGTTACATATCAAGATGATAATTCAATCAGTGGTCCAAGGGAGATAATTTAGTAATTAAGAAAGAGTGATGGAAAATTAGAATATAAATTTGAAGAGAGGACAGTAAGCTTATATGTCAACATTTGCTTAAAAATATATTAAAACTAAACTACATATGTGAGATTGAACTTGCTAAAAGAGAGAATAAACTGGAATGTTTGAATTTAGTAGAAGAAAACATTTCACCTCTTCTTTTAATCCCGCCCCTTTTCAATATCTGAAGTTTTTCTATGGGAAACCTTGACTTAGACACAAGACGTAGTTGGTAAAAGGTAACTGTATGACAGTCCGCAGGGAATATTGAACAAAAATGGAATAGAGGCGTGGACTGGCCTGGTAGGTGTGTGTGTGTGTGTGTGTGTGTGTGTGATTTGGACTTTTAACGTAGCTTTAACAATTTTCAGTCATATCGCTACGATGTCTGCAGTGTCACAGTTTATAGTGATGTCTAGCACTGGGGCATCATGCCGCAGACACGTTGCATGATGTCACACCCAGTCACATTATCCTGATACCAGGCCGACCAGTCCTAACACTAACCTCTTAATGCTGAGCGCGAAGCTAGGCAGCTGTGAGTACCATTTTTGTAATGCTCAAAATGTCAATATTAGTAAACACTATATTTTGTACAACATATACATCATGTAAGACATCAGTTACAAATAATACGAGAGTTCAAACAGGTGTTTCTTAAACCCATATGGGGACTTGGAGCGCAAGAAAGGTTTTAATGATTTAAACCATTCCCTGGCCTTCGAGGCAGTGTATGCAAATGACTGCCAATGTTGTTTCGAATGGAATTTTGCAAGGTTGATCATAAGTATGGAGGTGAATTACCGCCATAATTCTATGCGCGTATTTTATAATCTTCCTTGATCCATTATTGTAAATGGCTGCTTGCATTGATACTTTCATAATTCTATCCATGTATATTGTATTCTTCATTGATGCAAACTGTACGTATAAGTTTGCAAGTGCTACGTTCCTTCCGCATCTTTGCAAATGACTGCTTGCAAATGCTACATTCATAATTATAGTAATTAATTTTCTATTCTTCACTGACGCAAGCTGTAAAGGCCTGCTTGCAAGTGCTTAGATATACGTTCCTTCTGAGTCACTGTATCTTGCAGTTTGCCAACTACTGAATTGATCTTAAAGTTTGTCGAATAGCAAACGATATGTCAGTTATTACAAGTTTTTTATTTTCTGTTTATAAACTTTTTCCATATGACAATTACATCATTCTATGACAACAGAAGGCGCTCTAAATTTCTAAAGTTTTTCCTAATGCTCCCCACGGAACTTTACGGCATTCGCTTTGTGTCGATAAACATTATAACTCTTTCAGTCCCTTTTTTAATGTGCACGTCAGCAGCGAAGCTTTGATTGTTCTCTAAAATGCATGTGCTTTCTCGAAGATCTAATTGATTTTTAGCACCTTACGAAAACAAAAACACATGCTCTACGGCAGGGAGGTCCCCCTTCTTTAACCAGAGTTTTGACCCACTTAAGTATTTACTTTCACCGTTTAAGAAATCAATTTATTAGTGATATCTCTCACTACTTTGGAGACATTTGTTATTTTACCAAATATATTCCCTCGTACTCTTCTTAACGAGCTTTCATCAGACGACCCCTGGTTGTAAGGATTGTATTGTACGTCACCCATTTTGACGCACCACACAAACATCTGTCTTTTCCTGTGATACTGTTGTACATAAGCTGACGGCAAACATAATATATTTCAGAGCAACATCAATATCACATAGAGAATAGTTTATAGGTAAAATGACATTTAAAAAAATAGGCATTCCTAAAGGTTTTCTTTTTTATTACAATCTTCCTTTTGGAACATATTTTTTCGCAAAAGCCGAAATAATCAAGTTGTGGAAAATCATGATTGTATCATGATAAAAATGTTTACCTGTAATTAGAAGTATTAGATTTAGTGTACGATTGTTTCCAATACTTAATTTGCATTGTTAATGTACAGAACCTCAATCTTTGAATGTAATAATTATGTGAAGGGCAAAGCATCAGAAATAACAAATTAGTAGATAAAATATAATCCGTTTCATGGTTTTTGCTCTTAGCAACGCAAACAACTTATTTTATTGCCCGCAAACATGAGCATTTTTATACAGTTTATATATTGAATACAAATCCAGTAATGGACTGTTTTATAACATTAATTCTCCAAACAGTCACTAGCGAATATAACCTGACTGTTCTTGAGGAATAATTTACAAACGAATGTGGAGTGGCACAAGGAAATGTGTCTTAGCCAATCAAGAAATTAAAATTTTAATTCCTCAGACGTTTCAACTATGAGTGTCAGTCCAATCCAAAAGCCACATTGAATGAAAGGCTTTTCTTTACTCATATTGTATTCATGTGAAAGTGAAAAGAAAATGGATTGCCAAATAAATATATATGAATAATGTAACAAGACAATCCAGGTATTTATTTCTTATAATTGCCTACGTGTATGACATTTTTTTGGTATTAATTAGACTAATTCTTCTAACAAAAATGTTTATATGAATGCCGGTTTACGGTCAATATTGATTTGTCTCTAATATTTCCTATGAAAAGTTAACCACATTAATGTATGTCGCTTTTATTTATTTTCACTTTATTACATAGTTGTATTGTGCTGATATTTTTGTGTCATGACAATGGTACCTTATATTTTAAACAGGATAAAATAACGATGGATTCACAGATAAATGAAGATGTTTATACTGAGTGGGTAGGGTGGATGCAATAACAACCTGAGCTGTGAGTAGCCTTAAAAACTTTAAAACGTTTTTTAAAAATGTTATGTGAGGCGAGGGTCTTATTCTACTGACAGGAGGCAATAACATCTGTAGAAAATACTTATAAAATGTGTATTGATATTCTTAAGTATTACATTAATTTCAGATCCAAATGTATCAAGCAAACTACATAATCAATTCAGCAGCTGGCAAATTGCAAGATACAATGACGCAAAAGGAAAGACGATTTAAGCATTTAAGGACTTGCTAGCAGGCCTTTACCGCTTGCATCAATGAAGAACAGACAATTCATTACTAGAATTATGAATGTAGCGCTTGCAAGCAGCCATTTCCAATAATGTATCAACGAAGATTAGAAAATAAACACATATAACTGTGGCGGTAACCCCTTCCATACATAAGAGCTTAAGCAGTTGCGGGAGCACGTGTCAATGCAAGTGGATGGATGTTATTCAAGTACTTTATATTCAAGTGTCGGAAGAATAAAAACAACATCTTCACCTTTTGCTTGTCAGTGTATAGATATGCAGGATGAGAATCTAACCGTGAAGACTTGGACAGAAGAAGATTCTATTACGAACTTTTCTTGATGATAGTGACAACTGCAGTAACTAGGCTTGCAAACATATCAAGGGAAGCAACTTATTGTTTGACTGTTTCGCTATAGAAAAGAGTTTCTCCCCTTGAATGTCGTACTAAAGGATTAATACTTGAAGTTTGGTGTGGAATCTGGAATAAAAAATTATGTTCGCTAGACGAACCCACAAAAGTTCATCAGACAGGAAGTCTCAGTCTAAGAAAGTGCGATAAATATATGAATTCAATGAAGAAAAATATATTTCTTTTAGAACTGAACTGGTACAATATAACAAAAATATTATTATCATACAACGATCGTGCAATTAGTATTAGTATAAGCGTGGTATGTGAATATAAAATGGACTCATTCAATGGCCACACGATTTAATAAGAAAGAGGTGATATCTGGTGAGGAAACCTTATTAATGATCACCAAAACGAAATTGTATGAATGATATGTACCCGGCGTCAAGGCGTGCTCGTCTACATTTATTTATCATGGAAACTGCAAACAATTAGTCTCGTAGAAAGAATATTTATGTTGAATACCTAAATATATAAAACTCATGAAAATGGGATATAGGATAAATTTCTAATGTTAGAAGAATATAAGAAAGCTAAGTTCTACATTTAAGTACAGGAGTTACATTTCAAATTAGCTCATGTATATTATAATTAATTCTTTAACTTCTGAATTGTGAATGTTTCTTAAGGTACCACGGTACCAATTGTTTTTCCATAGACCTTAATGCTAATGTTTGGGGAAATAAATATATTTTCTATCCTACTTTAGCATGCATGTCACGCACTTTTCTAGAGAGCAGTGTTAGATTGTCAATTTGACAATGACAGAACCAGGTACTCCATTGCATTTAAGAGAGATAACTCCACTGGAACTAGACAGGGGTGAGAGTTATCTAGTCACAACAGGCACATTTTCAGCCATGTGTACCATATTTTAAAAAAATCATAAAAATACAAAATATAATCTAAATATAAATTAACATACATTCACATGTTGCCAAGAGGCTACACTTTTTTTTAAGCCTAACAGAAAGTATAACTCTTACATAATGCACCAATCACAGCTAGTGTTGTTCTTTATTTCTGAATGCAATCTTCCCTACACCTTAGGCTCCGCCCACCTGGTCTTGCGCAATTGGTACCGTTATACCTAAAGCAAACCTTAATTTTTCCTATAATCTGTGAAATAGTTCGGGACTGTATAAGTAACAAATGTACTTAGTCTCACTTGTGTAAAACAGTTTTATGAGTTGCAAAGCTATGTCTTATATGAATGTGTATAGAAATGTCATTAAGCTGTTTTGAACTCTTGTTTTCATACTTTAGCTTCACTAGCAAAATCATATTTTGAAATAAAATGAATTCTTTTAACTATGAGTTGTGTCTTATTCATATCAACACTTATCTAACTTCACTTTGGGATAAATCACATTATGTCATATTATGTAATAGCAAGGTCAAAGGTCAATGCACTAGTTAGCATGTACCTGTTCTACTCTTAAAAGGACATTCTGATCTAAAATAAAGGACTTTATATTTGTTTCATAAACACAGA
The DNA here is from genome assembly GCA_028554795.2 of Sinohyriopsis cumingii. Classification (NCBI taxonomy): domain Eukaryota; kingdom Metazoa; phylum Mollusca; class Bivalvia; order Unionida; family Unionidae; genus Sinohyriopsis; species Sinohyriopsis cumingii. The sequence continues at coordinate 115,134,981 of CM068837.1, read as the reverse complement.
ACTTAACATCAGGGACAGGTTGATATGACCCAATCTTAAAAAAAAGGTCTAGGCTATCAACAACTTTCACTGCCTCTTAATAAATGAGGTCACTAACCCCAGTCCTTTCACACAGTTCAGCCTCCCCCATCCCTTCTGTAACATAAACAACAAACTTTCCTCCCCTAAATAGTGACTAATATTCATACAATAAGCCACTCTGTAATCATACCTTATACAGTACAACTTTTAACCACTTTGGATTGGAATTTTTAATAATTTGAGGAATCAAGAACAGAAAAATGCCAAGAAAAAGTACTAAGCCTGGCAAATCCAAGGGAGTTAAAAACAGGAGGACAGTGTGTTTCCAAAAGGGACATGTACCTCACAATAAAGGGTTCGCATACGACAACAATGCTGATCAGAAGACAGAGAATAGAAAGTTTATAAGACTCACATCGGATCAGTATGTGGAGGCTGTGCCAAATCATAGCAATGAAAATCCATTGGCACCGGTACTGCTACGCCCGCTACCTGCATCAAGACTTCAGGTGGAACAGTGTGCATATCCATCTGTAATAAAAGGGTAAATAATGTAAAGCATACAGACACATGCGATTTGTATGGGTCATACACATTAAGTTCATATTAATTGGCTTCAATTAAACCGGTGTAAGAATAATTTTAAAAAAAAAAAAAACAAACAAATAAACAGTAAGTTTTGCTCTGACAAATTATGGAAGCAGTTTTACTATAATTTGCATAGTTATTTAGTGATACTGTAATATTGTATCATTAATCTTCTGATTACTGGCAGAAAAAAGTACTGAAAATGTAACTTTTTATTTCTTGAAAAGATTTGTGCTATGAAGGGAGATAACTTAATGAGATGCCTACACATGTGTAGTAATTTTCTTTTCATGTCTTAATTATCCATGTCATACAAGTCAGTTCACATAAAAGTGTTAATATACATGCATTAAATCAAAGAAAATTACAATGCCAGAATATGAGTGTTTGCATAATCAAAGATCTATCTATCTATCTATCTATCTATCTATATATATATATATATATATATATATATATATATATATCTTTATATAAGTACAGCAGAGAGTCTCAGGGTAGTTATTATTGTTCTTGTTTTTTGTCAGAGATGAGGAGTCATCCACTAATCGCATTATAAATGTTCATCAGAATGAAGTAATGTGGAACAGCGTCTTCAGAGAACATGCACAAATATCCCCAAAGTGTTTGGGGTTTTGAAATGGGACCAACAGTCTGAGGAACAATGGGGCCTTGGTTGGAGAGAACAGGCAATATGCAACACATGCAGTTATAAATCAGCAATGATTAATCTGTATGAAGAAATGTATAATAAAAATCCTGGACGCAAAGCAGCCAATATAAATAGAGGGCTACAAGTGGGGCTGACACAAGTGTCCATGGGAAATGCTGGCCTAAGGAAATTACTCTTGTCTGCCAGTATTCCTGCCCCTTCCACAAAGGGGATGCAACAGGTTTCAAACAAAATTTATAAAGAGATCATGCAAGAAATATTTTGGATATGAGAAGTCGGAGACAAAAGCTAAGAGAAATTAATATCGCAAGGGGAAATCCACCTGATATCATTGATGTACAAGGAGATGGTTTATACAATAATCCTTTGTATTCTGGTGTTGGAAAAACTCCATTTCAGCCAGCAACACAAGTTTGCTACTTACAGGCTGAAAATGTAACATCAAAGAATGACATTATTGCCCTAACAACTAAAAATAAATTGTGTTCTCATCACATACAACACCAATCAGATGAACTTAATATGACAAATAAGACCTGTGATTGCACTGCAAATATAAGTATGGAAACTAATATCGGTGATGAGGAAACTTGGGCCTCGGAATGTCTTGTCAACCTAAAAGAAGATAATTTTGAAGTGCGGAACATAACAACTGATCCAGATACAAGCAGCTATAGGGCTGCAGTCAACCTATACAATGAGGGGATCACTCAGACTATCCCTAAACACTTTATTGACACAAGACATTTCTCTGAAAACCATAGGAAATATATTAAAAGGTGCCCAAATTTGGTTCACATGATGCCAGGGCTTACCAAAGCTGCTAGACAAAAAATGTGTCAAAGGTTTGCCATTGACTTGAGTCAGCGGTGTCAGGTGGAATTTGAAAATGCTTTTAATAAACTTAACGGGGATACTGACAGAGTCAAGGGTTGCCTTTCATACAGTGTAGATGCTATTGTAGAGTGTTACCAAGGAGATCATAGTATGTGTACTGATAATTCATATGCATGCAATGGTTGGAGAAAAGTCCATACTTGCCATCAAATTTTAAAATGCATGTAACAAAACAGTTTGAGAGCATATTGCGGTGTTGTATTAATTATCGTTTGGGACCATTAAATTTGGGGAAAAAAATTAACACAAATACTCAAAAGGTTGAGGCAGCAAATAGGGATTTAAGGCGTTCATTGCCAAGATGTATAATATGGACAAGAAATTTTCCTGGTAGAGCACACAGTGCAGTGCACTCTTTAAATAATGGGCCTGGGGAATCCATACTAAAACTATGCAATGCAATTGGCTGTAGCATTTCATTTGGAACTTGGGCTGCTCAAAGACTAGCTCAGGAGCAGAAACTTTTTCACGATATAAAGCGTACAAAAAGTCAATGGCATTTAAAAGAAGAAGATGTGAGGAAAGAACTTATCTTTATAAATTGTATGAAGAATTTCAAGAGAAAAAAAATTACAAGAAAGGGCTATTAATGCCAACTGTTAAAAAGAAAAGGGGAAAAGGAGACAATGTATATAATAAATTACCAAAAATCACTTAAGCCTGCATTTAATATCGGACACAAAGTCGTCTATGGCAACCGGTACAGCTTCCTTGTGTCCTGCAGTGTTCTCTATCCTGGTTTATGGCATGCTGTTCTAGAATTACGTGTTTACTATTTATACATGATTTATTATGAAATATATGTGAAATATCTAAAAGCTGACCATACTCATCCATACGTGTTATATAGTATTTAAATACATTATTTTGTCGCATGTATGACAGTCTTTGAGCAGACACAGCTGATATTTAGCCATCTGGCCATACAACTTTCTTTCTGCCATAGCCATCTTTATCAAATGTCCCTCTCCAAAACCAGCATGTGTTTTTTCTGAAGATTTTATACATTTTCTATGTAAAAGTCTGTCAATATTAGACCAAAACTTCTCAATATCCATTGTTTTACCAAATGACACTATGACAGTTTATAAATGGCGGCTACGTATACTAGATACTACGGATACACTGTGAAGCTGATCTTAACTTTAGTTATCAAGGTACCGATTGTTTTTCCATAGACCTTAATGCTAATGTTTTGGGAAATAAATATATTTTCTATCCTACTTTAGCATGCATGTCACGCACTTTTCTAGAGAGCAGTGTTAGATTGTCAATTTGACAATGACAGAACCAGGTACTCCATTGCATTTAAGAGAGTTAACTCCACTGGAACTAGACAGGGGTGAGAGTTATCTAGTCACAACAGGCACATTTTCAGCCATGTGTACCATATTTTAAACAAATCATAAAAAACACAAAATATAAACTAAATAGAAATTCACTTAAACTCACACGCTGCCAAGAGGGTACACTTTTATTTAAGCCTAACAGAAAGTACAACTCTTACATAATGCACCAATCACAGCTACTGTTGTTCTTTATTTCTGAATGCAATCTTCCCTACACCTTAAGGTCCGCCCACCGGGCCTTGCGCAATTGGTACCGTTATACCTGTACTGTTCGTATAGAGACTGATCTGAACAGCTTCAAGCACTTGGGAATAGGTTTGTACTAGATATTGTAATGACACTGAAAGTAAATTGATTGCACCACCTAAGAATCCGGTTACTATCGATATAACTCCAACAACAATTCGGATTAGTCCAAATGCAATGGCTGATATTTTGATTCCAGTCACACCAAGACCGAATGTTGGTCCCATAGCAAGACCACTAATATTATGGATGACCAAACACGCGCATGTTGATCCCATAGCAAGACCACTAATATTATGGATGACCAAACACGCGCGTTTGTTTTTCATGATGAACGCGCTCTCAATGTCGTATGTTGAGTATAACACCATCTTCAGCCCCTTGGCATTATCACAAAATCACAAGCTCCATGTCTAACGGTGAGTATAGCACCATCGTCAGAATCTTGGCATTATTACAACATCACATGTTCCATGTATTATGGTAAGTATAGCACCATATTCATTATGTTAGCACTATCACAGCATCACATGCTTCATGTCTTATGGTAAGTATAGCACCATATTCAATATATTAGCACTATCACAAAATCAGAAGCTCCATCTCTAACGGTGAATATAGCAACATAGGCAGTATCTTGGCACTATCACAACATCACATGTTCCATGTTCTTATGTGAGAATAGCACCAAAGTCGGTATCCTAGCATTATTACAACATCACATGCTCCATGTCTTATATTGATTATTGCACCATAGTGAATATTTTGGCACTATCACAAAGTCACAAGCTCCATGTATTTTGGTGAGAATAGCACAATTGTTAGTATCTTGGCACAATCACAAATGACATGCTCCATGTCTTTTGGTAAGTATAGCACCATAGTCAGTATATGATCACTATCACACAATCACATGCTCCATACCTAATGGTGACTATAGCACCATATTCGGTATCATTGATCTATCACAACACCACATGCTCAATGTCTTATGGTGAGTATAGCACCATAGTCAGTATCTTAGCAGTATTACAAAAAAATCACAATCTCACTATATAATGGTGAGTAAAGCACCATATTCAGTATCTTAGCATTATCACAAAATCACATGGTCAATGTCTTACAGTGTTAGATACTGTAGAAACATTCATAGCTTTCCAAGTTTTCATGTCAATAATAAATGTTCTGGGAGATGATCACTTGAACAATAATTGTTACAAACCATCAATTGTTATGGATATCTCGCTTCATTTTTCCCATATAATAAACAATAGAGGAACGGACACTCTACTGTCTGAATATTGTGGCAACCATGTTGGATGTATGAGTGTTACCATTTTCATATAAACTAGATACAATAAAAGGTTTTGGCTGAAAAATCCAGGATTCAAATCCATCAATTAATGAGCAGGGATAACACAATGTTCAAGATGGCTGTCAAAGTTTTCAACTATGTTGTCATTTATGACCAACCAAATAAGATAAGTCATCCTGATCAGAGTCCAAGTTGATATGATCTTCCATTTATATGCAATAGTGTAAAACAATTTCAAAATGGTAGCTATATTGGATGTCAGAGTAGAATGAACCTAAATATCTAGGTTATAAGCAGCAGAGATAAAAGACTGTACAATAATTGTAATGGATAACCATATCATGAGCATGAGAGATTAAGGATTGTAACATAATTTTGATGAACAACTATCCCTAAAGCTCCTCTGGCCATTGAACCATATATATATGATTTTACAGTAACTGTACATTTTAAAGTTTTATGGCCTATGAACAATATATATAAGATTGTACAGTATCTGTACATATTAAAGCTCTTCTGGTCTATGAACATTACAGACTGTACAGTAACTTTACATACTAAAGCTTTTCTGGCCATTGAACCATAGCGATAAGATTGTACAGTAACTGTACATAATAAAGCTCTTCTAGACTGTAAGCAATATAGACAAGATTGTACAGTAAATGTACATATTAAAGCTCTTCTGGCCTACGAGCAATATAGATAAGATTGTACAGTAACTGTACATATTAAAGCTCTACCACCTTTCTCCTATTTTAACATTTGTTGTTTTTTTTTAATCATCACATATATTCTTAGCTTGTAAAACTACTGCCTTAAACTGATTATTGACTTTTAAACACTGCAGATGATTAATTAATATTCTCCTGAAAACAGTCAATTATTTGTCAGAAAACCTCAAGAAAAATATTAAACCTACGCAATATCTAATACAAATTTTACTCCATTTTTTCAAAAACTGAAACAATAATTGCACATACAAAATAAATATAGAAATATTGCAGTTCTCTGCCAGCTAATTTGTACATGATGTTTTAATCTAAATACTTTCTCTACCTTTAAATATAATTGCCACTTAGCAACGTGCCATTTAATATTGAGAGGATAGAGTCTTGTCGGGGATTTAAAAAAATAATGCTTCAAAATAGTTTAAATAAGAAAATGAAAAACACTCCCCATTATCCATATTAAATTAATGGTTCTTACATCAGTAAGGAAGGTTAACAATGTAAACTGGAAAATGACTCATATCTTACAATCTCACAAAAAGTACGTTTCCTACTGTACAAGGAACAACTACATGTACATTAATTGGAAACAATTATAGAATTGTAACTGTGTTAAATGGACAGAAAAAAGAAGACCAAGTTAGCCTGAAACCACTCACGTGGCCAACATAATATAATCATTGAGCAGGAAATGTAGTAGGATAAGAACATAACAGCAAATGTGACTGGGTGGGACATGATGCTACATGACTGCTGCATGATATCCCAGTGCTAGAAATCACTATAAGCTGTCACACTGCAGACATGTTAGCAATATCGCTGAAAAATGTTTAAAGCTACGTTAAAACTTCAAAACACACATCTCATCTCTCTCGGCGTGGGTTCGAGTCTCGGATTTGGCTAATGTTGGTGTGTGAGAAAGCTTGCCAGTAGCTTCTCGTGGGTCGGTGGTTCTTCCCCCACCAACAATAATGGCCGCCATGTAAAGCCTATCGTATGCTGAAGAATGGTGTTAAACACTACAAAAACAACAACAATGAACACACACACACACATACACACATGCATTTAGTATCCTGCACAGGGTCACCATTACAACCCTTATTAATTCCCATTAAAAGCAGTTATTCATCAATCATCAATTTGTTAAATGTCTTACTGCATGGCCGGATGGCTTATTAATTCCTAGTAATTTATCAAGTATCATTTTTATAGCTATCTTACTACATGGCCAAATGGCCACTCAATTTAGTAAAATAAAATATAAAATTAGAAAAGTACTTGACAGGTCGTTATACTTATAGAGCACTAATTGTTATCTCTCGGCATCTAATGAGAACAGCTGATTTATTGGTATCACAAGGCAAATACAAGATGAATGATGTCAAGAACGGGGCAGCACTGTAACCACTATTAATGGTTGTTGTTTTCGTTATTATAGTGTTTAACGCCAGTTTTCCGCACATTATAGGCTATACATGGTAGCCAGAATAAATAATAGAGGAAGAACCCCAGAAAGAAGCACGGACCCACGAGAAGCGTGACTGGCAAGCTTGGTCATGTACTCACATAACTGGTTTTTTTTTTTTTGAAATTCTACTCAGGTTAAAGATGTATTAAAGCTAAGAGCAGAAATGTGAATAGGTTATTTATTCTCTTTGAATCCCACATGTGCCTTGAAGGCAGTCATTTCATAATCTTGTACTATTTTTGATCAGCTGAACTAAAATGATCATGACAGTATTTCCACCTGTAATGGATGATTTGTCCCTAGAATGGAAACATATGATTGGTCAGTTTAAGCAATCATAGCCTTTGCAATCAGCGAGTTCACGCAAAATTACTTCGCATGTGCAGGGATTTTACAGCTTTTTCCAGGTTAAAGGTAAATGGACCCATATCACATACAGAGATTTAGCACAGCTATAAGCTTCGCTTCAATCAGGTAAGAATGTTTTACTCTCAGATTAAGTACATGTTAAGACATTATTTTCCGATAAAAGTCGCTGTTGAGGAAAGCTTAAATTTCTGCCAGTAAACAGGCTATAACTTATAAGTCAAATTGTTTCCGCAGAGAGTACTCTGTTTTCGAGTTTGAAATATATAAAATCGACTTGTGCTCGCACATCGTGACGCAAAAGATAAAAATTACCGAATGACATGTAAATTTTCTCCGACAACAATCTGTCAGTGTCCTCCTAAATAATGAACAAGTCTCAATGTATTGATCATTGTAGGAAGACAGAGGTATATAAGATGGCCCATTTACAACTCAGCCATGGCATAATACAGCATGATATTACAGACATGTACAATATGCTGATATATGCGCCTGTTATGAAGAGGGAGATAATATATATAGACGCATCTTAATAACTATAGTCTCGCACTGTCAACACCAGCATGTGAGTGTTTCCTCTTCTTTTCATGAATATAAAAGAACATTCATTTTCTTTATATTTGCAGAAAGCAACATGCCAAGCAGTCAAAGATGTGCAGTTATAGAATGCAGCATTAAAAAAAACACATAAAGGATTGGCATAGTGATTATTGTGAACTTCACTAGCGAAAAAGGATGATTTGTGAATGTATGTGCCCATCCATTTTAAACGGAGATGAAAGATCATGAAAGGAGGAAAAAATGGATCTCAAACATCTGTAGGACATCACCAGTAAGTAAAAAGACATGGACTCCAAAACCTGAGGATATGGTGTGTAACAAGCATTTCAAGCATGGATGCCCCACTCAAGATAACCCAAATCCCGATTTACTTAGTGGGCATGACAAAATAAAATCAAAATCTGAACGGAGATTGTTGTGTACAATTTATCCATATTTGGAACAGCAATCAGAGCAAAAAGAGAAAGATCACCAATCTGGAGTAGATTTTGAGAATGCAGAGAACATTAGTATGTGCCAGAAATATGCAAGTTCATCTGATATTCACAGAGGTGTAGAAGTGCAGACTGACACGAAACCGATCTCATATATATATATATATATATATATATATATATATATATATATATATATATATATATATATATATATATATATATATATACATATATGCAGTGACACGGCCTGATTAAAAAAAAACATAAGTATATTATTTCTAGTTGGAATAACTCCATTAGGTATGATAAGTTTCATATCTGAGGCATGGAGTGAGAGAGCAGCTGATATGTAAATTGTTGTCAAGACTGGGTTTATAAATGTGCTAGATCCACATGACCTAGTTATGGCAGATAAAGGAATCCCATTTAAAGTAGAACTATTGATGCGCCCTGCTCACCCTGTCATTTCCCCTGGTGCCCGAGATAAGGAGCAAATGGCCTCACGTGATGTTAAAATAACGAAAAAGGTTGCGAATATTAGGGTTCATATGGAATGAACAATCGACCGACTTAAAATGTTCAAACATTTGATGGAAACTCTTCCAATTACTCTTATGCTAATTATTGATGACATTATGACCGTAAGTGGTGCATTATATAATTTGCTTCAACCAATATTTAGTTCTGAATGAATGCAGAAATATCACCACAATTACCTTCTCTAGTGTAACAAATATTAAAGTCCATCCTAAAGATGAATTCCAGAATTAACATGCTCTCTGTCACTATTACAAAAACTAATTAAGTAAAATAAAATAAGGTTTCTTCTTGTGTACCATGGTATAAAAAAGTAATAGACTTCATGAGTATCTTCTTTTCTTGACTTCAACCTTAGGACAAACGAAATTGTGTTCAACTATTTACAAAAGACAATACAAGTTAAAAGGAGCCATACTATAGAATATGCACACAAAAAAGTAAAGGAATGGCAGTTTTAGGAATTTTAATGGTATACGTCCAAGATAAATAAATTATCTCTCACCATTATAGTAACATTCAAATACATGTACTTTCATAAATGTTTAACTCATTCGTCATTTGAGTAGCAGTATAATGGAACAGCTTTGCGAATCACACCCTGTAATTAAGGGTTCCCAGTGGCATGGTCTCACATCATTATTTAACAAGAATAATTTTATTCCTTATAACAGGCTATGTGTTTTTACATATTGGTAGGTAGTCATGAACCAGTCATTGCATGTAAGCTATCTTTAAGAATATTCATTTGCATGGTTGTTAATTTATATGCTGAAATCAACTTTGTAACCAAATGCATTCTTTGTTTCATGTTGAATCTATCGTGATTAAAAAACTATAAAACAAGGATTCCACATACCACAATTCAAAGTGATTGTTTCAGTAATGAGAAAATCAGACTATAACAACATATTTGCATAACACTTTACTTATATACAAAGGAGTTCCACACTTTGCATGTTCAAAGGAGTTCATATGCAACATAAATTTATGTCTTTGCTACGCATCTTTCACAATACCATATGTCAAGTTCTGTGGGTGATATGCAGGCACTTTCAATGGAACCATGTTTTGCAATAAACACAACAAATACTCTTGTCTTCAGCATTCACAATAACCTCAGGTTCCTTGTAAACTGAATCTCACAGCCTGCATATTACATTATTATGCATTTTGTTATTGCATTTCTCTCCTTTGCTCATTTTTCGCGAGGCACCAGTTGCCGTCGCGTTAAGGTTCTGGACCATGGCATGTTGGATACATCATTGGTTTTTGGTAAACATGATGCTGTCTTTTTCTCACTGTATGCAGTTGCATTACACAACAGTCTGAGTGCGACATGTGTTGTGACGAAATGCACGAACCTCGGCTTCCCAAAACTCTTGATCAAATGGCACTCTTTCCTGTTAGTGACCTTTTGTGGCGTACACATACAAATCATACCATTTTCGACCACGTATGGCCATAACTACTTGAATCTGCCTGTGGTAAGAATGATTCCTCTTAAGTCCGCCATCATCCACATAAGAGGATCTCACTACCTGTGGATCTAAGAAACGTATGGACCATGGATACTTAACTTCCAGTGCTCCCACAACACAACAGTCACACTACAAAAAGAAGTCATGGCCGGCGCCCAGAAATGGCTCATCAGCATCAAGTAGCATGCCAGTCTCCTGTGAGATAACATTATGATGCCCATCTTCCCTAAACTGACGAAGATAATTTCTTGTAGCCATTGCTTCCTTTTCATGACCCCACTTGATGGCAGTTATACAATTACTATTCACATTTTCACCCTGAATCTCTAAAAGCAGATTTGCTTACATGTTTACCACGGTCCATCATGTCCACATTGGATACCACTCTGTGAAAATTTGATGATGTAATTCGCCCCTTCCTCTGCTTTTTCTATTCTGGCTAAAACTTTGCGAGTCAATTTTTCAATTTGTTCGACTACATAATTTTCCAAATTTCTAATTTGTCCCAAAACTCTGGCAGAGATTTGGACGATAATGATAAAGTTTCCATATCACTTACTGGGATCTGACATGTTTTTTGCTTTTCATGTGTCGGATATTGAAACAGAATACTGACCACTGCTTGTGTAAGTACTGAAGTGAAATATTTCCAAGTGTCACTCAATTTTGTTCTACTCACTGTAGGACTGAACAGATGTCGCTCAGGTGGGTTCGTGTGTACATCTGGCTCACCTGCAAAAAGATACAATGCATGTCGTCTTAATTCCATATTACAAATTTCATGGTAGCTTATTCAGAAACGAGAGTCAAAGGCTTTCATGATAGCAGAACTTAATTGTTCTCTTTGAGATAATAATGCTTTAAGATATTATTATCTCTGTGTTATCTTTGGTATGTCCCTCTGTAGGTCTGTTGTCACATTAAGTCACTGGATGGCATTATCAGAAACAATGTAATTATGCTACCCCTGTGGTAACCATTTCCACTAGGACACCAGATAGGCATCAGATATACATATATTTCAGTTAGCGTTTTCACATCATAAAGTTTTGATCTAACTGTGTAATGCAGAAAGATTCATTACATGATAGATATAATTAGTATTAAAATCCCTGAGGTATGTTTGGGGGGTGTAGGTGAATGCCAGGAGTTGTGATTTAAATATTAAATACAAGTGCAAAGCTTTTGAATGACAAATTATTGTAGTTTTCTTTGTCTTTTTAATTTTCTATTGCTTTTTTAAATGTTGTTTCTTTATCGTCTTTATCGTCTTGCCCTTGACTCTGATTGGTTGGATGATTGCAATTTTGACTGTGGCTTGCCCCAGTTTGACTCCACATATGTGCAGGCTGGATTTGTGAGCCCCGACTTCCGAGCAGCATCTATCTTGAAGAGAAGAGCGACCACGTGGTTACAAGTCTGACCAAATCTGAAAAATAAAGTTTATGAAAAAGTAAATCGATTACTATAAATATTATGAGATTCACACAACTACCACTGTACTAATGTTTGGGGAAAATTGTGTTTCTACAATGCAGAATGTGTTCACTTGCTATCGAGTAGATTGCATCACATGTCACAATGTATGAATGGTAGCCAGCAGAAAATTTCACTGCTACTTTACTTTGATATAATTATAATGGCAGCATGCAAAACCTCTATATTTAATTTTGTACCATCTACATTTCTCTCTCTCTCTCTCTCTCTCTCTCTCTCTCTCTCTGTGACAACAGCAAAGAAAACAAAATGGTTAAAGAAGTATAAATTCAGTTCTACTCACCCAGCAAAACATGTATAGTAAGCACTTCTGACAGTACCAGATTTATTCTCTGCACAAATCCAAACCTTGTGCGGCTCTAAATTTAGATATTGAGATGGATTGCAGAAAGCAGCAAGAAAACAGTATTTGGTGATATTCTATGTTGAGTGATAAAATATTTCCTGGAGCTAATTTGATGTGATTTAACTCTACGCCTTTCCTTCCTTGTAATCGCCCATAAGCCGGTTTGAAAGCTCATTTGGCTGTCCCATAAGCTTGAGAAAGTTTGCAATGTCCCAGTACATGATGGATGGCCACATTTTCATTCATCTTTCTCACCAGTCCACTCATTTGGTTTCAGTAGCATTGGGTCAGGTAAATAAACATCTTCTGTCATCAAAAGTGAATTTTACTCTTGTTTTGCTCATTTTAACTTCTTCCTGAGTTGGTACAAAGGGTAGCTTCTGTTCACTCGCTACAAATACTCGAGCGACTAATTCCTTTTTTGTCCCCACTGTCGAGAAACCCCTTTTCTTCAAAAACACCTTCAATCTATCGACTTTCCATGTTTCTATAGCGTCAAAAGACAAATTCTCACCGTCAAAATACATCGTTCACTCGTGTTAAATGGCGTGATGAATGAGGGTGTACTGCTTAGGTCCCTTAGACCATTGACTCGTGACGTCACAACAAATATGGCGGCAGACGGTATGTTCTCGTGAACTCGCTTTTAGCTTATATGACCAATCACGAGCGTTTGCATTTCATTTGGCTATTTGATTTCGCACATGTTCCTCTGTGATTACTTTTTCACGTCTGTAAGACTGAAGGTTCGTCATTGATCTTCTATTAATAATGCAATCGAGCATTTTAATAGTACAACAGCTGATCGTGCTCAATCTCATCATTAAGCGCAAGAACACTATGCATAAGTACTTCTAACCAATTTATTTATTTTACTTGTACATTTGTCATGCGGTTATAAAATACCTCTGTCTTGGGCATGCTTACATCTCCGGTGATTGTGCCTTCTAGTGGCTTGGCGCCGCTCATGCAAAGTCACACCCATAATGCTAGCACCTTCTCCGTCTAACGATCGTCTTTGTCCAATAACTGTTACACGAATTATGGCGTTCTTGTTGGATAAAAGACAAGATCGTTTTTGTCTTAGCTGGGTCAATGTTGGTGTAAAATATACGTTGAATTGCACAACTGGGGTGGATACATAGGTGAATGCTACTTCGCCATTTTGGAAACAATCTCGGAGAAGTTTTACATTTTCTGCTGTAGTCATCATTTGGACATTTGCCTGGTCGTTGACTCTATGTTTGCCTCGAGTTGGCTGTGGTATTTCAGAGTGATTCCAAATGGCGATTCCTACTTGACCCTTAACAAAATAATATAATAGTTCATACGAGGATTTGGTAAGATCAATTTGAAGGAGATGTTAATCTGCAAGTGGAGCGAGATTGTTATCAAAGTTAGGATCTGCTGACATTTGTTCCAACATCCTATCGATAAATTCCGCAACCCCACCAACGCGGCCAGATTCCATTACTCATATACGATGACAAAGTCTGATCTTAAACACAAATTCTGACAATAATCATTTGACCCTATGAACATCTATTTAAAGCTATTATAAACACGTACGATAAAGACTTGCAAACGTTTAAGATCTGATTGTTAGGTTTATCATCAATAAAATCTTAATTAAGTAGTCCACTTCCTAAGATTAAAGAGTCAGTTTTCTCCTCTCCATTTTGGAAACAAATGTCCATGAATTTACTACACGTGGTGGTTTGGGTGATTTATTCTTGCACGTATTGAATTATTGCAATATTAGCTGTATCAACGTAATGCTTGATAAATTCAAATCGACTAGCCACTGTCTTTAATTCCAGTGGTGTCAGTAAACTCTGAGTTTTTATTGCAAAGTCTCCTTTGAACTTGATACTATTTAGAATATAAACATCAGTCGTTTTAAGTTACCCAGTGTAATCTTTAAACAAAATCACAAGCTCGCCTGGATAGACACCAACAACAACACGACTAGTAAACTCAGACAAATCCGCTTTAGTGGCATATCGGTTCAAATCTATATCACCACCGTGCCGTCGCGCTGAGTAGCGTCCTTAAACTTTTATATACATTATTGTATAATAGCACGTGTAGTTTAAGGTGAAATGGATATAAGCTTCTGTGGTTTAACAACGCTCCAGTGCACGCTACGTTTCAATGACAAAGTAACAGCATATAGGACCATACGAGTGAAAATACAAACTATGTTGAGGTCTTACACACGCATGAGACTCAGTGAGTGCCAGAGCCTACTGATAAATCCAGATTGACTTTGCCAGTTTCTCGTGTACTTGGCACAATCGATGCAAGTTAATCTTGCATGAAAACGCCACGAAATGTTTGATTGATTTTGCCATCGCAAATAAATCAAGATCGGTCAATGGACGCTTGAGAAACTTAACTTCTTTCAATGACACGATCTTCAGCAACCGGTCTATCAAAAACCTTTGCCTGAGGGTATTCGACGGTCTTGTCTGGCAATCAAAGACCTGGTCATTTTTATACAGTCACCAACCGCATCATTAGTGGCATTCTTGTTGCAGTTCAAACATCTTCCAATGCTGCAGCTTTGGCAGCCGCTTAAGCCTCTGCTGCCAACAATGCTGAAATATTCCACCAGTCTGTTGCATGTGTGTCATTTCTGACTTGGATAATTTTAAAATTACTGATGTGTAGTTATATTTGGCCACGTTACGATGTACCAGCTGTGTTTGGGTTAACAACATGGGGATATGTCCAATTAACTTTACCGAAGTAAGGTTAATTGTGACACAGCAATTGTTTTTCGATTGGATGCCTTATTTTCTCATTTTGATGTTCAGTACGGCAGACAATCAATTCGTGATATAACATTATTAATTAAAATACGTAAAAGGTTTAATTATGAATTTTCCACAGGTGCACGAATCACTCTCATTCGACCACCATAATCATATAACAATATAATCTTATCAGAATGTATCAAAGCATACCATCGATATCCACTACCAGAGTAACCACAAGTGCATCAAAATACATGTCAATGACGGACTCTCCAATCAAATCTAAATGCCGTTCCGTATACAAACACGCTATTAACACTACCCGCAACTCGCACTGCAACCTCTTTAGCAATGGGAGTAGCGCGCGATAATAAGGACGTGAGTGCTGTTTGGTGCACCCTCAAAAGATCCACGATAAACATCGGTGAGCCCAGTTTGTAATATGTCGTGTATACATGTTTCTTCGCGTTAACTACGCCAATGTGTTGCACAAGTCCGCGTACTGTCTTTGTTGGTGTTATTAAATGTCAGATGGATCTATAATGTACAGTTGTATCGTCACTGTTTCACCCGCGCAAATCAGTATCGTGTCCGTCTTGAACCACCAGGGAAAAACGTATATGGGTCTGTCCATTATTATGACATGGAAGATACTCAGGCGCTATGGGTGTAATAGAGATCAAATCACCAGGCTCCACAGTGGATGAAAAAGTGTTGCAATAAAAAACTACGCTTGTCGAGTAGGACCTGTTTTCGTAACTGCCTCTAACGGCGTCGCATGTCAAATTAACTTGCGTCGCTGAAGTGATTCTCACAATGTCAGGTGTGGTGATATGATATCAGACACTGAAAAAATCATTTATCATCTGCAATGTGGCCAGGCCACCCTAATTACTACTTTATTGGCGACCATGTAATATCTATCACTTACGTTTGAAATTCAATGGAACTGAGTGCGAGATCATGCGTACGTTTAGAGACTTTAAAGTCTTTGTCAGTCACTACAGATATACTTCATCCAATTTCTTTATTGATTGATAATGTGTCGTACTTGCCGGAGGTAAGTTCGATAGTATGCAAATTCGCGTAACAGTCTACTGAAAACAAAATTAATTGTTAGCGGGTAGAGCACCAAACTATTGGGATCGGATATTGCGCAACTATTATACACTCTCTGCGAGGCTAATGCAATTGCAAGCATGCGTGAGTCCCCGGCGTTCAAATGTGCATAAACGGTCAAACTGAAATCTGGTTTGGTGGATGAAACGGTAATAATCTAGGTCACCCTTTCGCTGTATTTTCACCCACCTGTTGCATTGAAGCAAACATTTCACGGAAGAGGCGAAGTGCCTCGTTAGTTTCAGAACTCATCATCGGTGTATACCCATGAATATGTTCAACAACGTCATGCATCAAAAGCACGATGTGTATCTCTCCATGTGACCAATGGTAAGCAGCTGCTGAAAATCGATTTAGCCTAATTAATAACTTCGGGCGCGCGTTGTTGCCTGCACGAATGGATCCCACAAGTATTTCCAATCAATCAGCAAGGTCGTGAGAGTTGCAATGTCCACGGGGTGCAAGCGCCGATGACCCTCTCCTTGTTTTGCGAGGGTGTGTGTGTCTTCCTATATGTTGCTGTATCAACAATTGATCCTATTCGTCTATCCATTCTGATTATTTTCCCAGTCAAGCTGCAGGTTATTTTTAATTTTGTCCTTTCAATTTTACGTGAGTATGCACACGTTTTCGTTGAGGTGCGGCTGCTTGATCCGAATATTTTTCTGTCTCAGTTTCAGAGATTGGTTGAAATTCACGTGCAAGAGTTTCAGTCAATGTTGCATCTCTATATTTGCTTCCGGCATTTTACCATCTTTAGCCAAATTAAATACGCCATTATTATCAACAAAAACGGTTCACCTAGGCGTGTTTAAACCCAGAAAATTCCATGTACGCCCACCTGACCCATAACTTGTTATGTTTTGAGGTGGATCTTCGACCAATAAATCGCTCCAGTTGGGGGATAGAGTCCAAAATGCTCGATGGGTTCTTCAAACATCTATTAGCGGATTTTTTTCTTTAAAATTATGTGCTGGTGTTTCCCGCATTGCTTGGTACATAGCTGGTGACTCTTTGGTTCTCCAATGTATTTTACTTCAACCGGCATCTCTGGCAAAGGTGTAATAACCTCTGAGCTCTCCCACTTGTGCCGACGTGGCTTTGTGGTCTTTCTGTTATTCTCGACACCTTCGGCAATTTCTTTGTTGGGCTTAATCAGCGGCGTAAATATTTGTTCACATCAATCTGTAAGGGCCTATCTTGCAGTCTGCCGTTCGAATTAATGCTTGCTGTTAACGAGCGGCTACACAGCATTTGGTTGGGATAGGTTATAATTATAGGGAAAATCGAGGCAAAACTGAGTAGTGTATTTTGTCATATTGGGGCTATTGCGAAATATAGTCACAATATACGGTGTATATAAGTAAAGACTTAGGCAATCATATTCATTCAAATTTTGATGTCTTTCACATTTCTTGAGTACCATTTGTAAGTCTGCAGTCGCGTATTATTTTGTAGTTATATATTATTAGAAGAATAAACATATGTTATTGGAAAATAGACTAAATTATTATCCTGGAATTATACAAAATTATTCGAAGGAATTCTGGACAACAACATTCTGACAACGTCAGTATTTCTTGAGGACCAGTACATTTCCGGTTTTGAAATTTATGAGGAACTTTTCATTAGTTTAGGACTATAATAGACCTTCATAAGGACTAGTTTACATTCATTTGATAATACTGCTCGATCTTCTCATATTTACATTTGCAACATTGATAAGTAAGTTGTTTATTATTTGTAACTAGACATGTTGGTTTTGCTTTCTTTTTTGTTACTTAGTTTGTGACCACATGGTCGTAACAATAAGGAAGAAAACTTTGAGGATCTTATCAGCGTTCTAATCTTACTTGTAAAATGTTATTTACAGATTACTTTGTGCATAAAAAATTCCAAATCTCGCCTGGTATACAAATTGTCATACGAAAGGATGGACAAATGCGTCGCCAAGGAGAAAAATATAACTGATGAGTTTAAGGAAAAGTTAACTTTTCGTTTGATTTCTTAATTTCCTTTACTTGCACATCAATGAAAGAAACAAGCAATATAAAACACCTTGGTGTTTGTCAATGAGTGGTTCTATTTGTAGAACAGTTGAGTGTGTACTTGTCTGTGTGTGTGTGTGTGTGTGTGTGTTGTGTCAAAGTAAAGGAACATAATGGTCAGGATCTAAAATAATCTTAAGGTCATGCCCCATACACCTGGTCAGCTGCAGATGTAGGGAAAGATGTAAAATCCCGACATCTTGTGTTCAATATTACGCACACTGAATACTGCATTAAATAATATATCGACAGGTCATACAAACGCAGAAGTGTTTGAGTTCATGACCATTCCTGATATTTATAAAAGGACATTTCTTCGCATTTTTGTCCGAATATCATAAAAAAGAGCAAACCATGTTTCACGAGATATGTTTAACTGAAGCCTTTTTAAAAAAAGTAAGTATGTGTATGGCATCTTTACAACATATGCTATTTTCGAAATTTAAGTCTCTGTAATAGATAGAACGTGAACGATATTCTACATTTATGTATTTATTCAATAGTGAATAACTACATGCATACATATATCATACCATTTAAAACAAACTCTTATACGAACATGTATTCTTCTATGGTCGTGTTATATTGTCCTATGCAACAAAGATTACTAGATTGTAGATATATTACAGGTATTGGATGTTGTTATTGATTATGTAATGGTCATTTACATCATCAATTAATTTTGAAGAAGAGAAAAAAATAACGTTTTGATATTTGCATGACTTGAATATCATTCACCCAAAAAAAGTATAAGTAGGTAAGTTGGTCTCTACTCCTTGATAAGCAACTTCGGCATGGCCCCTACCATATTGATGTTATCATAAAAATCATTAGCGGTATGTTTGAATGTTTATACAGCCTTCTCATACTCTTCTAGAGCCTTCTCGAAATGATCCTTTCCATCTGCCCCAAGAATTGCTGATACAATCATGTCGATCGCTAAACCAAAAACGGCGAGCCCAATTGAAGCCAAAACCAGAGGTAGCGATTAATACCAATCATGCAACAACTTTGGTTAACACCTTTCCGGCCGAGATCGCTACTACCAAAACTACGCCTCCGACAGTAAACGAAATGCTTTCGGTTCATATTAGAGCCTTCTCAGCAATAGCATTTTGTTTCTGGAATGTTGTGTCAAGATTCATAAGTTGATTGAAGAGCTCCGTACCCATACGTTTTTCCACCTCATATTCCTTATTTTATAAGTACCCATTTATTTCATTTTACTCTCCCTATTATTAGGTTACAGTTCTCCCGTACACTTTCCGATATTCGCATGGTTATCTTCTCGAACTTCTGTCCTGGAAGATACTCTTCAACACAGTCAATTCGATGGTTTACAGCTGTAAAGCAACTGTACAAAAGTGTATTCAACTGACGGCATAATTATGCCAACCTTATTTTCATCTTCGAATTCCCAGGGTATACAATATCAGTCCAAGACATTTAGTAGAATCTGAAGCACAGAGAAAATAGTTAAATAGAGGACAGAAAGGTGCATACGCACCTGAATATTGTATAATGCCTGTCTAATAATCACACTTATTTATCTCCGACACAGTCTAACAGCAAACGTTTCATTGAATGTAATTTGAAAATTATTGCCTCTTTGAGCACTGTTGTATCAGTATTAGAATGGATAACACAAAATAAGTTTAACAATGAAAAAGTTCTGAATTTATTAAATAACTTAACATGTATTTTCCTATCAATGAATTTATGACTGTTTACTACCCTCAATCAAACAATCGGTAAAGTAGTCTATCTAGCTGTGAATATATATATATATATATATATATATATATATATATATATATATATATATATATATATATGTATGTATGTATGTATGTATATGTATATGTATATATATATATATATATATATATATATATATGCAATTATGTCTACAATACATCCATCTATATATTCATATGCGTACATCTCATTATCTGTTTACGTCCATTTATCGGTTTTCATTCTATCTATGTAACTGTTTCTGCACAGTTAACTCACATTTTAGTCTATGAATTCCACTGAGTTTCTGATACCGAGCAGAGCAGCAATTATGGCTGCCAACCACAAATTAAATACCAGTATTATGATTTCACTAGATTTGTAAATATTCCAAGAAACAGTCGTTGTCATTCGATAATAAAACTTGACATTGCCATCTGTCAGGGGAGAAGTCGAAGTGAACACACTATCCAATCAACAGTTACCAATGTTTGCATCTTTAGTCTTTTGACAGTAGACAAGACTGAGCTACATGAATCTCAATTCCAAATACAAACCCCTCCAAAAAGATATATTGCAGATATATTCATCTGATTTTCTGGTTGAATTCTAAAAGTAAGTTTAAATATATATAAGGAATTTGCAAATTTTATAAAAGTCAGCTTGCCTAGCAAGTAGTACGTCAATTTGAGACAATGTAGAATTTAAGAAAATGTCATTATATGTATTGAAACGTTTGTTTCCTTTGTATCTGTTGATACCTGAAAACCATACCCCAACAATTAAAATTATCCAAGACTATATATAAATAAAGCATGCATGTAAGTATGTATGTATGTATGTATGTATGTATGTACGTATGTAACAAAAGGCATATTAAACACCCTCAGCCACGCAGGATATACATGATCCGTTTTTACGAGATAAATTTGTAGAATTCGGTATGGTATAATTATCGAATACGATCAGTGGAGTTTGTTCCTTTGTATGCAATTGTCATAGGATAACGCGTTAAAAATAAAATTACATAGTAGTACGATTATTGTTCATAACTGATAAAGTTATGATAAAGTTATTATTTCTCTCTCTCTCTCTCGTGTGTGTGATGTTATGTGATTTGAATTTTTAACGTAGCTTTAACAATCTTTCAGTCGGGGATCGAACCCACGACCTCCGCGGCGGACGCTCTGGCCACTAGGCCATTGGAGAGATACACGTGTATGTACGTATGCATATGTGTATATATGTACATATGTATATATGTACGTATGTATGTATGTATGTATGTATGTACGTACGTACGTATGTACGTATGTATGTATGTATGTACGTATGCATGTATATATGTATGCATGTACGTACGTACGTATGTATTTATAGGGTTTAGCAAATAAATCTCACCAATATTCTTATGCATCTATCACGATAAACATAAATATTTAACATTTTTGCAAGGATAAGCCGATTTATAAAGGTGTAAATATTTTCAAAGATAAAATAGGTAGGTATTAAGATTCTTTCAAACGAATGTGAAAGAAAAGATAACTGTATCATTGTCATAATCCTTCAACGTTAGGCCAATATTTATCGCATGATAGCTTTTTAAATTAAATATATTATTTAAAGAGCATTCCAGAATATAAAAAAAAAGAATGAACAGATAGTTACAGAGACAATTCGCAATATAACTTTGGCTCTGCCTTTGGAATATAATACCTTATTAATATGCCATTACAGTTCAAAGTCCATTTACAGACAATGTGTCCGTTGTGAGCTAAGTGCAAAATGAAATAATCAACTGAACAATTTCTCGAAATAAGACATATATAATGGCTAAGATGCCATGTCTTAACCAGACGCATAATGTATGAAATTGTAGGAACAGAATTAAATGTTTCATGGTAAGCGGAGATAATATTTGTGTTTTCATTCTACAGCTGTCTGTAGGTGTATGCTATTCATTTCACTCTACAGCTGTCTGTAGGTGTATGCTATTCATTTCACTCCACAACCATTTCACTCTACAGCTGTCTGTAGGTGTATGCTATTCATTTCACTCTACAGCTGTCTCTAGGTGTATGCTATTCATTTCACTCTACAGCTGTCTCTAAGTGTATGCTATTCAGTTCACTCCACAGCCATTTCACTCTACAGCTGTATGTAGGTGTATGCTATTCATTTCACTCTACAGCTGTCTGTAGGTGTATGCTATTCATTTCACTCCACAGCCATTTCACTCTACAGTTGTCTGTAGGTGTATGCTATCCATTTCACTCTACAGCTTTCTGTAGGTGTATGCTATTCATTTCCTGAATAGTTAAAGCATTTCCTGGAGCGTTTTGTAAATACTGATCTGACCGGATTTCCTCGAATCCGTGCCGTGCATTTTGTACTTTGGCCAAGTAATTCTTTCTGCAGCAAATGATGCCCTTCTAACACTATCTTTGAAAAGACTCTTGTTTGGTTTTTTTGTTCGCTATTTAAATGTCTGGAAAAATGTTGGGAGTGATTCGGACTTGGAGATTGAAAGAAAACGTGACAACCCTGAAACCTAAATTATAACATACGAAATAAGAATGAAGTGTATGGGATAAAGATTGATCAATACACCTATCCAAAAGCAGCTTAATGCATAACAGGTATCTCGCAAGAACATTCGGTAAGTGCTGAAGCACAAAGCTTAAGCAAGTGGATATCTAATGCACATGATCAAATGTAAATGATTAAAGTTGCCGTTATATGCAAGATTTATGTGATTCTTCAAAGGGCAAGTTGTTTTGAAAATAACAGCGGCATCTTAAATTTGTATTTTTATTTTCAAACTTTCTTTTAAACACACTCATCCGATTTTTTTTTTGTTTTTCTTTTTTTTTTCGTGCGGAAACTTTAATTATTTATTTAATACCTCACTATGATAGAAACGAATTCATACAGATTTCTTGTCAAACTGTCTTTTAATATCTCATCCAAATTCGGTATTTTTTGCTTAGTTTATATTTCCATCACAGGAAGGGCATTTAAAGCATTTCATAGAAAATAGCTTGCGTATCAACCACATTGTGTTCCGAATGACAATAGGTTCAAAGCTCCAAATTCGGATGGATCTCGAATTTCTTGTTTATTGTTATATTCAAACTTTCTTTAAACTCACTCATACAAATTTTTTATATTTTGTTCATATTTTTGTATTCCCATTCCTCTGACAAGCATCTAATTTAGTTACTAAGAGAAATGAGATATGTTACTTGTATTGGAGATTTTTGTTTGGAGAGTAGATTATTGTATCCGCTTATATTATATACTTGGCGTTAATAATGATCACGTCTGAATATCTAGTGCGGAGAGGTCTTGTAGACCAAACAAAAATTAAATTTATAGGGTTAGGTACAGGATGTACAAATAGCAACGTTTATTCAGGATATAATATACGTGTGTATGCGTTCTGGATTTTTTTACGTAGCTTTAAAAAAATTTCAGTCATGTCGCATGTCTGCAGTAGTAACAGTTTATAGTGATGTATATCGCTGGGGCATCATATCGCACACATGTGCATGATGTCCCACCTAGTCACACTATCCTGACACTAGGTCGACCAGTCCTAATACTAACCTGTTAATGATGGGCGCCAAGCGAGGCAGGTGTTAGTACCATTTCATAAATCTTTGGTACGACTCGGGCCGGGGTTCCAACCCGCGACCTCCCGCATTCTAGATGGATGTTCCAACAGCTAGGTTACCGAGCGGTATGAAAAATCTAATTTCACAATTCCATCCAGAACTCATTATTATTATTGTTATCAATATTAGTAGTAGTAGTAGTATTTCGATTTAAGAACACTTTTTAAAGTTCTACTTGGCAGACGATTGTTTAGATAGTAAGTCGAAGATCCACAACCAACATCCTGAGAGTAATCCGCAGTACTCTATGCCTATCAAAATAATTTATAGTTATCGATTGTTTTTATCTCTATATATCATTCCACAAAGCAGTCTTAAAATCCGCATTTCTCTCCACTTCTCAATCTTTCTTGTGACCGATTGCTATATGCCATGATATTGAGAGAAAGATAACATTTATCTTAGAATTAAGTGGAAAACCAAATTATATATTTCATGAACTATTCGAAATGTTATCAAGTCGTATGCAAAAATGGCACACGAGTCTCTTAGGTTGATTCATAAACAAATCAATTGTTTATTGAATCCAGGTCCTTCTGTGCACAAACGGGACCTTGACACAGGTGGTGATCTAGACTCAAAGGGGAATTTTACACAAGTGAATCTGTCTGCAGGAAAAGGGAATTTAATTAGGGAAAATATAAAAAGAGACGGAACAGATATAATTATATATATATATCTATACATTTCTGAATCTATATGCATCTCTAAACAAACATTCATACAGCATGCCATATGAAGTTTAAAATCTTAGCGGGCACATATTTATGTTTTCAACATCGTTGAGAATTTAGCCTGAAAAAAAGTCGATTTAATCTTCAATATTTGTTATGGATGATTCATTCCGACAGAGTACAAAGCATTGAATTTGCTGTTTTGGTATTAACCTTTATCTTTTCAGTTAACTTTCGCATGTTCCTATGCCACGTACGAGCGGAATGTTCGAAATCCTCGACAGCTTTTGTATATTCCTCAAAAACCGGTTCCAGCTCATTCCTTTCAAATGCCCCGTAGATGACAGATAAAACCATGTCGATTCCTACGCAAAGGACGGCTAATGTTGCCGAAACTAAAAAGCACGTTTTCATTATTCCAAATTTTGAAACATCGTTGTCTGAGAGATATCCCTTCTTGATCATTGTAACAGACACAAAACATGCGAGAGTAAGTGCAATACCCACGAGAGAATACTGTGTCCTCTTGGAAATTTCAATTTGCTCCTCAAATTTTGCGTTCAGTTCCTTAAGTTTTTTGAACGGCTTTATGTCCATTCGTTCTTCCAAATCAAATGCTTTCCTTTCTAGTAACTTCTCTATCTGTTTTGCTCGATCTATTATAATGATGCAACTGTCACCAAGGCTTGCCGTCTTTTGGACTTCTATTTTCTCTAGCTTCTGACCCGGAAAATTTTCTTCAATGCAATCAATTAGGTGGTTTACTGCTGTAAAGCAGTCCCGCAACAAAGCTTTAAACTTGCCACATTCTGCGAGTATGGTTTTCTTCTCCGAATTACCAGGGAAGAAAGTATCTGAGCAAGACATTGTTTTGTAGGATCTGAAGCATAAAACAAATATACAACAAACCAGGTTAGAAAGGCTCTTAGGCCTGTAAAACAGTCACATTGTTATTATTATCGAACAATAACAGACAGTTAACGTTTAATTTAAATTACTTATTACAACGATAATTTCACAGAATTAATAATGGCAATCTTCTGAATTGATCTAAAAATACCTGGTATCGTGATATCAATCCATTTATATCTACCCATCAATCAATTAATCAGTCAATGGATATTAAATATGCGAGTATCGGTCATCACGTGAATCCATCCATATATACCTATATATCTCGTTAAATCAAACTCGTTATGGTCTTTTTTATCTACCTTTCAATCTATTTACATAGATATATGTCCATTTATCAGTCTTTATATTAACATCGTTTTTATTTATTTAAATACAGTATTAATCTAAACATTCCTTTTATCTCGACTCCTAGCAACACACGGATCCCAATTGTGAATGTGAACCACTAATTGCCTACTCGTTTGCCGATTCGAACCGATTTTACTGATCCTAAAAATCGACCATCACATTAACTTTATCGTACAACAGCATCCTATTATCTGACAGGAAACAAATTAGAGCAATCACCCCAACCCATCACTTGCCATCGATAGAGTTTGCAACTTTGGTTAATGGACTTTAACTGCAGACAACCTTTCGAAACTCTGTCTCATATGCAATAGCCATAAAATGATATAATTTGTCAAATGTAACATTTTATATATATATATATATATATATATATATATATATATATATATATATACAAATACACTTACATACATATATATATATATATATATATATATATATATATATATATATATATATATATATATATACACATACATATATGCATATACACATATATAGAAATATATATATATATATATATATATATATATATATATATATATATATATATATATATATATATATATATATACATACATATATATATATACATACACATATATATATACATATATATACATATACATACATATACATATATACATATATACATACATATATACATACATATATACATACATATACATACATATATATACATACATATATATATACATACATATATATATACATACATGTATATATACATACATGTATATATATATATATATACATACATGTATATATATATACATGTATATATATACATGTATATATATATACATGTATATATATATATACACATGTATATATATATATATACATGTATATATATATATATATATGCATGTATGTATATATATATATATATGCATGTATGTATATATATATATATGCATGTATATATATATATATATATATATATGCATGTATATATATATATATATATACATGTATATATATATATATATATACATGTATATATATGTATATATATATATATATACATGTATATATATATATACATGTATATATATATATACATGTATATATATATATACATGTATATATATATATACACATGTATATATATATATATACATGTATATATATATATATATATATATATATATATATATATATATATATATACACGTATATACACATAAACATACACATACACTTACATACTTACATGCATATATACATATACATATATACATACATATATACATATACACATATATAGACATATATATACACGTATATATACATATATATACATATATATGGATATATACATATATAAACATGCATCCATTCTACCGTGTTACAAGCCAGGGGCATTTGTTTGACCCAGCGGTATCAAAACCTATTGCAGTGCAGCTAGACGTCATAAGTTTACCTCAAGTTTCGAACGACTTCTATACGACTTTATTTGTACACTAGAAAGCCCGATGTGTCAATTATAATATTTTTTTTCTCTAATCATTGCAAGATCACTAAATCTCACGACATGTCAAATATCAATCAACCGCACAGCTGCATGGTTTCTCTTCAACTTTCCGTACCGGCAGCTGTTCACGCCGTATAAACTATACAACTTTCCCCTACCTCCTACTCCACCTTAGGCTAGTCGAGTCATGGTTCGTAGGTACATTTCTCCAGTCAAACTGCATCAAATTGGCCACGATGAATCCATGAACGGCATCTACCAAGTCCCTTTTTATATCCCTTTTTTGTAATGTATCCGTTTTCTACCGGAAATACTGACACTTCACACACACACTTTACATATATCTTTTCTTTACGTCCTATTTTGCTTTCAACTGGTAAGGAGAACTAGGTAACTGTTTGATCTTCTGTATGGATAAACACAAAACACAGCAAAATATACACCGTAGACAGCAAACATCGAGCGGAATCCAGTAGAAACTCTTGCTACGTGTGTGCATATCCACATTCTTAATAAGGCTAGCTACGTGTGTATAAGGTATATATTTATTTTTGGAGAAAATCTTAAAACACACTTGATGAAATGTATCCGTTATTCACTTGTTTCAATCACGAGTACTTGATGAAATAAAACTGTAGATTTTGACTGTACAATATCAGTCTTGTATGGAATCAGTTCGAGTCGGACTGTACAATATCAGTCTTGTATGGAATCAGTTTGAGTTGGACTGTACAATATCAGGCTTGTATGGAATCAGTCTGAGTTGGACTGTACAATATCAATATCGTATGTAATCAGTTTGAGTTTGACTGAAAAATATCATTCTTTTAAGGAATGTGTAGAACTAAACGATTGTATTTGGAATATACCATTGCATGTTTGCGATGTTAAGAAAAAAGAATTATGAAAAATGTTTAAGTCATAAAACAAATTATTAATAGTCTCTTGAACGACTAGTGTTTGCAGATTTCGATTTTGTAATCAAATGAAATGCTATGTTTTAAGCGTTTATTGTAAGTGTTTTTGTTTTAGATTAGATTAGATAGAGAGATATATAGATACATGTTATTAGCTAGCTTTATATTGTCTGGTTAAATATAAATAGTTATAATAGCATGGAAACAATTACATTGATTTTATGATTTACATTTGTACTTACATTTTGGATCGAAACAATCTTCAGGCTTGAGTTAAGCTCGAACAGTGACCATTCAAGGTAGTTTTATGGCAGAAATGACTGCATACAACTTATGTACTCACTTTTATACACTTACACACAATTAGATAAACAGATATCGGTGATGATAGTGATCTCTCACTCACTATGTACTTCCAGGTCTTATTAAGTGTGCACTATACGTAGATTATCTGGTAATCACATATAAAATACAGACTTACGACGTGAACTCGTATAGCATTACATTACACAAATGACTTTACGCAGTGTAATGGATCACACCGAATCACCCGACATTACGACCTGTTCATCTCTGACAACCATTCAGTATTTGGAAAAGAGACATATTTAAATTAATTAGATATGTCTTTTAAATGATCTGTTATGATTCCAATAAATGTAAATGTCAACAAGTATTTGTTATTGCTATTGTTTGAGGTCGTTTATTATTTTAGTGTTACATATTCAGTACAGTGATGTCCAATGTCCATATACATGCTACGTGGTACATATGGTGAGTGAGTACTACGTGAGTTGTTTGCATTGCACGAGCCTAACATGCACCCATTAATTTCATTAACAAATTCCTTCAACAGTTCTGGGTGCAATATGTTACTCAATATTTTGTAGATGGTATCGAGGAAAATAACCATTCTAGATCATAATACTACAATACACTGGTAAGTTTTTACAAATTACATTGTGATAGTTTTATAATAATTCCTCACCTTATAAATAATTTAGTTGTCCGTCTGTGATAGATTTGTTTACTTTTAATTATTTATATGTGTCATGTGCATGTGTTGTAGGTCTGGTGATAATGTTTTCGTCATCAACACGTCTAATTATAATTAAATCCCAAAATTCCACTGAAGGGCAACTTTATTGCTTCCATATGCCCGCTAGAGGTATTACATAAAATCGGTAAGCTACATCAATTATCCTGCAATAGGTAAACTATTAGCTTTGGATGATGATAATAGTCTAAATATTTAATTTCAGTAAATCACGAAAATCAATTTTAAAGCTGCTGGGAAACATATTCATGTAGAAGTAATTTCACTCCAAACGATATTACTTTATTTTGCTCAGTCAAATGTATATTAATTTTGTAACCTGTTTTATGATGTCTTAGACTTAAAATAATTAAACAGTCGTATTAAAATCGCAAATAGGTACTCTCTGGAAGTGTACATTAAAGTGAAAATTTTCAAACTATAAAACGATGCGACCTCATAGACAAGAACAAAGCAATTTTACTTTTAGGCATTTGTTCAATTTCTATAAATTTAATGCAGATAATTTCTGAAACGATTTTATCAAGCTAGGTGGTGAAAATAGTACACCGTACCTGGCTTATTGTGTTACAAGCTAAGTCTTTAATGACATTTCCAGGATCAAATAAATTATGTTGCGATGTTTGTACCTCGTTCATGAAGGCAGTTAATACAATGAAAGGATGTATGTGGATTAAATTATGGCCACATGATTTTGATGTTTGCGTATACGTCTTTCCGTTTATTTATTTTTGAATGTATTAATCCGAATATTTGCATCCATCTATATATCTATAGATATATCGATCTATCTATCTTGGGCCCCGAGTTGCCGAGTGGTCTAAAGCGCTATCCGTCACGGATCACTGCCATCTCACCTCTGTCTGCGTGGTTTCAAGCCTCGGATTCGGCCAATGTGGGTATGTGAGAAAGCTTGACGGCAGGTTCTCGTGGGTCGGTGATTCTTTCCGGGGTTTTCCCGGGTTTTTCCTCCACATGAATACTGGCTGCCATGTATGGCCTATCTTGTGCTGAAAAATGGCATTAAATCCTGTAACGACGACAATCTGTCTATCTATCTATCTATCTATCTATCTATCTATCTATCTATCTATCTATAGAAGATACTAATACTATGAATTTAAATCATCATGTCTTTCTTGTACGTTGTGGTTGTTCTTTTGAGCTGTTGACACAAACACACCCGCTGCAAAACCGACAAAGTCTACAAAATCAAACAATGCAAACATTAGAAATGCTGCAACTGCGTTTTATTTCATTATCGTTAAAAATATTACCATCATCATATAAATTATCAAAAGACATGGCACTTGTGGTATTATGGGTCCAAGATATTACTAAGTACAAATGACATTAAGGTCTTACGGGTGGTTACATCAAGATAGAACGAAACAGTACATGTGTCCCCCATAATTATTGTTATTGATCCGTCTTGTTTGCAAACGTATACCATTGCAGCGTCGTTGACTTGGACCTCGTTGTGATTTCTGACGTAGGCCGTGACGGCGCTGTCGACTTGGACCAGGTTGTGATTGCTGACGTAGTATATAGAGACAAAGATTGATAATAATCAAATGATTGAGAACTGATAGTGAGGTAACCTGTGTTTTGTTCCTACAGATTATATAAATAATATGCTTCTCTTTTTATCAGATCTCCTATGATGAGAATAAATTGGTCAGACATTTTATACCCGGAAAATGATAAGAGGGAAGAAATGAATCGACCTGTACATGACCCCCTGAAACTTTTGCAACAATGTTGTAATGAAACTAAACTCCACATTGAGGCTGTGGAACTACATCTTCCTCGAAGGCATTTCTCGAAAGTATCCAATGATAAAGACAAAACAATCAAAACCAGTTGTGATGTCGTCACACAACGGCTTCATAAAATTGAAGAATAAAATATCTTACTAGTCCTGAACTCTGCGAGAAATTAAATTCGATCGACCTTAGTTTCTTAGATAGGGGCCCCGAGTGGCCGAGTGGTCTAAAGCGCTCTCCGTTACGGATCACTGCCATCTCACCTGTCTGCATAGGTTCGAGTCCAGGATTCGGCCAATGTGGGTATGTGAGAAAGCTTGCCAGTAGCTTCTCGTGGGTAGGTGGTTCTTCTCGGGGTTTTCCCGGGTTCTTCCTCCACCATTAATATTGGCCGCCATGGATAGCCAATCGTGTGCTGAAAAATGGCGTTAAACCCCACAACAACAACAGTTTCTTAGATAGACTTGATACAGCTAAAAAGGTGATGGCAGGTTAAATGAGTGTTGGTTATTCAGGTAGTGTTCTTGTCTATATCGGAGCCATCGGAATGGAGATTGCGACAATATCCAATGCTGCTTTCTTCGGAACGTTAGGTACACGTGCCATTGCAATAGACATCGTATCCATCATATTTCTTGGTATTGATATGATCATTGGTGCCATCACTGGAGCGATTGAGAGGGGTCAGCTAGACGCAGCACTGAGCGAATATACGCAAGTTGACACATTCAAGCCAGCAGCAGACAAGTTCTACGACAAACATTAGTGAAGTCAGGGTGATTCTTAAATCTCTACGAGATCAGAACTAAAATATATTTCCGTGACATATGTGACCATAGACAACATAGTTCATACATAGACACATGCCATGTAGATAAAATTAGCAATGCATATATTGTTTTAACTGCAATATTTTTTCAGTTAAAGAAACTTCATGTCATGTGATGTTAAGAAGTGGATACGTAATTTGACTGAGTTGAAACTCCAAACAAATTTGTAATGGGTTTCAATTGTTTTATATATTTGCTTCTGAATAGTATATTCATTGATATATTTTAAAACGCGTGCTATACAGGATAACAAAGACAGCAAAGAGATTACCTGCACTGATTACATCCACCACGATATCAGTAGATACTTCAATAAGGCATGGATGATATATAAAGTTACTTGTAAGATACACCTATGGCAATAATTATTAGAGCCCAAGTGTCAACAACCATTGGATAACCGATGACCATAGTTGTTTATTTATTCTTCAAAACTTGAATAATATATCTGTTCTGTGTTACTTTGGACATCCTAATTCTAGAGAAAATATATGCACGGGATTAGGATTATCGATTATGTATTTGTAAGACCTATATAATTTACTAAATTCACGTGAGCACTTACAAATCCATCAGTAAAAATTGAAGCAGAACTAAATCGCACTTTATTTCAGTTTGTATGAGGTGTATAAATAATGTTACACGTGATACACTTGCATTCCGGGGAATGGAATAGCATTACATTAGTCGTTCATTAGGTTCATTAGTATAAGACTGGTTGAAAGATTCATTGACAACGACAATAGAGCGCGGCCAAAGCTAGTCAATATAAATGGTAATTGGAATGTATGCGTGTGTATATATGTATGTATGTACGTACGTACGTAGGCATGCATGCATGCATGCATTTATGTATATACGCAAGCATGGATGGATGGATGGATGGATGTGTTTACGGACTCTCAGAAAAAACAGTGACTTAGGGTGCCAACCAAGCGTAAATATTTTAAACTGTTATAATAAAAATCTCTAGTATGATGTGTATAATGGATATGACTCAATCTTTGCATAATGCTATTAGTAGATATGACTAAAGTTTTGCATAATGATAACAGTAGATATGACTAATTTTTTGTATAATGGTAATACTTGATATGGCTAAATTTTGGTTCTGTGTTAACAGTAGATATGGCTATATTTTGTTTGTTTAATGTAATATTACTAACAGATACGGCTAAATTATTTTCTAATGTTAATAGCAGATATGACTAAATTGTTGTATATTAATAATAGTAGTATACATATCTAGTGCTTGATCTTTATTCTTACTGAATGTGATAGTTTAGTAAATGTTATTTTAGAAGCAATTATCTTAGCCGAATGAACTATGTTTTTTTTAGTTATTTGCATTAAGCATAGTCAAACCTGTACGTGATGAAAAACTCATCGAAAGTACTGACCATGTAGAGTAAGAGTACTTATTATTAAGGACTTTTGTCATCTTCGGCGACAATCCTTTAATATATATATATATATATATATATATATATATATATATATATATATATATATATATATATATATATATATATATATAGTGTGTTCGCTGCATTTGAACAAATGGCACTTTCAAGCACACGTCAATAATCAGATTGCCCTTTATTTATAGATGTTGCTGTAACTGGGTCAACGTCACTTTCGTGCACACATACATAATCAGGGATGTGACTTGATTTGCCTTCTTTTGTTGTGAAGACAAATATACTGCCTATAATTATATTTATAATTTCTACAAGGAATTCTTACTTTAAGAAAAAATGAAGATTGAAGCGAAAAAGAGTAAATAATCAATCAAAATTCGACACTCCACTCCTTAGAACAAATGTGCTACCCTATACTTGTAAATATACCCATATATAGACAAAAACAGATTATCCCCTGATAAGTAGATAATAAAATATATACATGTGTAACTGATGGGAATAAAGAACTAATTATTTTCAAAAACTTGACACATTCTATTATATATATATATATATATATATATATATATATATATATATATATATATATATATATATATAAACACACAACATATGTAGGACAATTAAAGTGGGCGCAAAGCAAAGAACAAACAAAGTTGAAGTATATTTATTAAACTCGCACCTCAATCAATTAGCCACGCCAATTGGTAAAACACTTAATCAACATATAGGTACGACCTTTGGAGATTTATTATTGAGTACATTACATGCAGCTATTTTAGCCCAATTGTGTGTGTGTGTGCGTGTCGTGTGCCTGGCTCTGATTAACTGTTTAACATATATTTTAACATGTGCGCCCCTGATTTATTCCACGAATCTATATATGTACTCTGCCATACAATTTCAATACGCATGACATGGGTGCCAAGCATGTAATTATAGGGGGCATGGACGACAATCTCGTCTTAAATGTATACCATTCAGTATTTATTTTTGGTTGTTGTTGTTGTAGGGTTTAACGCCAATTTTCAGCTCACGTTAGGCTATATATGGCGGCCAGTATTAAAGGTGGAGGAAGAACCCTGGAAAACTCCGGAAAGAACCACCGACCCACGAGAATTCTTGGCAAGCTTTCTCACATACCCAAATTGGCCGAATCCGAGACTCGAACCTTCGCAGACAGAGGTGAGACGGCAGTGATCCGTAACAATTCAGTACAAGCAAGATATCTAACATCTCTTTATAACAACGTATACCACCTTGTTGCGATCTTAAAATCTTGAATTAGTTTGTTTCATTCGTTTGAACGCCAATTGTGGATGTGTCGTTTCGATGTACAACTCACTGAGATATCATAATGCTAAAACATACAGCAGCTTGCTTTGGACACCTCCTTGGGATGTCTCGTTTCAATTTACGGTTAAGTGACAAGTCCTAATACTAAAACATGTAGTAGATTGCTGTGAGTGCCCCATGCAAATGCCCTAGCAAACCTATGACAATTATTTATACTAGGGTAGACATGTTACTGAAATAGTAAAACGAGATCGTTATAATTACAATGGGCATATGCTATGATGCTTCTTTTCCCTGTTCAAAGTAAACATGACAGACTCGTGTTCCATAAAAATAAAACATTCTTATTTTTGTCTTACTTAAGCAACATTTACTGAAGATGTTGCAAAATATAAATATAACTGGTGTAATCGATACAGCACTATACTAAAGTTTGCATAGCATAAGGACATTGTGAAATACAAATACTGGATAGATGCTAATGTTAAGAATATTAAACGTCTATGTGTTCATATGTATCTGAGACAAAAGTGTCAGATAATGCGTATTCATTTACATAATACTGAGCTGTATATGTCAGTTCGGTTTCGCTGCTATGTTATGTTTAAAAACAAATGAGTGAGAAAAATGAACTAACAGTTTATACACTCTTCTATCAAAATGATTATAATATTATGATGTTTCATTGATTTTTCGTCCAACACCAAACTTCGAGTCAACACATATCTCTAAAATGTATCTCAACCCTTCTGGCATAAAGCATCAGTTATCGAAAGTAACGAAGAGAACTATACAAACAAACAAACAAAAAACGATTTACGAACCGTTCACCTCCAGATCGTATAGATGTGATGTATTTAAATATATCATCATACTTAGGATATAAAGGACACTACACCACATTACACCACACTACACCACACCGTACTACACTAACAGTGGAACAAATGTATTGATTTCTACGCTAATCATTAATACTGCTCGTTCTACAACAGAAAACACCTAATGAACTGCGTGATCGTTTTACAGTGTAGATCATACAAGATCATTACACTAGATACCAGTGCTTGTTTCATTTTACGCTGAAACAGCGGACATATATGACTAAATGTCATCTGACAATAAAACACGCATGTCTCTAGAAGCAGGAAGTTGTTAAGTGATTCTTTCTAAATAAGGTATTATTTCTGATTTATAATTACATTGGAAACAAACTGAGACCATGCCAAAGTAATGTTAGCATCCTCAATCAAGCTTTCCTGTGTATCATGCAATCAAGGCCATTGCGATCGACACATCCCAAATCAACCTTTGCAGTGTACGGGATATCCAATGTAACATCGATATAAACATCACAAATCAACCTCTCCAGGGTATGAGTAAACCAATGCCACATCGACTTACAGATCAATATTGTTCGTAGACAAGCCTCATGAAATACATTTATCCTCTCGCCCTGACCGGGTAAAATAATCAGTGCCAAATACATATGGTATGCTTATTAGTCCCTGGCCAAGTAGATGCAGAATCTATGCTTAAAAATATTTGTATCTTCTATCCATAAGAATCACCACAATCAAACGCATGGTGTTCACTTGCTTTTTACACCTATGCATATTTATCTTACATTTAATTAGTTTAGAATGCTGTTGAGGAAGATGCCATGGAATTTTATTTAATCTATGCATCATTGTAATGTGGAGAAATGTTCCCCTTCAAACAACTGCTACGTAACTTCATGCGTCAGCTCTGAAACTGTTGTTTATTTGTTCTGGTCAGGACGTGTTACACTTGCCCCATGTCGAAGGTATTAAGACGGAAGCCTTGTTGATATATTTTCGTGTTAAAAAAAGACGCCATAACATGTTAATATTACAGTGTAGTATGTAATTACATTTTCGCAGGAAAAAATATTGCTATCATACATTATAACTAAATATTTCAAGTATCTCTGCCGATTCCCAATAATATTTACACAATGTATGATATAGTAATACCATGTTTACCAAGCAGGACTTGACCCACAGTAAGGCTGCATCACGAACGCCAAATACATGCTGGAGACGGTGAAGTAATATATCATGGTCTACTGTGTCAAATGCTGCAGACAAATCAAGGAGGGTGAGGACGTAATCTTTCCGCTATCCAACGCAGAGAGAATGTCATTAACTACTTTTAGAAGAGTAGTTTCAGTACTCCAACAAGGGCGATATGCAGATTGTACATTGCTAAAAAGACTGTTTGAAATTAGATGAGATACAAGCTCGGATTGAATAACTTTAAGATTTTTTAAATGAATGGGAGATTAGATACTGGGCGGTAGTTCTTTAAATCGTTATGGTCTAGTGTTGGTTTCTTCAGCAG
This sequence comes from Sinohyriopsis cumingii, assembly GCA_028554795.2. Lineage (NCBI taxonomy): Eukaryota > Metazoa > Mollusca > Bivalvia > Unionida > Unionidae > Sinohyriopsis > Sinohyriopsis cumingii. Next base: position 115,098,033 of record CM068837.1, on the reverse strand, counting down.
AGGCTTTACAATGGCAGTTTTGAAAAATGATGGTAATTCCCCGGATGAGAGAGAGGTATTGATAACATCAGTTAGTGAAGGCAACACTGGATCTAAGCACTCAAGCAGCAGTTATATTGAAATTGGATCAAGTTCACATGTACCGTTAAACAATGGCAGCTTCTAACCGGTTTTGGTGCACTCTTCATCACATATTTGTAATGAATGCTGCCTGTAGTGAATTGATGTCGAAACGTTCCTACATAAAGGTGACTTTCTCACGTGTTCCGTCATCTGACTAATCGATAAACATCTTATTATTTTTAATTGTCAATTGGATATCTATATTTTTTTTTTTTTTTGGGGGGGGGGTTACTTTGTCATATTTATGTCTTCGGGGAATACTTTTAATAGATTCGAAACAGTTGTTGGATTCCACTGCAATATATTCATAGTGTACATACTAGTCAAGTACGTTACTACGGACAAATACAAAACGGAACCAAACCGAACTCGTTTTAGATATAAAAAATTATAAGAGTACATAGCAACGTCCAACATGGGTGCTTATTGGTAGGACCTGTGCCTGGTACCTTTCAATACCTGTGTTTGATGGATAAAGGCTATTCGTAGTATCTTTAAATATGTGTACTTGTTGGGCAAGGCAAGTAGTATATTGGGATACCCTAGGGACAATGGAAATTCAAGTCAAAAACCCCACTGGAATGTTGACGGATAAGTTTTCAGAACCACCTGGGAACGTTTACGGACAATGTTAATATAGTATGGGGAATATTGGGACTGTATACGGACACAGGAATGTGGGGTTGTTATATATTGTAGCGTGTAGCGGGTAAGTTCAGCTAGTTTAGCATGTAGCGTGTAGCGGGTGGCGGGAACGTTCAGCTAGATCAGCGGGTTGTGGGTAGCAAGTGGCGGGTAGGTTCAGCTAGTTCATCGGGTTGCGGGTAGCGGGTGGCGGTTAAGTTCAGCTAGTTCAGAGGGTAGAGGGTGGTGGGTAAGTTCGGCTAGTTCAGCGAGTAGCGGGTGACGGGTAAGTTCAGCTAATTCAGCGGGTAAGTTTGATAACTATACCAATAAAACAGCGCTTGTCGAGGTGGGACGTAAAACGTCTTTAAAGACAGAGTCATAGCTATATAAAATACATACAATATACATACATAGATTGATGAACATCAATCTATCACACAAACAACTTTATAACCGACTAATAAAAGTAAGCAAGAAAGCAAATCTTTCCAAGGCACACGAATCGCCATGAAAGGGCCTTATTTTTTTGTTAACATCATTCCGTTAACATAGAGGACATCGCATATGTCTTTTTCTCTTCCTCAAACTTCTTCTGACTTAATCTCCGTAGATGTATACTATCTTTAGACAGCCGTCTCTCCAAATAGATTCTTCTCCCAAACGCTCGTATCGGTGATTCGGATGACTGTACATGATGATTTGACAGACATGGGTAACTCCGTACGGAACGGAATCCACGATACGAGAGTAGAAGATTCAACGTTAGTCCACATCTTGTGACGTGAACAGGTGAAGGGAATGGAATGGACTACGATTATTCATTGAGGAAAAGCGGATCGAAATGGATTAAGTTTTTTCACCAATCCTAACACGCGTTACAAACGTCAGTCACAGTGTGGAGTCTGTCTTCCAGTCTGAGAGCTATGAACCACATGTGATGATAGTTTAAATAAGTTTGGAATGTCAGCATCTCTTAATGCTTCATGGGTGTGTGTATTTGTTTTAGTCACAAAATGGTAATGGCCTCTTATCATTTTGACCTGTCATGTGGCACGCTTATTTATTTTGTTTGATTGATGTGAATAGGGATGCACTGCATCTTATTTCTGTGAGAATCAGCAAGAAAAGAAATGCAAGTTTGAAATTTAAAATATTTAAAACTTGTCTTATAGCCAGTGAGAGATGAAAATACAATGCGTCCTGTAATTTGTTACCCTGTGATGTCATACTTGCTAATGTCAGCATGTTTGTGCTTCTTTTGTGTAGCATGAATGCGATAGAAAGATAACATGAAGATACAAAGGCAGAAAACAATTATTTTAATAACAAGAATAAACCACTAATAAATACAATACAACACAGCAACATGTAATGCGGATGCAATTTAGGTATAGACATTGGCATCACATACAATGCTATTGCACTATTATCCATGCACAAGCATGGCCAATTCTTTCTTACAATTTTGCTCCAATATCAATGTGTAAAATACTACTTTTTCTAACAAATTTAAATCTGGTTATATGACACACGGTACTAATTATACGGAAGAACTGTCAACCAGTCTAGAAATAATAGAGTATTTGCGGGTTTGGTGGTCCATAATTAGTTAATAAAGAAAATTATAATTTTAGTAAAAATATCTTTTGAGAGCTTATCTTACATGTAATTAAAAAGAAATAGACAAATTTCTACTGATGCAATTTTAGCCTTTTTACAGCTTGACTCGGGAATACTCAATAAGGAAAGTAGCACCTGATTCATTTGGTGCAGAATCAATAATATGTATTTCACGCACATGTATGTAAACAAAATGCCACGGCTCATATGGTGTTCTCCAACATAAGCTTGTCCCAAGGTTAGATGTCCATGGAGAAGTATAGGTCTCATCATCAGCACCAGACATTTTAAGTTATTGAATTTTGAATATGATAGTGATTCCACGTGTTTACTATTGGAATTGAATTAGTACCGTGAGTCCTGCACGTGCATTAAAGTACACAATGTTACATATGGAATCGGTTCACAATTAATACTTCCAGTTCAGTACCCACGAATGTAGTTCTAGTCTATTTTTAGAACATTTTTTTCCTCTCTCATTTTGGTGGTGATAGAAAAGTTTTATTTATGCATTTTTGGTAGGGATTTAAAGGTAACTGTTTATTCTTGATAACATGAGCTCAGGGTGTCGTTCTTTGTGTGTATTTCGGCGACAGTGCACAGTGAGTAATAAGGCCTTGGTGATGATCCGGAAGTGGAATCTGTGTTCTGTTTGCATGCTGCTATGTTGACAGTTCAGCATCTAAAAAGAGAGCAGGTCAACCTTTGACGAGAACTTCACTGTAAAGTCATCTTTGAAGGTATTTTAGATTAACATATGATTTGTATTGATTGTCACACAGTGGAAAGGTCAGTACTGGGAAACAAATGTAGAGAACATATAGTAAAATTGTGTCCTATGTCCATATGAAGATGATAATTCGATCAGTGGTCCAAGGGAGATAATTCAGAAATTAAGAAAGTGATGGAACATTAGAATAGACATTTGAAGAGAGGAAAGTAAGCTTATATGTCAACATTTGCTTACAAATATATTAAAACTAAACCACATATGTGAGATGGAACTTGCTAAAAGATAGAATAAACTGGAACGTTTAAATTTAGCAGAAGAAAACAAAAAACAACTATAGCTCTGTTTATTGACTGAATTTGCTAGGCATAATTAGGAAAAATAGTTGATACATCCATGCTCTTAAATGATAACTTTCTTTTGCAATTTGTACTTATTAAGAAATCGTGTGTGTGTGTGTCTGCCTGTGTCGCATCATATATAATTATCCATTTCACCTCTTTTTTTAAATCCCACCCCTTTTCATTATATAAAGTCTTTCTGTGGAGAAACCTTGCTTAAGACACAAGACATTGTTGGTGAAAGGTAACTATATGGCAGTCAGCGGGGAATATTGAAGAAACAAAGTGGAATATAGACGTGAATTGACCTGGAAAGAAAGGCATGCATGCCTAAAATGTCAATATTAGTAAAAATTGTATATCTTGTACAAACATATTCATCAGGTAAGACAGCAGTTACAAATAATAAGGGATTTCAGACAAGAGTGTCGTAATCTCATATGGGGACTTGGAGAACATGAAACGTTTTAATGATTTAAAACATTCCCTGGCCTTCGAGGTAGTGTATGCAAATGACTGCAATGTTGTTTCGAATGGAAGTTGGCAAGGTGGATCATAAGTATGGAGGTGGATTACAGCCATAATTATATGCGCGTATTTTCTAATCTTCCTTGATCCAGTATTGAAATGGGCTGCTTGCATTGATACTTTCATAATTCTATCTATGTATATTGTATTTTTCATTGATGCAAATTGTACGTATCAGTTTGCAAGTGCTACGTTCCTTCCGTATCATTGCAGTAAAGGTCTGCATGTAGTTGTTTATATCTACTTTCTTTCTGTGTTACTGTATCTTGCAATCTGCCAACTAATGAATCGATTTCAAAGTTTGTCGTATAGCAAACGCTTTGTCAGTTATTTCAAGTTTTGTATGTTTCTATTTATAAGCTTTCCATATTACAATTATATCATTCCAATCGCTGATTTCATGGAGAGTTGGCCTTGCAACAATGTAACTACTAAGTCTTATCAGTATCGTCTGTGTTGTCCAAATCGTGTCGCCCTTTATTGTCATAATGGCATACTAGAAATTAGCATGGCATTATGACAACAGAAAGCGCTCTACATTTCTAACGTTTCTCCTAATGCTCCCCACGGAACGTTACAGCATTCGCTTTGTGTCGATTAACAGTTTACCTCTTTCAGTCCCTTTTTTAAGGTGTAAATCAGCAACGAAGTTTTAATAGTTCTCCAAAATGCATGTGCTTTCTCAAAGATCTAAACGATTTATAGCACCTTACGAAAATAAAAACACATACGCTACGGCAGGGATGTCCATCTTCTTCAACCCGAATTTTGATGCACTTAAGTATTGACTTTCACCGTTTAAGAAATCAATTTCTGAGTGATATCTCTCATTACTTTGGAAACATTTGTTATTTTAGCAAAGTAAGGATAAAATATGACAATGATATATTCCAACATACTCTTCTTAACGAGTTTTCATCAGACGAACCCTGTGTGTAAGGATCGTATTGTACGTCACCCATTTCGACGCACCTCACAGACGTTTATCTTTTCCTGTGATACTTTTGTACCTAAGCTGCGGCGAAAATAAAATATTTCAGGGCAACATCAATAGCACATAAAAACAACTTATAGGTAAAATGATATTTAAAAAAATTAGGCATTCCTAAAGGTTTTCTTATTCTTATCACAATCTTCCTTTTGGAACAAATTTTGTCGCTAAAGCCAAAATATTCAAATTGTGGAAAATCATGATCGTATCATGACATAAATGTTTACTTGTGATTAGAAGTATTAGATTTAGTGTACGATTGTTTCCAATACTTAATTTGCATTGTTAATTTACAGAACCTCAGTCTTTGAATGTAATAATTGAAAGGCAAAGTTCTTAGCAACACAAACAACTTATTCTATTGCCGCAAATACTTCTACAAACCGTGAACATTATTATACAGTGTATATGTTGAATAGAAAATTCAGTAATGTACTATTTTATAGCATTAATTCTCCAAACAGTCACTAAGGAATATAACCTGACTGTTCTTGAGGCATAATTAGCAAACGAATGTGGAATGGCAAAAAGGAAATGTGTCTTAGCCAAGCAAGAAATTAAAATTTTAATTCCTCAGACGTTTCAGCTATGAGTGTCAGTCTAATCTAAAAGCCACATTGCATGAAAATCTTTTCTTTATTAATGTTTTATTCATGTGAAAGTGAAAAGAAAAGGGATTGGCAAACAAATCTATAAAAACAATGTAACAAGACAGTCCAAGTATTTATTTCTTATAATTGCCTACCTGTATGACAATTTTTGTTTTAGACTAATTCATCTAACAAAACTGTTTCTATGAATGCCGGTTTACGTTAAATATTAATTTTTCTCTAATATTTCCTACGAAAAGTTAACCACATTACTGTATATCACTTTTATTAATTTTTTGCTTTATTGCATAGCTGTATTGTGCTGATATTTTTGTGTCATGACAATGTTAACTTATGTTTTAAACAGGATAAAATAACGATAGATTCACAGATAAATGAAGATGTTTATAAGGAGTGGGTAGGGTGGATGCAGTAACAACCTGAGCTGTGAGTAGCTTTAAAAACTTTAAAACGTTTTTCTAAAAATGTTATGTGGGGCCAGGGTCTTATTCTACTAACAGAAGGCAATCACATCTGTAGAAAATACATATAAATGTTTATTGATATTCTTAAGTATTACATTAATTTCAGATCCAAATATATCAAGCAAACTACATAATCAAGTCAGCAGCTGGCAAATTGCAAGATACAATGACGCAGAAGGAAATACGATTTAAACACTTAAGCACTTTCTAGCAGGCCTTTACCGCTTGCATCAATGAAGAACAGAAAATTCATTACTAGAATTATGAATGTAGCACTTGCAAACAGCCATTTGCAATAATGCATCAAAGAAGATTAGAAAATACACACCTATAATTATGGCGGTATTCCCCTTCCATACATAAGAGCTTAAGCCGTTGCAGGAGCAAGATTCAATGCAGGTGTATGGATGTTATTCAAATACTTTATATTCAAGTGTCGGAAAAACAACTTCACCTCCTGCGTGTCAGTGTATAGATACATGATCAGAATCTAACCGTGAAGTCCTGGACAGAAGATTATATTACGAACTTTTCTTGATATTGACAACTGTAGTAACTAGGCTTGCAAATATATCAAGGGAGGCAACTTGGTATTAGACTGTTTCGATATAAAACAGAGTTTCTCCACTTGAATGCCGTCATAAAGGATTAATACTAGAAGTTTGGTGTAGAATCTGGAACAAAAATTAAGTTCGCTAGACGAACCCACAACATTTCATCAGACAGGAAGTCTCAGTCTTAGAAAGTGTGATATTTGAAGATAAACAGATGCATTCAATGATGACAAATATATTTGTTTAGAACTGAACTGGTACAATATAACAAAAATAGTATCATACCACGATCGTGCTAGTATTATTAGTATAAGCGTGGTATGTGAAGATAAAATGGACTCATTCAATGGCCACACGATTTAATAAGGAAGAGGCGATATCTGGTGAGGAAACCTTATTAATGATCACCAAAACGAAATTGTATGAATGATATGTACCCGGCGTCAAGGCGTGCCCGTCTACATTTATTTATCATGGAAACTACAAACAATTAGTCTCGTAGAAAGAATATTTATGTTGAATACCTAAATATATAAAACTCATGAAAATGGAATATAGGATAAATTTCTAATGTTAGAAGAATATAAGAAAGCCAAGTTCTACGTTTAAGTAGAGGAGTTACATTTCAAATTAGCTCATGTATATTATAGTTAATTCTTTAACTTCTGAAATTGTGAATGCGATAAAAATAATTCCAGAATGAAAACTGAATAAATTACAGAAGAAACTGAAATCTGAATTAAAGTAGACACCCATGTTTTGCTACATTGTCTCTTAAAGCTAACTCTTAAATGATGCTGTACAACCCCAATGATACAGATTTCAGTTTCTTCTGTAATTTATTCAGGTTTTATTCTGGAATTATTTTTATCACATTCACAATTGTAGAAGTTAAAGAATTAACTATAATATACATGATCTAATTTGAAATGTAACTCCTGTACTTAAATGCAGAACTTAGCTTTCTTATATTATTCTAACATTAGAAATTTATCCTATATTCCATTTTCATGAGTTTTATATATTTAGGTTCACGAGAACATACCGTCTACCGTCATATTTGTTGTGACGTCACGAGTCAAAGGTCTAAGGGACCTAAGCAGTACACCCTCATTCATCACGCCATTTAACACGAGTGAACGATGTCTTTCGACGGTGAGAATTTGTCTTTAGACGCTATAGAAACATGGAAAGTCGATAGATTGAAGGTGTTTTTGAAGAAAAGGGGTTCCTTAGTGGGGACCAAAAAGGAATTAGTTGCTCGAGTATTTGTAGCGAGTGAACAGAAGATACCCTTTGTACCAACTCAGGAAGAAGTTAAAAAGAGCAAAACAAGAGTAAAATTCACTTTTGATGACAGAAGATGTTTATTTACCTGACCCAATGCTACTGAAACCAAATGAGTGGACTGGTGAGAAAGATGGAATGAAAATGTGGCCATCCATCATGTATTGGGACATTGCAAACTTTCTCAAGCTTATGGGACAGCCAAATGAGCTTTCAAACCGGCTTATGGGCGATTACAAGGAAGGAAAGGCGTAGACTTAAATCACATCAAATTGGCTCCAGGAAATATTTTATCACCCAACAAAGAATATCACCAAATACTGTTTTCTTGGTGCTTTCTGCAAGCCATCTCAATGTCTAAATTCAGAGCCACACAAGGTTTGGATTTGTGCAGAGAATAAATCTGGTACTGTCAGAAATGCTTACTGTACATGTTTTGCTGGGTGAGTAGAACTGAATTATACTTCTTTATCTAACCATTTTGTTTTCTTTGCTGTTGTCACAGAGAGAGAGAGAGAGAGAGAGAGAGAGAGAGAAATGTAGATGGTACAAAATGAAATATACAGGTCTTGCATGCTGCCATTATAATTATATCAAAGTAAAGTAGCAGTGAAATTTTCTGCTGGCTACCATTCATACATCGTGACATGTGATGCAATCTACTCGATAGCAAGTGAACACATTCTGCATTGTAGAAACACAATTTTCCCCAAACATTAATACAGGGGTAGTTGTGTGAATGTTATAATATTTATAGTAATCGATTTACTTTTTCATAAACTTTATTTTTCAGATTTGGTCAGACTTGCAATCGCGTGGTCGCTCTTCTCTTCAAGATAGATGCTGCTTGGAAGTCGGGGCTCGCAAATCCAGCTTGCACATCTGTGGAGTCAAACTGGGACAAGCCACAGAGGGACATACCAAAGATAACACAGAGATAATAATATATTAAACCATTATTATCTCAAAGAGAACAATTAAGTTCTGCTATCATGAAAGCCTTTGACTCTCGTTTCTGAATAAGCTACCTTGAAATTTTTAATATGGAATTAACAGGACATGCATTGTATCTTTTTGCAGGTGAGCCAGATGTACAAATGAACCCACCTGAGCGATATCTGTTCAGTCCTACAGTGAGTATAGCAAACTTGAGTGACACTTGGAAATATTTCACTTCAGTACTTACACAAGCAGTGGTCAGTATTCTGTTTCAATATCCGACACATGAAAAGCAAAAAACATGTCACATCCCAGTAAGTGATATGGAAACTTTGTCATTATCGTCCAAATCTCTGCCAGAGTTTTCGGACAAATTAGAGATTTGGAAAATTATGTAATCGAACAAATTGGAAAATTGACTCGCAAAGTTTGAGCCAGAATGGAAAAAGCAGTGGAAGGGGCGAATTACATCATCAAATTTTCACAGAGTGGTATCCAATGTGGACATGATGGACCGTGGTAAACATGTAAGCAAATCTCTGCTTTTAGAGATTCAGGGTGAAAATGTGAATATTAATTGTATAACTGCCATCAAGTGGGGTCATGAAAAGGAAGCGATGGTTACAAGAAATGATCTTCGTCAGTTTAGGGAAGATGGGCATCATAATGTTATCTTACAGGAGACTGGCATGCTCCTTCATATTGATGAGCCATTTTTGGGCGCCGGCCATGACTTGTTTTTGCAGTGTGACTGTTGTGGTGTGGGATCACTGGAAGTTAAGTATCCATGGTCCATACGTTTCTCAGATCCACAGGTAGTGAGACCCTCTTATGTGGATGATTGCGGACTTAAGACGAATCATTCCTACTACAGGCAGATTCAAGTAGTTATGGCCATACGTGGTCGAAAATGGTATGATTTTTATGTGTACGCCACAAAAGGTTACTAACCGGAAAGAGTGCCATTTGATCAAGGGTTTTGGGAAGCCGAGGTTCGTGCATTTCGTCACAAAACATGTGGCACTCAGACTGTTGTGTAATGCAACCGCATACAGTGAGAAAAAGACAGCATCATGTTTACCAAAAACCAATGATGTATCCAACATCCTATGGTCCAGAACCTTAACGCGACGTCAACTGGAGCCTCGCGAAAAATGAGCAAAGGAGAGAAATGCAATAACAAAATGCATAATAATGTAATATGCAGGCTGTGAGATTCAGTTTACAAGGAACCTGAGGTTATTGTGAATGCTGAAGACAAGAGTATTTGTTGTGTTTATTGTAAAACATGGTTCCATTGAAAGTGCCTGCATATCACGCACAGAACTTGACATATGGTAGAGTAAAAGATGTGTAGCAAAGACATAAATTTATGTTGCATATGAACTCCTTTGAACATGCAAAGTGTGGAACTCCTTTGTGTATAATGTAAAGTTTTTATGCAAATATGTTGTTATAGTCTGATTTTCTCATTACTGAAACAATCACTATAAATTGTGGTATGTGGAATCCTTGTTTTATAGTTGTTTTTTTTTATCACGATATATTCAACATAAAACAAAGAATGCATTTGGTTACAAAGTTGATTTCAGTATATAAATTAACAACCATGCAAATGAATATTCTTAAAGATAGCTTACATGCAATGACTGGTTCATGACTACCTACCAATATGTAAAAACACATAGCCTGTTATAAGGAATAACATTATTCTTGTTAAATAATGATGTGAGACCATGCCACTGGGAACCCTTAATTACAGGGTATGGTTCGCATAGCTGTTCCATTATACTGCTCTCAAATGAAGAATGAGTTAAACATTTATGAAAGTACATGTACTTCAATGTTACTATACTGGTTAGAGATATTTTTATTTATCTTGGATATATACCATTAAAATTCCTAAAACTACCATTCCTTTACTTTTTTGTGTGCATATTCTATAGTAAGGCTCCTTTTAATTTGTATTGTCTTTTGTAAATAGTTGAACAAAATTTCGTTTGTCCTAAGGTTGAAGTCAAGAAAGGAAGATACTCATCAAGTCAATTACTTTTCTTATACCATGGTACACAAGAAGAAATCTTATTTTATTTTACTTAAATAGTTTTGGTAATAGTGACAGAGAACATGTTGATTCTGGAATTCGTCTTTAGGATGGACTTTAATATTTGTTACACCAGAGAAGGTAATTGTGGTGATATTTCAGCATTCGTTCAGAACTAAATATTGGTTGAAACAAATTACATAATGCAGCACTTACAGTGATAATGTCATCAATAATTGGCAGAAGAGTATTTGGAAGACTTTCCTTCACATGTTTGAACATTTTAAGTCGGTTGATTGCTCGTTCCATATGAACCCTAACATTCGCAACCTTTTTGGTTATTTTAACATGACGTGAGGCCATTTGCTCCTTATCCCGCCCATCAGGGGGAATGACAAGGTGAGCAGGGCGCAGCAGTAGTTCTTCTTTAATTGGGAATCCTTTATCTGCCATAACTAGGTCATGTGGATATAGCAAATTTAGAAACCCTGACTCGACAACAATTTGCTTATCTGATGCCCTCTCACCCCATGCATCAGATATGAAACTTATCATACCTAATGGAGTTGTTCCAACTAGAAATAATATAGTGTAATTTTTTTTTAATCAGGCCGTGTCACTGCATATATATATATATATATATATATATATATATATATATATATATATATATATATATATGAGATCGTTTTCGTGACAGTCTGCACTTCTACACCTCTGTGAATATCAGATGAACTTGCGTATTCCTGGCACATACTAATATTCTCTGCATTCTCAAAATCTACTTCAGATTGAACATTTGGCGATCTCTTTTTGCTCTGATTGCTGTTCCAAATATGGATAAATTGTACACAACAATCTCCGTGCAGATTTTGATTTTATTTTGTCATGCCCACTAAGTAAATCGGGATTTGGGTTATCTTGAGTGGGGCATCCATGCTTGAAATGCGTGTTACACACCATATCCTCTGGTTTTGGTGTCCATGTCTTTTTACTTACTGGTGATGTCCTACTGATGTTTGAGACCCATTTTTTCCTCCTTTCAGGATCTTTCAACTCCGTTTTTAATGGATGCAGTTTACTAGGGCACATAAATTCACAAGTCATCCTTTTTCGCTAGTGAAGTTCACAATACTCATTATGCCAATCCTTTGTGTTTTTTTAATGCTGCATTCTATAACTGCACATCTTTGGCTGCTTGGCATGTTGCTTTTAGTAAATATAAAGAAAATGAATGTTCCCATATATTCATGAAAAGAAGAGGAAAAACTCACATGCTGGTGTTGACAATGCGAGACTATAGTTATTAAGATGCGTCTATATATATATATTATCTCCCTCTTTATAACAGGCGCACATATGAGCATATTGTACATGTCTGTAATATCATGCTGTATTATACCATGGCTGAGTTGTAAATGGGCCACCTTATATACCTCTGTCTTCCTACAATGATCAAAACATTGAGACTTGTTCATTATTTAGGAGGACACTGTCAGTTTGATGTCGGAGAATATTTACCTGTGATTCGGTATTTTTTAACTTTTGCGCCACGATGGGCGGGCACAAGTCGATATGATATATTTCAAACTCGAAAACAGAGTACTCTCTGCGGAAACAATTTGACTTATAAGTTATAGCCTGTTTACTGGCAGAAGTTTAAGCTTGCCTCATCAGCGACTTTTATCAGCAAATTATGGCTTAATTTGTACATAATCAGAGAGTAAAACATTCTTACCTGATTGAAGCGAAGCGTATAGCTGTGCTAAATCTCTGTATGTGATATGGGTCCTTTTTACCTTTAACCTGGAAACAGCTGTGAAATCCCTGCGCATGCGAAGTAATTTTCCGTGAACTCGCTGATTGCAAAGGCTATGATTGCTTCAACTGACCAATCAAATGTCTCCATTCTAGGGACAAATCATCCATTACAGGTGGAAATACTGTCGTGATCGTTTCGGTTCAGCTGATCAAAAATAGTACAAGAGTATGAAATGATTGCCTTCAAGGCGCATGTGGGATTTAAAGATAATAAATAACCTATTCACATTTCTGCTCTTAGCTTTAATACATCTTTAACCTGAGTAGCCATTCAAATAAAACAGTTATGTGGGTACATGACCAAGCTTGCCAGTCACGCTTCTCGTGGGTCCGTGCTTCTTTCTGGGGTTCTTCCTCTGCCATTTATCCTGGCTACCATGTATAGCCTATAATGTGCGGAAAACTGGCGTTAAACACTATAATAACGAAAACAACAACCATTAATAGTGGTTACAGTGCTGCCCTGTGCTTGACATCATTCATCTTGTATTTGCTTTGTATATACCAATAAATCATCTGTTGTCATTAGATGCGCATGTGTGATGCAGAGAGAGAACAATTAGTGTTTTCTAAGTATAATGAGCTGTCAAGTACTTTTCTAATTTTATATTTTATTTTACTATTTGTAAATGTATTAAGATAGTTATATAAATGATGCTTGATAAATTACTAGGAATTAATAAGCCATCCGGCCATGCAGTAAGACAGTTAACAAATTGATGCTTTATGAATAACTGCTTGTAATGGGAATTAATAAGGGTTATAATGTTGACCCTGTGCAGGATACTAAATGCATGTGTGTATGTGTGTGTATGTGTGTGTGTTTTAATTGCTGTTGATGTTGCAGGGTTTAACACCATTCTTTAGCGTACGATAGGCATTACATGGCGGCTATTATTATTGGTGGGGGAAGAACCCGGGAAAGTCCCGGAAAGAACCACCGACCCACGAGAAGCTACTAGCAAACTTTCTCACAAACCCACATTAGCCACATCCGAGACTCGAACCCACGCCGACAGAGGTGAGATGTGTGTTTTGAAGTTTGAACGTAGCATTAAACATTTTTCAGCGATATTGCTAACATGTCTCCAGTTTGACAGAATATAGTGATTTCTAGCACTGGGGCATCATTCAGCAGTCATGTAGCATTATGTCCCACCCAGTCACATTTCTGTTATGTTCTTACACTACTACATTTCCTGCTCAATCGTTACATTATGTTGGCCACGTGAGTGGTGTCAGGCTAACTTGGTCTTCTTGTTTCTGTCCATTTAACACAGTTACAATTCTATAATTGTTTCCAATTAATTTACAAGCAGTTGTTCCTTGTATAGTAGGAAATGTACTTTTTGTGAGATTGTAAGATATGAGTCATTTTCCAGTTTACATTGTTAACCTTAGATACTGATGTAAGAGCCATTCGTTTAATATGGATAATAGTGGAGTGTTTCTAATTTTCTTTTTTAAACTATTTTGAAGCATTTCTTTTAAAAATCACCGACCAGACTCTATCCTCTCAATATTATATGGCAAGTTGCTTAGTGGCAATTATATTTAAGAGTAGAGAAAGTATTTAGATTAAAACATCATGTACAAATAAGCTGGAAGAGAACTGCAATATTTCTATATTTATTTTGTATGTGAAATTATTGTTTCAGTTTTTGAAAACATGGAGTAAAATTTGTATTAGATATTGCGTAGGTTTAATATTTTTCTTGATGTTTTCTGACAAATAATTGACTTTGTTCAAGAGAATATTGATTAATCATCTGCAGTGTTTAAAAGCCAATAATCAGTTTATGGCAGTAGTTTTACAAGAATATATGTGCTGATTAAAAACAAAACAACAAAAGTTAAAAAAGGAGAAAGGTAGTACAGCTTTCATATGTACAGTTACTGTACAATCTTGTCTATATTGCTCATAGGCTCTTCTGTGAAGAGCTTTAATATGTACATTTACTGTACAATCTTGTCTATATTGCTTATAGTCCAGAAGAGCTTTATTATGTACAGTTACTGTACAATCTTATCGCTATGGCTCAATGGCCAGAAGAGCTTTAGTATGTACAGTTACTGTACAGTCTGTATTATTCATAGGCCAGAAGAGCTTTAATATGTGCAGATACTGTACAATCTTATCTCTATTGTTCGTAGGCCATACAGCTTTAAAATGTTCAGTTACTGTAAAATCTTATATCTGTGGTTCAATAGCCAGAAGAGCTTTAGGGATAGTTGTTCAACAACATTATGTTACAATCTTTAATCTCTCATGCTCATGATATGGTTATCCATTACAATTATTGTACAGTATTTTTTATCTCTGCTGCTTATAACTTAGATATTTGGGTTTATTCTACTCTGACATCCAATATAACTACCATCTTGAAATTGTTTTACACTATTGCATATAAATGGAAGATCATATCAACTTGGAGTCTTATCAAGATTTGTGTAATACTGCTAAGATACTGACTATAGCGCTATATTCACCACAAGACATTGAACATGTGATGTTGGGATAGTGTTAAGATACTGATTATGGTGCTATACTCACCATAAGACATGGAGCATGTGATATTGCTAAGATACTGATTATGGTGCTATACTCACCATAAGAGATTGAGCATGTGGTTTTGTGATAGATCAATGATACCGAATATGGTGCTATACTTATCAAAAGACATGGAGCATGTGAATTTGTGATAGTGATAACATAATAACTATGGTGCTTTACTCACCATAAGGCACTGATTGTGTGATTTTGTAATAGTGCCAATATTCTGTATATGGTGCTATACTCACCATTAGGTATGGAGCGTGTGATTTTGTGATAGTGATCAGATACTGACTATGGTTGTATACTTACCAAAAGACATGGAGCATATCATTTTGTGATTGTGCCAAGATATTGACTATGGTGCCATAATCAATATAAGACATGGAGCATGTGATGTTGTAATAATGCTAGGATACCGACTTTGGTGCTATTCTCACATAAGGACATGGAACATGTGATGTTGTGATAGTGCCAAGATATTGAATATGGTGCTATACTTACCATAAGACATGGTGCATATGATGCTGTGATAGTGCTAACATAATGAATATGGTGCTATACTTGCCATAATACATGGAACATGTGATGTTGTAATAGTGCCAAGATTCTGACTATGGTGCTATACTCACCGTTAGACATGGAGCTTGTAATTTTGTGATAATGGCAAGGGGCTGAATATGGTGTTATACTCAACATACGACATTGAAATGCAAATACAAACAGGCGTGTTTGGTCATATATAATATTAGTGGTCTTGCTATGGGATCAACATTCGGTCTTGGTGTGACTGGAATCAAAATATCAACCATTGCAGGTGAACTAATCCAAATTGTTGTTGGAGTTATGTCAATAGTAACCGGATTCTTAGGTGGTGCAATCAATTTACTTTCAGTGTCATTACAATCTCTAGTATAAGTCTATTCCCAAGTGCTTGAAGCTGTACAGATCAGTCTCTATACGAACAGTACAGGTATAACGGTACCAATTGCGCAAGGCCAGGTCGGCGGACGTTAAGGTGTAGGGAAGATTGCATTTAGAAATAAAGAACAACACTAGCTGTGATTGGTGCATTATGTAAGAGTTGTACTTTCTGTCAGACTTAAATAAAAGTGTAGCCTCTTGGCAGCATGTGAGTTTATGTTAATTTCTATTTAGATTATATTTTGCATTTGTTATGATTTTTTAAAAATATGGTACACATGGCTGAAAATGTGCCTGTTATGACTAGATAACTCTCACCCCTGTCTAGTTCCAGTGGAGTTATCTCTCTTAAATGCAATGGAGTACCTGGTTCTGTCATTGTCAAATTGACAATCTAACACTGCTCTCTAGAAAAGTGTGTGACATGCATGTTAAAGTAGGATAGAAAATATATTTATTTCCCCAAACATTAGCATTAAAGGTCTGTGGAAAAGCAATTGGTACCGTGATGCCTACATTGTATTAGGTAGCAATCGAAGATACAATAATCCCTGCGGCTGAGTCTGAAATTATAATGGCGGAAACGGAAAATCACAGACACGAGCACAAATAAGAAACATCGTCTTTACAAATTTATGGATATTAGAAAGTTGAGGAGAAAATAAATCCTCATGCAGAGACCTTGTTTTCGATCAAAAATACACTAGCTTGCAGTTTGTAACTTGATCACTACCGTAACATTGCCTATCTGCGTAAAGCACAAAGACAGATGTATGAAAGCCCTATAATATCTCACATCTGTACTTTTTATTCTGCGGGTTTGATTTGATTTGGAAGTTCTGTGAATTATACGTGATGATTTATTTTTTGTTTTCTCAATTTAATTCCAAGACTATGTATGAAGGTTAACTTGAAACCTTCAACATGGTATACCTTTTCAAAAGGAAATTTCTTAGGGCATCGATAATTTACGTTACGACGCAGTTCAGAAATCCAGAGTTCTCATAATGTCAGATAGTTTTAGTTACATATGTATTATTGTATGACGGCTTTCTGATATGAATCTCAGTAATGTACTAATCAGTGCAGAGACCGCTCTGATGGCCTAGTTGTCATATAGGGTTTCACGGTTGCAACGGAGTTACTTATCGTAACACTTAAAATTACCTCCCTTAGCGTAACGTGGGCATGCCCACACAAATTTTCCAGTTTAGATAGTTCATAATTTTGCACCGTTTTACGCTTGATTAGCTATACATAAAGTCAACAAAGGAAGGGATATTAGCTAACATCTTTTGTTCATACTAGGAGAATAATTATAGACATTACATCACATAATTAGATTCAGTGTCCATGCATACATTATATCAGATAGTTAAATAATCTTTACCGTCCACACTTAAATGATATCAAATAATTAAACTAAATGCACAGTCCGTATTTATATTATATCAGATGATATAGATTCATTATCAATAATTTCAGATACATTTGTAGGAACATTTCACTTTGCTCTCCGATTTTAAGCGGTTATTACACATTTTTGGTTGCATAATTTTAACAAAAAACATCTCAAAAAACGGAGTCCTTTTTAGTAGCATGGAGACAATCATAGAAACCCATTGGGAACGAGTGGTCTCTGTGATGTGAAAGTGGTGTTCCTAAGTCATATCCATATGAACATTTAGTCAACTTCATGAAATTACTTGGCTGGGCATTTAGGGGCAACACGATTTATCACAAGGTTTGAATAATTTGTGTTGGTCGCTTTTTAAAACGTATGCTTGTGAATACTGTAAATCCTGTAATACTTGTCAAAGGGTAGATTAGACCAAACAGAAGATATATAAGGCTCATCTGCATATCATTGATGTATTTCCCGAACCATTTACTGGTAGACAAGTATGGTCCCTTAACTAAGACCAAGACAGGCAACCAATTATTGGTGATCATAGTGTGTGCGTCAACATTTAATATATATGAAATTGATATGCAGAATCTAAATTTAAAACCATAGTAAAGCTTTAATAAACTTGTTACACTATTAGGCACTCCTAAATCTGTCAAATCTATTCAAGGATTCAATTTCAATCTGGAATACTTCAGCAAAGTATGCTTGATTTATGCATCCAACAGTGTAAATCGTATGGGGAAAAAATTGAAAGGCTATGCTCTTAGGAAGTATTTCACAAACCTAGAAAATATGATTCAGTCAGCATACTTTGATACAGGAAAGGGGTAGGAAATGGAAAGGCTATCTCTTTTCGAGAAATATGGCTGGCCCTGAAAAGGGCCTTTGGGTTTATGTTAATATTAATATTAACATAGATGGCATCTGTCACATCTTCTTCTTCTTCTTCTTAAATTCCTTCTAACTGCCGGTCCATACACAAGTACCCTCTTGAGACATCCTTGTCTTTCTATGTAAACTGTCCTCATCCATTGACTAGTATCTGTCCTATCAACAACAGTCCACTTGGACCTGACATACATGAGCATGTCCGTCCTAAACATCATGGAAGACACAAGGGTGGATGACTCAACTGTGGTCCACATCTTGAAGCGACGAGAATAGGTGAATCAATGCAGTGAACTGCGCTTATTTATAGGTACAGGAAGGATTGAAACGGATTGAATTCATTCACCAATCCGAACACGCGTTACAAAATTCAGTCAGCTCGCATCCAATCCGAAGAGAGCAGTCTGTGACGTCACGTGGTCTATATAGATTCGTTAGCGCTTGTGTGCAGTCAATCTATGCTACAGTGATTCAACATGACGGAAACCCAGAAAACGATCCATTGGGGTGCACCAGCAGGGGAGACCGCCCAAAGGAACCCGGACTTACTTTCAGAAGAGGTACATTGGGATTTTGTGGATTTTCTTACCTCGCAAAAATTTGTTCCGGAACCTTCGTTACCTTCTTCATTACCGCAAGTGGAGAATTTTAGACAAAGACAGAAAGAAGAATTGGAGAAATTTATGCAACGACAAAAGGAAGCGGAACAAGCTTTTCTCCTACAGCAACAGCAACAGCAACAAGAAGAGGTAAGAAAAAAACAACAACAAGAAGAAGTAGCAGCAAAGAAACAAGAGGCTGAAAATCAAACGGCTACGGTACTGTTGGACATTTTAGCGGAGTTAAGAAGTCTGAAACAAATGTATCAGACTTCTTTATCACGACCGAAGAGAATACGACCTTCCCGAGCTAAACACGCCAACCCTGTGACTAAGCCTATCGTACCACCCTTAGTGATTTCAACCCAATCATCAGAAGTAGGCCTCGGCCGTGGCAAAGGCTTAAGGCAGTTAAAGTTGATTGGCTAAACTCACCCCTACACCAAAATAAAAAGGCCCTCTTCAGGGCCACCCACTTCTCTCGAAAAGAGATAGCCTTTCAATTTGCCAATAACTCAAAAATCAACAAAAAAATACAAACCATTTTACCCTTATAGTACGTGTCTGTGTA
This sequence comes from Sinohyriopsis cumingii, assembly GCA_028554795.2. Lineage (NCBI taxonomy): Eukaryota > Metazoa > Mollusca > Bivalvia > Unionida > Unionidae > Sinohyriopsis > Sinohyriopsis cumingii. Next base: position 115,078,406 of record CM068837.1, on the reverse strand, counting down.
TGAGTGCGTGAGTGTAGCTTCTTATTTTAAAATCAAAACTCAAAGACACTTACCTTATATCATTCATGTATTCTTTTCTCCATAGTTACAATCCAATTCACAATTCACCACAGAACACTTTAATTAAAAGTTCATTGACTTCTTCTTTCTCCTTGTTTAGTCTCTCTGTTTTTTGAATTTCTTCACCGTTTTCTCCTCATTTTTTTCCCTTCTTCTTTTCTTCTCCTGTTTCGTTGCCTCTTGTAAATAGAATTGTCTTCTTTCTTCCTCTTCTTCCTCTGAAGAATCCCTCTCTTCTTCCGAAGAATCCCTCTCTTCTTCTGAAGAATCCTTCTTTTCTTCTGACTCCTCTTGTTTCTTTTTGGGGCAATCTGGAGACCAATGTCCTTTTTCTTTACAATAATAACAGGTATCTTGACTTTTGTCTTTTTTAGCCCCTGTTTTTTTATTTTTTGACGGTCTGGACACTCTGAAGACCAATGCCCTTTCTTCTGACAGATATAGCAAGTATCCTGACTTTTATCTCGAAAGGAAGGAGAGTAGTCCGTCGGCTGGTCTGAAGAGAATTTTCCAATGACCCCTCTCAAAGCTCTGACGAAACGTTCGATTTGGTTAGTCTCTTCCATCGTTGTGCTCGGCTTGAGAGTGAAATGAATAGTGAAAGGACAAGACACACACTCTTTTATATACGCTGGTCTGCCATGACTATAAATTAGTCTATGGTGTTTAAACTTGAGTCATTTGACGTTTTGCACTCAAGATGAAACGATCCCATTCATTCGAGAAGAAAGAAGAAGAAAGTAAGAGGCAGAAACGTGATCTATCGCCTCGTACCAGGGCTGAAATCTTGGCACAAATTCATGCCAGTGATTTTGAAGAGGACATGAGTGAACCAGAATTTGAACCCTCTAAACCAAGTTCACCACCCTTAGTCAACCCTGAAAAGTACTATCACATTCGAGAGACGGAAAAGCGCTCCTCTAGAAAATTTAGAACCACGGCTTACACCTACACGGTGAAGTTTAAAGATTTCAAGGCCGACGTACCCTTGGAGAAAGCAGAAGGGTTTATCACCGAGATGTGGGATTCTTTGCTCACTGCACTCAAGCGACATTGTCAACCCAAAGAAGACGATCGCTTGACACTATCCATAGATCACGACGGTTTGAAATCCCCTGTTTGGATCGAGTTTAGCAGACCCGCAGAACTAACCCCTTCCAAAGTCATGGACAAGATTCAACACGTACAACAATCTAATGATCAGTTTGACATCACCGATGGTAAAGCCACACTGAAAATGGCCCACGTCTCTCCTCCTCAAGGGACTGGACGCAAAAAGATGTTATTGGTGAACGAGCTTCGCAGCATTAAGCGTAGCCTTGTCCAAATTCACAATCCTCAAGACCAGATGTGCTTAGCTCGAGCCATCGTGGTGGGACGAACCTATGCAACAAGAACGACACGGCAGAATGGAAAAGAGCCTGGAAAACTATTCGACAATCGGACCGAGCAAAACAACGAAACGAAGCAGAACTCCTGTTGCAACAAGCTGGTCTGTCCAAAGACACACCCTGTGGCATTCCTGAGATGCAAAAATTGCAAGATGCCTAGCTCCACGAAACATCTTGAAAGTGCACCCTCAAGAAGTGCGTGGGTCTCTGTTGTTTCGAGGCCAAGACTTTAAGGACGGAAAATACATTCACCTTTATCATCACGATGACCATTTCGATACCATTACCAGTATCACTGCATTCCTGCGATACGGTTATTATTCTGAGAAATGTGACTATGGTTATAACAATCGAGAGCAACACAAACATTGCGGATGGAAATGCCCAGGATGTTTTGGCCTCTCCACCCTGTCTGAGCGAAGAACAAGTGCCTTGTTCAACTTGTTTGCGCACGTTTGTCAGCCCTACCTGTTACCAACAACATTTCAAGACGCAAGGTTCCCAGAAGAAATGTGCTTGTCAACTCCTGAGATTGTGCCCTACCTGTGGACAAGACATACGTACCAATAGTACCAAGGCACACGCATGTCGAGGAAAGAAAAAATGTCACATTTGTCACCACATCGTGGACTTGGAACACCAATGCTACGTGCAAAAATACCAACCCCCACCAGAGAAAGAGGACGGTCACAAGAAGAAAGGCAATTTCATCTTTTTCGATTTCGAATGCATACAAGAGACTGGCATTCACATTCCTAATTTCTGCGTGGCTCATCGAGCGTGCGAGAAGTGCATTCAAGAACCTATCTTCAGTCATTGCCCTCACTGCAGCAAGATTCCTGGAGGGCGTGAAAAAAATCTTTCGGGGACCGAACACGTTAGCCGATTTTGCCCAATGGGTCTTAGACCCCATCGACAAGACGTGGAGCCAAGAGGACATCGAACGTTACGGAGATTGTCATCATCATGCCACGGTGATGGCTCACAATTTCTCCGGATACGATGGACAGTTTCTTTTGAGGTACCGAGCGTCCTAAAGTCACTTTGAACGGAGCCAAAATCATTTTCATGCAAGTGGGACAAGTGCAGTTTAAAGATTCGATGAGTTACTTGACCATGCCTTTGAGTCGAATGCCTAAAACGTTTGGAATGACAGAAATGGATAAAGGGTACTTTCCACACTTTTTCAATACGGAAGCCAATCAACACGCCGTTCTACCCCATTTACCTGAGGCTCACTATTACGACCCGGACAACATGCGTACCGAACAACGAGAAGCTTTCTACGCTTGGTACCAGGCTCACGCCTCAGACCCCTTCGACTTTCAGGAAGAAATGTTAAAGTATTGTCGTTCCGACGTGGACATTTTACGACGTTGCTGTGGAAAATTTCGAGAACTGTTCATGGAACACGGAGGGGTCGATCCTTTGAAAGAAGCTTGCACCATTGCCAAAGCGTGTTCCTTAGTGTACCGCCAACGATTCATGCCTGAAAACACCGTGGCTGTCATCAGTCCTCAAACGACCCACTATGTCAAGCGTCAATACTCGGTCAAAGCCCTACGTTGGTTACATTACTTGTGCGACAAAGAAGATAAATGGATTCAGCATGCCCGCAACGGAGGAAGCGAAAAGACCATCGGAACGTATTCGGTCGATGGCTGGGACTTAGAAAACCCCAAGATCGTGTACGAGTTTAACGGTTGCTTATTTCACGGATGTCCCGTCTGCTACCCTGACAGTGACACTAAAAATCAGTTTTTACAACGGACCATGGAAGACCTGTACCAGGACACTTGTCAGCGACGCCTAAAGTTAGAACTGGAAGGATACCAAGTGGTGGAAATGTGGGAACACGAGTACGATCACCGTATGAAAACCGATCCCGAGTTTAAACGCCTCGTGGAAAGTTACCAGTTCATGGACCCGATGAACCCGAGGGATAGTTTGTACGGAGGAAGGACCAATGCCACCTGTTTGCTGTAACAAGCCGACGAAGAGAAAGGAGAAGAAATCAAATACTTGGATGTGTGTTCGCTGTATCCCTACGTGTGCAAATATTGTCGCTTTCCTGTAGGGCACCCGCAATTGCTGACGGAACACATCGACCTGAAAAACATTCGACAATACGAAGGCTTGATCAAGTGCAAAGTTTTGCCTCCCGCGAACCTGTACCATCCCGTCTTACCTCATCATTGTCAAGGCAAACTGATGTTTCCCTTGTGCCGTACTTGTGCCGAAACGTGCAACCAAGATCAGCCTTGTCATCACAGCCAGGAAGAACGGGCCTTGACGGGAAGCTGGGTCAGCGTAGAATTGTTCAAAGCTCTGGACATGGGATACCAGCTGTTAGAAGTGTACGAAATTTGCCACTTTCCCAAGACACAACAGTACCACAAGGGTGACCCTACTCAGAAAGGCATTTTCGCCGACTACGTGGATGCCTTTTTGAAACTGAAGCAAGAAGCCAGCGGCTATCCGTCCTGGTGTCACACTCCCGAAGACCAAATACAATTCAAAGAGAAATACTACGAACAAGAAGGCATCTCTTTAGACCACATCGAGAAAAACGAAGGCAGGCGATCGTTTGCCAAAGTGATGTTAAATTGCTTGTGGGGTAAAATGGCACAACGACCGTGTTTACCCAAGACGGAATATTTGACAGAACCTTCCCGCTACTTCCAGATGATTCACGACAAAACCAAATACATGAAACACGTGGACGTCGTTCGAGAGGATTTGATCTTGGTCAATTACGAAGAAGATCTGGACTTTGTACAAGACGACCCTTTTGGAAATGTCATCATTGCGGCTTACGTGACAGCCCATGCTCGCTTAAAATTGTACGAAGCTTTAGAACTGTTAGGGGAACGCGTCCTGTACTTTGACACGGACAGTTGCATTTACATCCATCACCCGATTCAACATCACCCTGACATCGAAGGAGACCGTTTAGGAGCCTGGACAGACGAGCATCCCGACGACAAGATTCTATGTTTCGTCAGTGGCGGCCCCAAAAATTACGGCTACGAATACCGGGACAAACAAGGAGAAGTGCACACGACGTGCAAAGTGAAAGGACTGACTCTGAATCATCGTACCAGTCGAGTTGTCAACTTTGGGGTATTGAAAGAAGCCTTGCAATGGGGAGAGGATGGAAACTTTAAAGTGACCACCTATCAACCGAACAAGATTGTACGTTTACCCACTCACCACATCGTCAGTCGACCCTTGGAAAAAGTCTATCAAATCGTGTACCAGAAGCGAGTGAAACTTCCCAATCACTTTACGTTGCCGTACGGTCACGTCGGTATTGGTCTGTATCTGAAAAGGAACCCTAGGCAAGATCGATAGTTCATTGTTCATTGAAGTAACTTACCATGTCGTTGACGAAGAAGAAACCAGATTGGTTAGGAGTCAAATGTTGGACATCACCGAGACCAGGGTTTTGAGGCTTGGACACAAGAGGTGGCCCAGTATGCACGAGAGTTATTCAAGGAAAAAAGTTACTTTTCAACCTGTGTTAGTGACGGTGCCAGAAGAACCCGTCACCCAGGACAGGACTGTCGTGGACAGGCCTGAAAGACCCTTTCGGGAGGACACTTGTGTGACCTTACCCCCTACTATAGAACTGGTTAGAACTTTACCCAAAACATGTGGTTGTTGTACAGACACTTGTTTTTATTCACGTTCATGGCTATCATGTGCCTTTTATTCTTGTACTTAAGCCTTTGGCTTTTATGTATTTTTGTCTTTCGTATTCATGTTTGAAAAAAACATTCAATAAACGTGCTCTGAAAAAGTATATAAACTCTTGTCTTGTTTGTTTTTCGTGTCACAAGTGACATTCCTCACACTATGGCTACCTCTGCTGTCTCCGCTCCCTCTTCCTCTACTGTCAAAGTCATCGACGAACACTTAGATCGTGCCAGTTGGGAGGCTTTGTATCTTCGCCATCCCTTTAACATGCTCATTGCTGGACCTAGGGGTTCTGGCAAAACCGAATTCGTCAAACGTTTGATCGAACATAAACATCATTTGATCGATCGGCCACCTCAACGAATCGTGTGGTGTTACAAAGAGTGGCAATCGGCGTACAGCCTCTTGCGAGAAAGTCAAGGCGATTCCATCGTGTTTGTGGAAGGCATTCCTAAAGAAGACGACGGCATCGTCTCTGACTCCCGTCAAACCCATTTGGTCATTTTCGACGACATGTTAGGAGAAGACGAAGAAGAAATTAAACTGTGGTTCACGCGCAAAGGGCATCACCGTAATGCCAGTGTCGTTTACATCACCCAAAATTTGTTTCAACAAAGTAAAGCCCATCGCACCGTCAGTCTCAATGCGCATTACGTGGTCTTGTTTAAAAGCCCTCGAGATAAATCGCAAGTGCAAGTCTTAGGCAAACAGTTAGGAACTCCTTGGCTGACTCAGGCGTACGACGATGCCACTCAAACTCCACACGCCTATTTACTCGTCGATTTGAAACCTACGACTCCCGAGGATTTGCGATTTCGTACCCACTTGTTTCACCACTGGTGCCAAGACGGAGGGCCTGTCCTGTACACGTCTCCGTCCTCGACTTCATTTCACTCCACATAAAAAAAAATCATAAAAACCTCAGACCCTTTTTCGTCTGTCTCACTCTCAGTGCGAACATGACGTCCCTTCAGTCGCATCTTCCCGTCAAATTGATTCGTGCCTTGTATGGCATCAGTCGAGAAAAAGATCCACAAACACGAGCTCGTGTCTTAGAAGCTAGTCTCAAAGAAGTCTTACGATGGTTCACGGTGACGGCACGTCAATTACTCCAAGGAATCATTCAGATTAAACCAAACGCTTTTTCGATCGAAACAAAGTCGCTTTGGTCCAACTGGCCGATCCCCGCATCGACACTCAAACCAAAAAACAAATCATTTTGAAACCTGGAGGGAGCGGTACTCTAGGAGGGGTCATCATTCGCTCACTTTTAAGATGGGATCCTAATGCCCCCAAAGTTGTACCCAAGACAAAAGTCCAACGAAGTCCCAAGAAGAAGAAAAAGACCAGGTCCCCAAAGAGAAGAACTTCTCCAGTGGCAGGACCCTCCTCTGACCAGACACCACCACCCCGGAAAAAGAAAAGAAGCCCCCAGAAAAAGAAACAGAAAAAAAGTCCCCAGAAAAAGAAAAGCCCACAGAAGAAAACTAGTCGCAAGAGAGGCACTTCGGCCAGGACGCAACCTTACACTCGCAAACCACGATCTGCCACGGCAGTGACTGCGTCTCCGGCATCCTCACGTTCATCCACTTCTCCGTTAATGACACCCAGAACTGAAGAGTACTTGGAGACGTTGATCACACCAAGAACTTCTCCGTTGATGACCCCCAAAAGAACTTCCCCAGTGGCAGGACCCTCCAATTTAGTGGCAGTGGCTGCTGCTCACAAAGTACCTTCTCCCAAAATCAAAGTCCATGAAAGATCGGGCATGATACAAAGTTTACTGGATTTGTCCAGGCAAGAACTGGCTCGATTTAGTCCGTTGCGTACCCATGCACGACGTGTCATGCCTGTCCTCAAACTGATACGACGTCAAGACAATCAGTGGCGACGCGTTCCAGTATAAAAAAGGCCTGTGACCGAGTAGGGTATCAGTGTTTTTTTGGTGCTCCTGAAGACTCAAAGATGTCACCCTCCAGAAAACCCCAAGGAAAGAAAAGGAAAGGACTGCCACCACGTTTAGCCAAACATGGGGACATGTTATCTGTCCTGTCCAAAGCTTCTCCACCCCTACGAAAAAAATTCATTCAAACAGCCTCCAAAGAGGTCATCGATACCGTGTGCGATTGTTATTTGAACGTTTTGAAAGGCACGATCCCTTTGTCCAAACACCAGAAACAATGCTTAGGCAAACATCGTCACGTTCTTCGCCAAATGGTTCAAAAGAAAATTCCCATTCGTCAAAAAAAGAAGATGTTGGTCCAACGTGGAGGCATTTTGCCTCTCTTGTTAGGCCCCATACTGAAAGGAGTCTTGGGAACCATGTTGGGAGGACTGGTGGGAGCAAGATAAAAAGGCCCTTGGAAGTCCCAAGATCTCAGAATCGACCCCTGACAACCCCATGGAAGGACGAAAACTAGCTTTAGTGACTTACAAACGATGGATCGAATACCATCGGTGGCAAGAACAACGCACCCTGCATTTACCTCCCAATCCCCATTTGAGCGAGATGTCCCAGTTACAACACGAATTGCAGTCCTTTATGGATCGCCAAGATTTGTCCGAAACAGAAAAATCGCAAAAGTACGGTCAACTCTTGCAACGACTGCAACTCTTTCACCAGAAAGCTTTAGACGAAACAGCTCTACCCACTCTGAAAGATTTTAAGACCTTGATGAAAAGTCCAGCACCATCACCAGTACCAGTACCAGTACCAGTGACCACGACAGAAAAAGGAAAAGAAGAAGAAGAAGAAGGGTTTCAAACTCCACCAGATAAAGTACGCAAGTTAACAACACCACCTACCTCCAGAATTGGATGGATTAAAAAGATGATGGCCACCCCTTCTTCATCACAAGAGAAAAAGAAAGTGAAGACAGAAGTGAAGACAGAAGTGAAACAAGAACCGATATCCCCCGCTCAGACATCCTCCTCCTCTTCAACACCTATTGCCGGTCGCACACGCAAAGCATTGCAATCCAAGAAAATACCCCAAGAGAAAAAGAGTAGCATCCTCTAAGAGTGGGTGATTTATTAACACACCAACCAACACAAAAAAAATGGAAAATGTCTTAGCCAGCATTTACTACGATCCCTCCCATCCTGCAGGTTACGCAGGAGTTCAAAAATTGTATCGTGCTGCCAAAACGCGACTGAAAAGTCTCCGTTTACCTCAAGTGCAACGATGGTTACAAGAACAAGCTACCTACACTTTACACAAACCCATTCGACGCAAGTTTGCCAGAAGTCGCACCCGAGTGGAAGGCATCGATCATCAATGGCAAGCCGATTTAGCCGATGTCTCTCATTTGGCCAGCTACAATCGTGGCTACAAATATTTGTTTTGTGTCATCGACGTCTTTTCCAAATTTGCTTGGGTCGTACCCTTGATTTCCAAATCGAGCAGCGAGTTAGTGCGAGCCCTGCAACGGGTGTTGAAACAAAGCGGTCGTCACCCTCTTCGATGGCAAACGGACAAAGGTACCGAATTTCTGAACCAAGCTTTCCAAAAAGAATTAAAGAAACGTGACATTCATTTTTTTACCACCGAGAATCCCGAAACCAAAGCCAGCATCGTGGAACGTTTTCAGCGCACTTTGAAAGAACGCATGTGGAAATATTTTACGCATCACCACACTCTGAAGTACATCGACATCTTACCGCACCTGGTGCAAGCGTACAACCAATCTTACCATCGAAGCATCGGACGTGCCCCGCAAGAAGTGACTCCCGACAACGAAGTGCTGGTGTTTGAGCGTCCGTTTGGTACGTCCCCGACGAGGGCTGTCCCCAAGAAAAGTGGAGAGTTGACCGTAGGAGATTGGGTGCGCATTGGCAAAACCAAACGCACTTTTGACAAAGGTTACTTACCTAACTGGACGACCGAACTGTTTCGCGTCACTGGACGAGTGCATGGCCGTCATCCTGCCGTCTATAAATTGGAAGACATGAACGGAGAAGTGCTCAATTGAACGTTTTATTTGCCCGAGTTACAACGTGTCACCAAAAAAGAAGACGACGTGTACGACATCGAAAGCATTCTCGAACGCAGAACCCGTAAAGTGGGCAAACGACGTGTCAAAGAAGTCAAAGTACGTTGGAAAGGATATCCGCCCAGTTTTGATTCTTGGATCGACGCTTCGCAAGTCATCGACTATAAAAGAAGTGACCATCATGCCTTTTCACACAGACGCAGCTACGTCGACCACTCCTCCTTCACCCAGTTCTTCTGTGCAAGATTTACAAAAACAACCCTTGTGGGTGTGGTGTGGAGAACGTGTGCCTAAAACGCAAATCGTCTTTTTCTGCCAAATCTTCGTGGTGTATTGTGTCATCGGGGAAGCCATCGCCAATTTGAGTTTGCAACAAGGAGGCAAACAATTGTGGACCATTTTATTGAGCAGTTGCATCGGTTACCTGCTTCCTAATCCCTCCCTGAAATTCACCTCGAACGGGAACCCCGGGAACCTTGTGTCCAGTGCCAGTGCCAGTCACCACTTCAACCACAACCAGAACTCCATTTTAGACGGAGACACGCCTCTGACGTCCACTAACCCCTCGGACAGCCACAGAACTCTGGAATTATGAGTCACCAAAGCCAATTTTACTTAACTTTACCCAGTGACAGTTCCATGGAGGTGTTTCCCAAGAACACGTTGTGCTGTTACACGGCCAAATTACCTCAGGCCATCCCCTTAGATCACGAAGCCCATTGGGAAGTGGCTTTAGTAGAAATGATTCACCCGCCCAAGTCCTCAATGTCCTTCCCAATCAAAATTTTTTTGATGTGGAAGTTCATGACGAGCAAATGCAACAGTGGATGGATAGCAATGTCAAATATGACAAGAAAACCCGTACACAAAATCAAAAGTACACCACCTATCACTTGTTCATTCCCCCAGGCTATTATTTTAGTGGTCAACATTTGGTCAGCACCATAGCCTCCAGGTTTAATGTCGTGTTTCTGAAAGCTTTGGAGCATGTCAACAAAAGTGTCACCATGGAGTACCACAAAGCAGCTCGTCGCTTCTTGATGAAATTTGAACGAAGTAAAATCATGTCCATTTTATTTTGTCCTGAATTGTTTGACATGTTGGGCGGAGACATGGACATGAGAAAGGCCATGCTCAAGAAAAACGAATTACCAATCGTTTACGACAACAAGTCTTTTAGCAAGTTATTTCGTGCCCCGGTAGAACTGAACCAAGGACTGAATTTGATGTTCGTGTATTCCGATGTGGTGGAGTACAACGTGGTGGGACACACCTCCGTACCGTTACTGCGTGTCATTCCTTTCAAAGTGGATTCTGCCACGAACGCTGACGAGGAAGGTGGAAACACTTACCACGTCCACCGCGAATTTGTACATCCTCACTATTTGCCTGTCAGTAAGTCGTATTTGGACACGGTCAACATTGCTATAAAAGGAGATCTGGGACAAAATATTCCATTCACCAAAGGAAAAGTCACGGTGAAACTCCATTTTCGAAAACGGTTCTCTCACGACTCGTAAGTCATGTATCCAGTGTACCGAGGGGTTGCTCGACAGCGAGGACACGGCTTAGGAGATATGTTAAAATCGGCCTTTCGTTCGGTGGCCCGGGTGTTGAAACCGATGGTGACACGCGGATTGCACGCCTTGAAAGATAAGGCACTGACGCAAGGCAAAGAATTTCTCCAAAATGTCATCATCGACAAACAAAACCCTAAAGAAGCCTTCATGAGGGCAGGCAAAAATGTCTTGCTGCAAACGGGCAAAGACATTTTAGGCCGACGAGACACACCTATAAATGCCCTGCACGCTACCGAGTCAGGCATTCAGCAAGGACAAGGCAGAAAGAGACGACGAAGAAAACACCCTTTCACCAGACTTCAAGCGAGAAAGGCCAAGGAAAGAAGAACCGTTCGAGACTTAGACGTTTTCGATTATTGAGAAAAGAGACAAAAAAATGATGCACCGAGAATCTTGCGCTTGTTCCAAGACGGAACTGGATCTGTTTGCCATGCCCCCCACGATGATGACGATGCAAGAATCCCAGTGGGTGGAATTTCACCCCGTCTCCTCACTGACCGATTCTGCTCCCATCGAGTTTGAAATCAAAGGACAGCCCGAAGATTACATCGATCTGAATAGCAGTTACTTGTACCTGAAAGTCAAAATTCTAGATAAGACTGGAGGTGCTATAGACGATGAGGCAGTAGCTCCCGTCAACAATTTCATGCATTCCTTGTTCAGTGGAGTGGACTTGTACTTAAATAACAAACTGGTCAGTAGCAGCATGGATACTTACCCTTATCGTGCCTACCTGGAAAATCTCTTGACGTACGGAATAGATGCCAAGAACACACATCTCAATGCCTGTGTGGTATGGGAAGCTGACGAACCTACCAAGTTTGAAATATTGGAAACTGATGAAAAGAAAGACAACAATCATTGATTTGTAGAACGAAGAAAGAGAATCACGGGGCCGACACAAGTTTAGAACTGATGGATCGTTTGCATTTGGACATGTGGTTGCAAGAAAAGTATTTGCTGAACGGGGTGGATGTCCGCCTGAGACTGAATCGTAGCGGTGCCGCTTTCCATTTGATGGCTGATAGTGACGGTTACAAAACCAAAATCCTAGAAGCCAGACTCTACGTACGCCGTGTGGAAGTGTTACCTAAAGTGGGAAACGACATCAGTCAGACGTTGAGCAGAACGACTGCCAAGTATCCCATACGACGCGTGGAAGTGAAAACCTTCACCATTCCCAAGGGACAGCGATCCATGATCGAAGATCATCTGTTCCAAGGACAGTTACCCAAACGTTTGATCGTTGGTATCATCGAGAATACAGCCTTCAACGGAGCTGCCGAAAAAAATCCTTTCTACTTTCAACACTTTGGCGTGTCCAAAATCGAAGTCAGTCGCGATGGCAAGACCTTGTGTACCCGACCTTTCGAACCTGACTTTACCAAGAAGAATTACTTGAGATCGTACTTGTCCCTGTACGAAGCCACCGGACAGTTAGGAACCAATACCAGTCACGGTATTACGTACGAGGATTATGCAGGAGGCTACGCTTTGTGGGCTTTCGATTTCACTCCAGACCAAGGCAGCGACGAGGGACATCTCCACCCTATAAAATCCGGCTAGATTCGTGTGGAAATTCAGTTTAAAGACCGAGACCCTGATGAAACGGTGAACGTCATCCGGTATGCAGAATTCGATAATACCATAGAAATCAATAGTTTGAGAGAAGTCATCCTAGATTACTAGAAACCATGGAAGACTGTTATCCCTCTTTAGCTAGTGGAGAAACTTTTAGTGTTGGATTATTGTTAAAAAATGTTAGAGTTGTTGTTGTTTAGTGTTAAGTGATTTTTGAATAAAAAAATGTTGTGTTTTGAAAAAATTGTTTGATGTTATATTGTTGGATTATTGTTAAAAATGTTAGAGTTGTTGTTTAGTGTTAAGTGATTTTTGAATAAAAAATGTTGTGTTTTGAAAAAAATGCCTTTGTCTTTTGTTTAGCTATAAGAATGTTGGATTGATGCTCTTTCATTTCTTACTATCCCTCTCATGACACTCACTAAACGTTGCGACTCAAAAACCGTGTGGGGGATGTTTTCCTTCACGTCCGCGCTTTGACTTTAAGAACCGGGGTTGTTTCCAGTCTAACCATCCATTGTCGACTCATCCTCCTACGAAGATGTGTTCCAAACTAGCTAAGCTCAACGAAGCCTACGTGAATTTGCATAGGGTCAGACACAGTCTGATACCGAAGCCAGAAGAAATAGAGAATGTGAGAATGTTAAAAATCACTGAAAACCTGATAGAAGAGCTCTTCAGAGAAGAAATGAACAGGGAAAAAGAAGAATGGACAGAGAAGTACAGACTTCAGAGACAGCAGCAACAGCAGCAACAACAACAACAGCAGCAGCAACCTGAAGCTGACAGAGGCTTTGTCGATTGTCATATCGACACCAAAGAGTTCTTCTTCTCTTTTCGAAGAAGCAGACCTATCGCCAGAAAGTCTATCCTCAGAGGACATCGCATTCTTAGAAACTAAAAAAAGAATGCCATAGTAAACCAAAAAACAGCCCTTTTCAGGGCTACCCAATACTCTAGAAAAGAAATAACAATCCATTTGCCAATGTGTGTAGGTAGAGTAGTGTGAAAATAAAAACTAACTCTTTTTTAAAAAAATGTGAGGGTATGTGTTTGTGTGTTTGTGTTTGTAAGTGGTTAAGCAAGTTGGTATGGATAGTAGATTAAAATGATGTCTTTTTTTTGGTGTTTGAGGTGTAAAGTTGGGGTTAGATTGGATTGCTTTGCGTATGTGGATAGTATATTGAAGTGATTTATAAAAAATTTTAAAATAGTGATGGGTAGTATAAAAAGTGAGTGATTGTTTCTTTTAGGTCCGCGCGTTGTTGTTTTTTGGTCATGATGTAGGTAAGATCAATTTTATGTTTTTAGGGGATGTTTTCCTTCACGTACGCGCTTTCACTATCAATTGAAACTCGTTCGGCAGTCCAGCTACCCTTGTTGATTGATCAACACCAAAAATGAACACGAGACTGGAGAAACTGTTGGAACTTCATGTGCATCTGGAATATGCCAGGCGTCTGTTGAATGAACTGGCCGCGGAAGCCATTGTGGAAGACGGAAGGATGAGAGAGGAGGAGGAAAGAAGAAATAAAGAAGAGGAGAGAATATATAAAGAAGAAGAGGAAAGAAGATACAAAGAGGAGGAGAGAAGATACAAAGAAGAGGAGGAGGAAAAGGAGAGAAGAAGAAAAAATTTCAGAATCCCAGAAACCGAAAATTGGGATTCTGAAGCCACATATCCTGCCTCTGCTCTCTCCCCCAAAAAGGTAAAAAGTAACTGGGGGACAAGATGTGTATGTGGCGCCAGGCCTGGAAGGTGTCACCATTAACCAGGTGTCCATGAAGTTCAAAAAAACCAGCCCTTTTCAGGGTTACCCAATACTCTAGAAAAGAAATAACGATCGATTTGCCAATGTGTGTAGGTAGAGTAGTGTGAATATAAACACTAACTCTTTATTAATAGTGGGAGGGTATGTGTTTGTGTGATGGTGTTTGTAAGAGCTAAGGTATGGTTGTGTGAATAGTAGATTATGGGTTTCTTTATTGCTTATTTTGTGTGCTTGTGTTGGTGTTTGTGTTTGTAACTGCTCACGTAAGTTTGTGTAAATAGTAGATTATGGGTTTGTTTATTGTTTCTTAGCGTATGTGGAGAGTATAGTTTTGGTTTTATTATATGAAATGAGAAAGTAGTGGGATGTTTTCCTTCACGTCCGCGCTTTGTTTGGTCATGATCTAGGTAAGATCAATTTTATGTTTTTCAAGGGATGTTTTCCATCACGTCCGCGCTTTCACTATAAGAACCCACAAAGTTTGATGTTGGAACCATTCTAAGGAATAACTGAGACAAAAATGACTCAAGTATCAGTTCTATTTAATTTATTGAGAGACATCTATTGCTGGATAATGGATGTAGAATATGTTTTAGGAAGAATAGAAGAGGAATGGAGGCATGGAGATATGAAAGACTTTGTAACGAGTCAAGTTCAAGGCCTAAAGACAGCAAGAGATATCATAGCAGGGATGATTGAAGAAGAAGTCAGTAAGTCAAGAGGCTTCATTAACCCACCTTACTTCAGAGTGGGAAGTTTGAAGGAAGCACTGGATCATGTCATCCAAGTCCGGTGCTTCCTAGAAAAAATATTGTACTGGACAGAGTGGAGAAATGTAAAATGGGGATTGGAAAAGGTGAAGAAAGGGGAAGATCTGATGAGAAAAGTAATGGAGGAAGAAGTAGAGAAGATTAAAGTGAAATGGAGGGAAGAAAGAAAAGATGTGGAAAGCAAAAAGAAACAGACAGAGTTTGAGAGGATGAATGAGAATTGGATCAAAGTCCAGGAAAAGTTTAGAGCCTTGGGCCATCCAGACTGGATGCCAGAGGAGAAAAAGAAGAAAGGAATAATGGAAAAAGTGAGGACTTGGTGGAAGAAGTTAAGGAGTTAGAAGAAGAAGAAGAAACCCAAAGGCCCTTTTCAGGGCCAGCCATATTTCTCGAAAAGAGATAGCCTTTCCATTGCCTACCCCTTTTTTAAATTTAAATTTAAATTTAAATTTAAATTTAAAAAAAAAGAAATCCCATATTCAATTCCCCTTGTCCCTAGACAAACCCAAACTCTATTCCCCCATGTTAAATTCCCCCTTGAGGCTAGAGTGTCCCACGATTTTTCTTCATGTTAAATTTCCATTGAGGCTAGAGTGTCCCAGGGGTCTCGGTAATGATAATTCCCATTGAGGCTCTAGTATTCCCATTCACTACTAACGATTCTGATTGTCGCCAGCAAATACATCTGGAACAGCCTTCTTAAAATAAGTTTAATTCTCTTTACCTTTTCTTGCATCAAATATGCAAGTTTAAGAGATCCAATTATTTCACTGATTCCCTCATATTACTTTGGTTCGCCTCTTAAATTAAGATTGTCCCATGTGAAGGGATGTAGAAATACAGACAGCATGATTTAAAAAAGCGACTGTTTGTAAGAACATGCATTCAAGTCAAAAATAAATGGATACTCACAAATATTGTTATTTGTGGTCTTTATATATCAGTCACTCTTTCTGTCTTAGCACCATTAAATACTCGTTTTTAACCAGAAATATGTTTATCTAATAATACTTATGCGAACACGCATTCATTCAGGCATATACAAACCCATACAGCAGATAAAATGAGACAGACAGGCAGACATACAGGCAGGCAGATTGGTAAGAGCTTCAAATGTCCTTAACATGCATAGTGTCTAACATAGATATTTCTCCAAATTGTATACTCTAAAAATTCAAACTGCTCAAGGAAATACAATTAAAATAATCATCAAGGAGACTTATACGTGCTCCTGTTTGTTCAAGCGTGGATGATATTTGTGCATTTTGAAAAAAAGAATATATCCTTCCTAGACATAACTCAAGTTATTTCATGAAAAATATAATGAACATTAATAGAACTGCAACAGTCTCAATCAATAATAAAAGAACCTTAAGAAGCTATTTGTTTTTCTTCTCTTGAACACCTCCATTAACTGCAATGATTAAAGCTGTAAAAAAAAACAACAACATATTTTTATTATTTTACAAGTGAGGTAAATTGCAATAACAATATTTTTATGCAGCGATACACTTTCGCACAATCAAATAATACAAACTAGAGCATGAGATAATCATAGAAAGATAACGAAGTTCTGAAATGGGCACAGAGCATTTATCTAAAAGCTGGGAACAGCGCAATTTGGTGAACGAAAAGATGTAAAAACAATTGATCAAATATTGATAGAATTTCTTTTCAAGATAGATATTGATCTTACAGAATGTGAGAGGTTTGTCACATTTTGTGATCTACATCAGCCATCTTCATTGATTGAGCTATCCGGAAATGATATGCATCGAAACGCCCTCTGGTGTTTTCAGCGGGAGATAATAACCGTGAATTGGTCTAAAGCGTCCATCTTGGATGCGGGAGGTCGTGGGTTCGAACCCCTGCCGAGACATATAAAAAACTTATAAAATTGGTACTAACAACTGCCTCGCTAGGCGTTTAGCATTAAGAGATTAGTATTAGGACTGGTCGACCTGGTGTCAGGATAATGAGATTGGATGGTACATCGTGCTACATGTCTGCAGCATGATGCCCCAGTGCTAGACATCACAATACACTGCCACACTGCAGACATCGTAGCGATATAATTAAAACATTGTTAAAGCTACGTTAAAAATCCAAATCACACACACACACACACAAACACACACACACAAACACACACACGTTAATCATTACTAACATTACATAATGGTTGTCAATTGCCAAATAAAAAATAAAGTTTGAGACATGGGTTTCTATTGTTCGATAACCGAATTTTTAAAAATATTTATAAGTATTAATTTATCTCAAAGCATTTAGCTTCTATATTGGTGAGTTATTTATTATCCATATTTTCAATTAAATTCTCAGTTTTAATCTATCCTATAAAATGCGTCTACTATAACATTTTATAAATATAATACGAGCACTGATGTCGGCAAAATAAATATCCTACAAACGATGATTTAGTTGAAAGTATCAAATTGTCTTCTTATTGATCGCTCTACGAATGTGGTTCTCATGAAATCTTTGCTGATTGTGCATACTGATATATTTTGAAGATCATGCAATATGTTTATGTCCTTCATAATTGAGTTATGCCTTTTGCATTGGATTTGCGAATCAAGCACGCATAATGTTTGATTTAAAACTGACTAGAATGTTTATACGTAGGTGACAATACCAAAACAATTATTATTACTGTTGTTTCACTCTTTCATTCTGAGGTGGCATTTATTGTCGCATTATAGTAAAATTATCGATATGTTCTTTGTTTTCAGGTTCACTGAATACCTAGCTAAGATATTGGCTTAATTTCAATTTATCCCATTATTTTAGCAAACTTTGTATCGCCGTATTTCCACAATTTGTTTCCATCATTTCATTTTTCTCTATAGCATACCTTGCTGAAAGCCTCATTTTCATTTAGAAGGTTTTCATTGTTAATCAACGAATGTTATACATCTGCAGCCCCAGTTTATGAACATCAGCCAATTTTGAAATGATAGATCACAAAGGTGAAACATGTTATTCCACATTGGTTCACCTTCTCATATCAGTCTTACACTCATCATACAAAACATGTTTACCCTACCATTAGCTCCACCCACCTCATTATGACTCTGAAAATAACCACACTGAAGATTAAAGGGCAAGTTTGTAGAAACAAACTCGTTCTAATCTATGTAGTTTTATTGCTGGCTAAATCATATTCGACCTGCCAACATTCGGGCCCAGTAACTATCAAGTTTACATGTGGTGTCTGTAAAGGTATCATCTTGTGTGTGCTGTTACTCATTTGAAGTTTGGTATCACCATGAGTGTCTGGGTATACCATATGCCTTTTGGTATCACCATGAGTGTCTGGGTATACCATATGCCTTGTTCCAAACCCTCTCCAATGTAAGCTGGCTTGTTGACTCCCATAAGTCCCGTCCCAGCATATATAGCTGGTTGCGACTTTAGAGTGACACCCTTTTATATCTAAAATGTGTATGGTGTATTTGTACCTTGTCCTTCCCCAAGGTCTGTAGGTGTTAGTGTTATAAAAACAATAATGCAAATAAAAATTTTGAAGGGTTGATTTTTGTTTTATCCATCAAATTTCTAGAGTTATAATTATCCCAAAGAAGCAGATGGTGTACTATCTACTAAATGTCTGGGCTGACATTCAGTAGATTTCTACCGGTTGCTTCGGATTAAGGGTCGTACTCTTCTCCCTAAGGCTATCAAGGCCAGGGCTAATTTCCTCCCCTTTTCCCTGTTGATTATTTAGATAGAGTGACTTTGCCAAAGTCATTTGTCCTTTTTCTATATAAATTTGTGGTGATTGTTGTTGTTGTTATTGTTGTTATTGTTGTTGTTGTAAAAGCAGGCATTATTGTTATAGGACAGCATAAGTTGGTCAAATTCTCTTAGTTGTATATTATCTAACTTCCCAAAAATAATAATTGTGTGCATTTATATTCTTGGTTTTTGAGTGTGTGTTCTGCATCTGTATTATGTATGCCGTAGCATACTTTCGTATTGTGTTGTGTATTGGGTGTGAGGGCTTGTTAAGTTTTTGCTTGAATGTGCCTTAGCACATGATAGTATGCCGAGCAGCGGAGGGGTGGGGGGTGGGGGGGTGGGCGAACAACATGTAATTGGTTCACCTGTATTTTCGCAAATTAAGATCTCCTGGGGGATTGCAAAAAAATTTGTTAAAAAAAAAAATAGCGCGATCGTCGGAGACGCATTGAGAGCGTCGCCCCCCCCCCCCTCGCAGCTGCTTAATTAAAACATTTTATCTAACCCGATTCGATACCGTGTTCGAGGATCATGTATGTTTATTGTTACAAATCCTGCGGAGTTATTTTAGCACGACTAAAGAAATTTTTAAAATTATTTATATCCATATCACTGTTACACCAGGTTTGATGAATATTTCTTAGTGTATGAGTATCAACTCCGTTAAAGACAGCAAGAATATTACAGTTATCCCTGATCACTTTAGGAATTTGTGTGTATCGTTGAGTTACATAAATTATATCCGTGTTTTTGTGTCTGCCTCTGGAAAATATTCTGGCAGGGTTTGATTGTTTATCCAACATTACGTCATCATATACGACCAAATTGTTAATTGACCCATCAATAGAATCATACTTGGTGCTTCGTTAATGTCAGTTATAAATTCGACAACATCATCTCTGCTCTCATTTAACAATTTTGCTCTTTCATTATAATCTTTTATTACATCATAACAACGCTGATCGTCCACAGATGGAGCTACCAGATATAATTTATCCCATTTCATCCATTTCATTATTAAATTAAGTAACAACTGCGTCTTGCCACTTCCAGATGGCCCTATAATAAACATACGAACAGAATTTGGTAACGCTGCGTGATGCTTAACTGGTTCTGGTCGTTTTGTAGCAGAAAAATCAGTGATTTCCATCAGAAAATATATAAAAAGAATATGGATTTATATTGTGTGAAATGTAGGGCGCGCACACCGACAAGTGATCTAACAACCATTACAACAAAAAATAATAGATCTGCAGTTACGGGCAAGTGTGAGCGATGCGGTACAAAGAAATTTAAATTTATCTCCACTGGCAAGTCAGGTGAAAAACCAAAACCAAAGCCAAAGTCAAAGTCAAAACCAAGGTCAAAGTCAAAGTCAAAACCAAGGTCAAAACCAAGGTCAAAATCAAGTAAAAAAAAAGCAACACGGGGGTGATATTGCAGCAAAATTAACAAATCTACCTGGGACTCCGTGGGCTAAATACCCTGGAGAAAAACATCTTCCAGGATATAATTACTGCGGCCCTGGAACCCGACTTGATATCAGACTTGATGACCAAGATCAACCAAAACCAGGTGAGTATCCGATAAACGCTATTGATAAAGCGTGTCATGCGCATGATGTATCTTATAAAAGTAAAAGTCTACAAGATAGGCATCTAGCAGATGTGAAATTAATTCACGCGTTAAATTCCATCACTGATAAATCTTTCAAGGAAAAATTAGCTAGTTGGTTTATAAAATCCGCGATGAAAGGTAAATTAGTGCTAGGTGCTGGTAATTAATTAGAATGGAGTCGATTTATTATTCTCCAAAAGGATATTGGAGAGGTAACGCAGCAATTAGTAAACTCGCTGAAGCAGCAAACGTTACGCGAGTTATTGCTAAAAATTGGTTATCCAAACAGGCAATATGGCAAATTTACCAACCTCCGCCTAAACAAATTCACTTTGCGCATTTTAATGTCAGTGTGCCAATGAAGTTCACCAGGCTGATATATTATTTCTGCCATACGATACTATTAAAATCAGAAGACGTCAAAACACATACAAATACGCGTTAACTGTAGTTGATGTTGCAAGTAGATACAAAGATGCAGAGCCTTTAACGACTAAAATAGCATCTGAGGTAGCCAATGCTTTTGAACGAATTTATCAACGAGGTGGTCTACGATAGCCACAATTATTACAGGTTGATCCTGGCAAAGAATTTCAGGGTGCAGTATCATCACTGATGAAACAGCATAACGTTACCATCAGACGAAGGCATACTGAAATTCACCGTGATCAGGCAATTGTTGAGCGATTTAATCGAACTCTTGCTGAGCGGTTATTTGGATATCAATACGCCAAGGAATTCATTCAAGATAAAAGATCTCGCGAATGGGTCACAAGATTACCAAACGTGATAGCTGCATTAAATAATGAAATTACTCGAACAACCAACATGAAACCTATTAACGCAATTACCTAAAAAACATATACCACAACGACGTGATTCTTCAGCACAGCCAATACTGGGTGATGTTACTGTGAGATATTTATATGAACCAGGTAAACTTGAAAAGGGTAAAAAAAAGAGCGACTGATCCTATCTGGAGCATCACCACACACAAGATAGCTAATATAACTAGATCTACTGGTAGACCAGCAATCTACAGGTTGGATTCAACTGCTCCTCAACGTGGTTTCACACGTGAGCAATTACAAGTAATTCCCGAGGATACACAATTACCGCCTAAATCACTTAACTAGCACCACGACTTCGATTACACTCAAGACAGGTCAGCATTACATTTTCTCGTGTATGACCAAGACGATTATCTTTTCTATCTACAGTAAATTGTATTGGATGTTTATCCGAATACTGCCCATAACATCATACAATTACAGCTCGCACAATGATTATTCTGCTGTTGCTTCAGTGTCATGATAAATTCAACATCGAGGTCAAATTCTCGATTATTATTTTTTTGTCACTCTGTTTTAACCAGCTAGTTTTTTTTTCTGATTATATCACTGTTGTTTTCATTCTTAATTTCATCAGCTATTGACTCATCCAAGATAATCCTTCGCAGTTGAGATATTCTTCTGACTCTGGACTCTGCCAAATAAACCAAGTTTGACCACTCGATACGATCATCAACGATCCAAACAACTGTATCAGTAATAGTTAGTCCTTGAGATGAATGTATCGTCATTGCGTATCCTAGCGTCCACGGAGATTTGTTCATTTTTAGTGCATCTTCAACAACATTAACACAACTGTAACAATATCATTTAATACTAAATTATGTTTCTCGGTTTGTCCTGGTATATTAACGTCGATATTCTGTAACCGCGTATCAACTGTTCTATAACACAATGGCACTGGCAGTGTTGGAAATTTCTCTTTGTGTAATTGAAATAACTGCCGTTGAAGTGTGTCTCTGACTATCTTTCTATTTGCCACTATCAAATCGTTTGGTCTCCACGTTTTCCAAAAGTCGTTCAAAGAAGTTTCTAAAATTACCTCGCGCATAATTTCACACTGAATTTTATTCGGTTGTAGTCTGATTAATGTTTTAAATTCCTTTAACGTTGCATCGAGATATCTATGATCATCAGCCACTTCTTCGAAGTGGTCAACAAAATTCTTTAACCAATCGTGTGGAGATGGTCCAACAAACGGAGGTGGCTGACCGTGATCGCCGCACATAATCACAGCTGTATTTTTCAATAACAACCAATCGAGAAATGTTTTAATGTTTCTAACGGTACCGTACATATTTCATCCCAGATAATAACCTTTGGAATATATTTCTTTCCCATTCAATCTGGAGTCCACACGCCGCCGCTGCATTTGAAAAAACTGTGATAAGTACTAGAATTGACTCCTCGTTGTTTCATCTCCCTGGCAAGTCTGTGTGTTGGTGTTAGTACGATTATATCTGAATTCTGTCAAAATAATTCGATTACTCGAGTCGTCTTACCAGATCCCCCCGCCCCGTTCAAATAAACGGTTTTGTGTCTGGATACTGGATCGTACACAGATGGTGCACTCGACATTTCTGATAATTCTGATTTACAATAACTATCTTTAACCGCAATATCAGCAGATTCATAATAGCAATGTAACATTTCTGTTTTTATTCTCCACGAACTCCATGATTCGTCAATGCTTGTGAAGCGAGTCAGTAATTTTGAATATTTATTATCGATATAAAATGAACCTGTAGCAACTCTACCTGCAGTGTCTGGAAATCTATTTATCATCGATAGTAAATTTATAGAAACATAAGCGAGCATCGAAGATCTTA
The DNA here is from genome assembly GCA_028554795.2 of Sinohyriopsis cumingii. Lineage (NCBI taxonomy): Eukaryota > Metazoa > Mollusca > Bivalvia > Unionida > Unionidae > Sinohyriopsis > Sinohyriopsis cumingii. Next base: position 115,055,505 of record CM068837.1, on the reverse strand, counting down.
AATGAGTGTATTGAGGTGATTCTCCTTCGATATAACTAACAATTGTACCCAACTTTGTTCCGTCAGACAAGTAAGCATCTTCCCAATTACAAAATATATCTCTCGCAGTGGCATCATTAATTATAAAATCCAATTCAGCGTCATCCATAATCGATCGTGAGTGATGTCGTTTATGATAATATGCACCACCCTGAGTAAATTTACCGATTATTCTTCTACCGAGATCTTTTGCTGTTTTTTTATTGTTGTTGAGTTTAATCTTAAGAATATCAACAATGACATCCGTGGACAGGTCCGGATATTCTCGTGCACATTCTTCGAGACTGATACACTCCGGTGTTGGTAACCAAACCGAAGTTTGTTTTCGATACGATATAATTGCTTCACTGACCGTCAACGATATTAATATTTTATTATCAAGCATATATCGTAATAACACTATTGGTGCCCAACGTTTCTACGAAAAATGTCTGCCAAACCAAACATAACAAATCGGATGAAGATTCATAGTGAATTCAAACGACGTTACACAAGCAAATCCTGTAAAATCAAAATCAGGTAATGGACCATTAATTGACACTCTTACCATCTCATGACAAGGATGACCAAATCTTTTAAAATATCCACCACACTCACCCATCCCAAGAAAACTTCCAGGATAACACGCGGTCATGTCTACGGAAATCATCTCGCTGGTATTATACTCGGTGTTCCACAAACCGCCGTGTCCATATTCGATACAACAATCTTGGATATCTTCAAGGAACTCAACGTGTGTTGGTCTCCATGAAATTCTTTCTCGAGCGGCATGGGTAGCAATTGACGGGGCTGTAAAACAATTAGTCAATAACTGCTCAGTATTTTCGGAATATTTCTGTGGGAATTTTCTCATTTCTTCGTGGAGAGATTCTTTACGATATAACTCGCCGTTAGGTCTTACAAATTGATCATACTCACCTTCTTCGGAACTTTTAAACAACCACACTGATACAGGGTCGTTTTTGTTTATCTGGCTAATAGCATCAAATATTCCACCCCAAAAACTCTCTGACGAGTAATATCTCACAACACGATTTCGTGGAAATATTGTGACTGCGGAGCTCCAAGCGTGAGAGTTATGATCAATAATTTCAATTGGCACTCCTTTTCCTTTATTCACTGATTCATATAAAACCTCCCCCGTTAATGTTTTTACTATCATTGGAAATTTCAATTTACTTGATAACTCAGCAACATCGTTTATTGACGCTCCTGTATCCTTAACCCCATTTGTTTATTTTTTCACGTCGCAGATCAGTTAAACCGTTTCCACGCTTCGCATTTGTAAAATGTTATATTACTCGCTCGGCCACACAATTCAGCCTTGACTGAGTCAAGGATGAAAATCTCATTGGGGTAAGTTTATTAATGTTGGGTTTTTTATCGGATAAATTCCATAAATGGCCACTGTTACAGGATACGCTTGAACGTAATATGGTCTGTCAATCCCGGTCAGCATTCCTGGTTTAGATTCTTTACTTAACAGAGCGGTTTTTCCATCAGCAAGAACAGGGTCACGTTTGTCACGGATAATCCAAGTATCATCATCCGAGCGCACGATAAACTTTATTCTGAAAAAAATATTTCTGGTTGTCTTGATGAATATCAAGGTAATCGATGATTGTTTTCGCTCGTGCATCGTTCATTATGGCATCAATGACTTCGTCGACAGAGTCAGTGTCAGGTATAATTTTAAATCTGGACCACACGTGAGATGCTCCATCTTTACGAAATTCGTTTTTGGCATCTCTGATAATATCAAACAGATCAGTTAAAGCTCGTCTTCGCGAATCAGGGGTTAGTCTGTCAAGATCAAATCTAGAAGCTTTTCTGGGCTTGATTGCAGATAATCTCTCAAACTCTTTCATATTATATTTAAGGCAAACATTTAAATAAGAAATATTATATATATATAATGAACCATTGCAAGTGGTTCAGAGTGGGGTCTGTACTGTTTGTAACAAATCCTGTAAAAAAGAATTCTGCGGAGAACATCTCCAAAGTATCCGGAGAGGGTGTTCAGGACCAATACCATGTCTGAAATGTGGTGTTGGGGTCAGAGGTAAAACACAATTATGTGCAAATTGTTGGGGTAAACGATACCACGAGCTTAAGCGATATTATAACAAACAAAACAAAAAATGATATATTGAGATGCGAGCGCGATTATATAACTAAGTTTTCAGACAAATATAAATTAGACAAATAACATTATTATAATGATCCAGGAATTTGTCCGACACCCCATCATCAAGAATTACGAAGCGTCACGCGATGGCACAATTAGGCATTGCAGGTTCAAAAAACCAGTTGGTTTTGTTATTAATTCTGGTTATCTAAGGTTCAGAGCTGGGAATAAAAATTATCTCTGTCATCGTTTCATATTTGAAGTTTATTACGGAGTGATCGAAGATGATATTGTGATTGATCATATAGATAAAAATAAACTTAATTCTTTATCTAATCTGAGAGTTTTGACACAACGTGAAAATTGTAAATTTGGAAACGCTGGACGTCACGATAAAAGTGCCAAAACCGTTGTATCTATAAATCTAAAGACAAACGAAGAAAAAATATTTCATTCGATGCATGCAGCTAGCAAGTATTTCGGTATTTACCAGATATCAGTCAAACGTGTTGCAGATGAGATAATCAAATCAACTTTTTCATACAAATTTAATAGCTGGATTTCATTTCGTTATGTAAATACAGATAACGGAGATAACTCTGTAGCGACTGTGTAAAAGTCAATGACGCAGTTATCCCGAGTCAAGGTCATTACCTGTAAATCTATCGAGTAGAAATTTATATAGATAGTTTTTTTTTATACAGCCAATTGTAGCAGCAGTCTATTTTCACCTTGCGTTTCAATCCAGGTAAATGTTTCAGATGATTGCACAACACCTGTAAAGGTGTATTATCCAGCGGCGGGCAGAACTGCATACAGCCATTTGTAATTGCATACACACTAGCTAGCGGCAGTCTATGATCACTTCCGCGTTTGATTGTCAGTACAAATAAATGTTATTTTCACAAAATCAGAACTTAAAATATAATTCAGAACTTAAAATCTAGTTCAGAACTTAAAAGTTAGCTTAGAACAGTTGCCAAGCTCTGTCAAGTTACCTATATGATGTTTATTAAATCTTATATCTTCAGATTGCGACCTTGACACAGTGGTTAGCTCACTTGATTTTCATCCCTGTGACTTATCACTGTCTTCGGATCGAATCTCATCACGGACAATTGGTTCGACGGGACCGATTATGATGGTTTTTCTTTATAAATTGGGGGACCCAAAAAGGGCCCTCATGTACATATCCTCCTCTTCACGTTAAATCGTTGGGTGACGTTTTTTCACCCCGGGATTTAATTCACGGGGGTGGGTATGTACATGAAAACACAGACAGCCTTCTGAATACTCTAACATTTCGCCTCGCTTTCGCTTAGAGAATTAGCTGGAGGTATGTCTGTGAATAACACCCCCCAAACATAAAGAGGATGCAGAAAGCTCTACGACACATGGGTCCCACAATAAACAAAACATTCAGAAAGAATGTGACCAAAAATAAACGAATCACGAAGGATGCCCAGAATCGACAAGAAACGATCTGTAAGACAAAAGTCTCCGAAGATAAAATCTTGGGACAAAAAGTCTGAAAGGACCTTTGTGAGATACACAGGCCAATGCAAGACCCATGATTGATAACCGCTCATCAAGAAACTGTTTATTTTTTATTTTAAATTTATAATTATATAAATATGCTATTAAAAAATTACAAGAAATTAAAATTAATATATCTCATGACTTAAATGTTGAAAAAATCATGTCTGATTTTGAAGCGTTATATGAAGCTGCATTGGAAGGTCGGTATATTTTACCTGCTCAGTATAAATTTATAGAAAAAAAATCCAGACAGCGTTGTATAAATCACTAGCTACAATACAAGAACAGCAACTAGATGAATTTGTTTCTTTGTCCTGTGGAATAGAAAAAATCAGGTTAGTGTTATCCCAAGAGTACGAGGCTAGGAAAATAATCGGTACGCGTGTAAGACAGCTAAAAAAATTATGTCAGACCGTGAGTTAAATCTTCTTGACGAAATCAAGGATGAACTCAAGGATGATATTACTGGGAAATGAGGTCAGATACGCGGAAATGAAATTGAAAGTATCCCTGGTACGTGGAAATAAAATTGAAAGTAGAAGTGTTGTACTGACAGAAAAAAAAATATTGTATCCGCATTTTTTTACCCATATTAATCTAACCTGCATCAATCCGATAGGTTATCTTCATTTGTTTCCTCTGCATCTGGATTTGGATTAATTACAGGCATATTACAGGGTTAAATAGAATTTCCTTAATCTGATTAAGTGTAATGCACGAATGCGCGTAATTTAAAATCTGATCTCTGTCACATGTAATCATACAAATACGTTTTTGCTGCAGTTCATCGAATTGTTCCTGCGTTAAAAAAATCTTCATTACCAAACATATCAATAACCAAATCAACCGTGCTGACAGGGAATTGTACAAACACCTCCTTGATGTATTTTTGAAGCGCTTGTTTGTCGTGAATAAAAACATTCACATGCTGGTACATATATGATAATCGTTTGATTAATTAGAAATCAGGATCTGTCAGGAATACAATTCTTCACCGGTATATTTCTTTTACTGAATTTGTACAACGGTTGATTTTCATGATTTTTTCAGGGTAATTACCCTACGGAATTAGCAAATGGGACGATTTTCATGATTTTGACAGGCATCTTACCCTTCAGAATTAACAAATCGGACGATTTTTCAGTAAAAAATTCCTGTCAGATAACCAACATCATCAAAGTCTTTTTATTATAAGAAATTTTATTCTTTATGGAAAATACTGATTTTTCGTGATTTTGATAGGCATATTACCCTGCGGATTTGAGAAATTTGACAATTTTCATGATTTTGATAGGCATATTACCCTGCGGAATTGAGAAATCTCACAATTTTCATGATTTTGATAGGCATATTACCCTGCGGAATTGAGAAATTTGACAATTTTTCAGTAAAATATAAATTTCTTATAATTCTGAGCATCCTGACTGTCAGGATTTTTTTTTGAAGATTGAAAATCTTTAAGATTGAAAATCTTTAAGATTGAAAATCAATCCTTAAGATTTCACAAGCAGATTAATATGCAGAGTTTCGTGTCTTAAATCCAGAAGGTGGCCAGACTGGTCTGTTAGTTTGAAATTTATTCTTGATAATAGTGGATTATAACACTGCAGATAAACCTGATTGATCGGCTCTTGCACAATCAGATATCCAGGCGGGTCTTTCGGGGTGAATGAATAAAGAACAAATCCTTGCTGAGCTTGATTTGATACTGTGGTGTCCGTGCTGTAGCTGCCATCGATGACATCACACACAAGATTGACCGCGACCACTTCGGTTATATTTACGATGCCCGGAGACACATGCCGGCCTGTTCCTTGGGGGTCATTGTTGTGCCGGAGAATAGTTGCTGGTGGTAGTGTTTTTCTGTACTGTGCAAGTATGTCAGGAAAATATTCATCAATGATATCGATGATTGATTTTTTTTGTTCGGGGATATTATACCCGGGAAATTTAAAATTCGGCAGTGTAGCTTCTGTCAACCCGTATGCAGTTAAAAATTGCTGTTTAGAATTATTTTTATCGCTGTCAACAAGATCGATCATCGCTTGAATTAATCGCTGGTTAAAATATTCCACATCGAATATAATCTGATTTAATATCTCAATTTGTTTAATGATTTCGCTGCGTGAACCATTTATATCAAAAAGATGTTCTTGGAAATACTGCCGTAGTCGCCGCCGTTGAGTTTGATGATCCTGATCAGCAACCATAAAGTATCGATCGATCACATTCAGGTTAATATTAAATCCCTGTCGATCGTTTTCATTAACAAAGAACCATTGGAAACCAGAACCGCGAAGTTCAAATGTACTACCTAACGTTCCTTGTTGTAAATAATATAAAACCCCCTCGTATAATGGTTGAAATCCGTGATATGACTTATTATCCGTGATATAATCAGACTTTTTCGGTTCTGGTGGTATCGGTGGTGCCGGTGGTGGGATTTCAGGCCATCCTAACACTGTTCTGATCGAACTCTGGTATATATCCACAGCGTAGTCTGGGGTGCTTATCTCGATGGCAGAAGACAGGGTTGGTTCATGAACAGTTATTTTTATTTTGGATTCTTTTCCTCTGATATTTTTTATTCGCCGTTGTAATTCCTCATTGATTTCTTCGATTTGATAAGACCCAGTTGGTATCCCAATGACATCCCAGTCAGGTGTACCATCGGGTTTATTTTTATGTGCAAACACGAACAAATTATTCGCTGGTAATCCATCAAACGATTTTGATCTGATATTGGGCCAACTGTGATATACTCGTAATTGTGCTAGTGCGATTTCTTTTACGGCAATCGCAGTTGGAAAATTAATACTAAATTCAGGGTTAGTCGAACTTACCGTCATCATCGAAATTCTTCTCGGGGTTGTATTTTCGACTATGTTGAGCAGAGCTCGATGAAATAATTCCGTCATTATTGTTCTTGGTTGTTTTTAAATGGCAAGTGCACTCTTCGTATATCTTAATCATTAATGGGAATTCGGAATTTGATATTCTTGTATCATCGATGCTTGATAATATCAACGACGATAATTTTGAGTATGCGGCTGTGGCTGTGTTTAGTTGTATGACATAATCGTGGTATTTTCTGCTCGTGCACGAGGATATTTTTTTGTGATTATATTAAAAACCCCTGCGATGGCAGTTGATGAAGAGACGATTGTTATTGCGATTGTTACTGGTGTTAGTGCTGATAATACTACTCCGGTGGATGCAACTAACGCGGATACTGAGTATACCAACGCATCCAGGATGACTGCCCGTCGTTTATATTTTTTTACCTTTAGGTTGTATTTGTCAATGAGGGTTTTTAACTCTGATTGACATTCGCGTACTTGATCGTATCTATATTGTTGCGCATCTAATATTGTCGTTGATGTTGTTGTCGCTGACTTCGTCAAGGGAGTCATTTATTATGTTACGCAGTAGCCAATTGAGGTGTTTCAGCTACGAATTCCAACCACCACCAGTAAGATGTTGAGTTTAATGTGTTATGGTCTGCTTCCAGTATAAATTCCTCTTCGGTTCCCTTGTTTAATATGACAGTCACAACCCCGGAAAATTTATCAGTGGAATGTCGCCAGGGATATTTTGCAAATATCTCAAATTTTGCAGCACTGAACACAGAAAACCTATACACGCCAGTGACTGTTGCGGTGTATTTGATAGTATTATTTTGTTTAGACCATGTTGCAAAATCAGATGATACCGTGTATACTAAGCTTTTAAAATGCCCAGGAGTAACTTCAGGTGGGAATTTAATGAAACTGGTTTTGGTAATGATATTAGGAATCCCACTTGCGATATCCTGCTGTGTTTTTTCAATCGTGTTAATGTTGGTTTTGATACTTTGCTGTGTTTGTTTGATCGTGTCAATATTGGTTTTGATATCAGCAAGTTTTATGTCAACAGTATGTGGAGAACCGAAGAATTCTTCTGCGGTTTTTTGATAGTTTCTGCGAAATCTTGCAAAAGCACCCACGTGAACGTCATACTCGGCCCGCAGCGTGGATAATTTACTGTCTACGTTGTCAACATGTAGTTTGTTTGCGGCATCGTTGTCAGATTGTGGGGTTGTTACAGCTACTATTTTGTTCCCGTTCATGTTGAGTTCACCTGTCATTGTGTCACCGGTATTTTTTAAGCGATTTGATAATAACGCTTCTAGGGTTGCGAAATGCGCGTCAACATATTGTTTGTTTGAGGCATCTTCCGGGGATGTTGGATTTCTTAACACTGTTATCATGTTTCGATTCATGGTGAGTTCACCTGTCATTGTGTCACCGGTTTTTTTTTAACGATTTTCTACAACATTTTCATCTCGTCTCTGATGGTTGTAAACGAAACACTGGAGTCTCTGATTTTTCCACTGTCAGTAAACACAGGGATGTTATCCGGGGTAGCTCCAAGAACCCTGCGAACTATGTCATTCCATTTGATATTGCTGATTTTTAATTTTCCGTATCGGTTATGAAAAATGACAACCTCATCTGGGTCTATCCCGGTCAGGCGTAAAAGATTATCAATTTCATCTTTGGTCGGATATTTTGATAAATCTATATCAGTGAGTTTCATTTTTCTGTTGAGAAGAGATCTTCCGTAAATATCAACCATTATTTGATAGGAAACTGTTTAAATTGACCCGCGGTATACTCGTGCACGACTTTATGAGGCCGTTTAGTTGATTTTGATATCGAGTCGAGAACATTTAATACTTCACGACCACATATCGGAGGATCGGTTAGTGTTTGTGTGGGTAGCGTTGAATGCCAAGCTGGAATTGGAATAGTTTGCACATATTTCAGGAATTCTACTGGCGGAGCTAACCCATACGAATCGAAATAGATAATTCCACGTGGATCGATCGCGTAAGCAACCCATTGAGTTCCTGGACCGTTACTGTTATCGAGATTAATAATTCCAGTTTCTGGATTATTCGGTTGTTGTGGTAATTGATCTCGCATAAAAACGCCTTTGAATTTTTTTATATTTAATTGTTTAGCAGCATCGAGCAAATCAAAATTGACATCGGTGAAATACTTCGTATTTTCAAAACCGTTTTGGGTACCATGAAGGCGGAGTTCCTGGAAGTCTGAGACCTCGTCCTTTTTTTTGCATCCTTTTCCTGTGGCTTTCTTTAATGCCATTCCAGCAGCTGTTCCAACAGCTCCCAACGCGGCTGCTTTAGCGACAGCTGGGGCAGCAGCAGCTATCAGTGCTGGTATTGCTGCGAGAAGAGGAAATATACCACCTGATTTAATCATATCCTTGATAGCTTTTGGAGCAAAATCAAGCTGAACTCCAGCTTTTGCTTGTTTTGCTTTATTGAAATGTTTTAGTTGGGTTTTAGTCAGCGATAACCTAGTTGGACCACCGCCAGAGATTTGATCATTTTTTAGTGTTATCGCCGCCCCACATACTTTTGCGTTTTTCGATTGTAATTTCTTTATCTGACCAGAAGTCAAAGTAACATTCACGTGACTATATGACATTTTATAATAAACGCGACTGATCTGATTGTCTACATGTTTTCCACTGGTGCATCAATGATTCTCATTCGGCCACTGATACCTTCAAGTAACATTGCCTTATCACTAAGTATAACAGCAATTGCTCTGTAAGGACCATACACAATTGGTGGCCCAGCCACGAGTATTGGTGGGGTACCCACACGAGCTCGGAAGTGGATATCAACAACAGACTGCTTGGATAAATCAAGATGCTCCAGCGAAAAGTAATAAATCAGATACAACTTTGTAAAATCAAACTGTGATATTTGCGTCCCAGTATCTATATTTTTGTTACGAGCCAAGAATGTCAGCCAGCGATGATATGCGCGCGTTACATGATTATTGTTGAAATCTAATAGTATGTCTTCGGCGAAACCTCAGTAACGTTAAGTTTGTCAAATATCATATGAGATTGTTGCTGATTATTCACTCGACGCATATCTTGCAGCGCAATAAAAATATGTCGTGGCGCAGAAACACCCTGCTGTGATGCTATATGCCAAGAAAATATATCTCTGACGGTACTTTGGATGGCGTCTGTGGTTACTCTAAACCACGATAACAATAATTTACCACCTTGATTCATAAAAGAAGGTAATCGTGGTTCTTCCGTGACTGATGGAGTTAATACCGGCATCCACAGTGATAGTTTCGTTATTTTTACCATACCAGCAAGAAGAGCATCAGCATTAGCATCAGCACCAACAACACCAGCCCCTCACCAGATCGCATCATTGTCATCAGCTTTTCTTACGAACACAACTGTGTGTTTAGTTCCAAAGATAACCTTTCTAACATCCCTGCAAAATCCGAAGATATGAGAAAGTGGAATCGCGCATGAAAAACTTCTTCTATTTCCGGACAGCATGTTTTGGCGTGTTGCAAATCCTAAGTTGTAGGTCGGGGCAATATTTTTTATAATTTCAAAATCAGCACCTGGCCTAGCTTCACGGTCTGGGTTGGCAGCTTCTTGCTGATTAGCAACCGAAGTATCTTGTGGCGTGAGTGACTTGATATATTGATTATGATTGACGTTGTCGGTAATATCCTTAGCAAACATCATTGATGGACCAGCTGATCTTATGTAATCGTCAGCGTATCTTGCTAGACCAATTATTGTTGTAGCAACATCGACATCATTCTGAATCGATTCGATATTTTTTCCATCAATCATGTGAGTGGCGCTGATAAATAACGCCATAATCCCGTAATTGACAAAACCAACTTGAAGATTATCACCGCATACAGTATTATCCCTCTTTACAAGCTCACCTTCTACTTCAATAAACGCCTCAGATGGCAGAAAATATCTACTTGTATCATGAACTTGAAGTTCGATACGCCCTCGTTGATTTGGTGTTTTTGCATCATAGGAATAAAATTGATAATCACGCACTGATTTATCTTTAGGGACTGGCTCATCTTTGTTAAATGCTGTGTCGTATATGTGTTTGAACATTTTATACTATTGAGTGTGTTTTCAAATGGTGATTATCTTCGTCGAACACGAAGTCCACTTCCTGCTATTAAATTCACTGTTATATTTTTTGTGCGTCAGATTCTAACGCTGCTAGTCTCTGATTTGCAGCTTGATTTATCACCTTACTGACCTCCGCAGGCATAATTTCAGTACTCGGTAATTTCACCGGTGCTGATTTTCGTCTTATTAACCGTGCTAGTCTTTCTTTGATCGCCGAGAGCGCTAACAATTGCATCTGGAGCTTTTTCACTAACCACATTAATAGCTTTCATTGATAATTGTTTTGCAAGAGGACCTAATTTTGGTGCTAACCCTGCAAATAATCGTTGAGTTACATCACCAAGTCCATCTCCGTAAGCTGCTTTGTAGATTGGTAATCGTGAGTTCACTGCTCTGATCTGCACAGGTGTATGTCTGTTATATATGACCATGTTATGCTATTTACTATTGTTTAATCGCTGTAATCATCAACGAGTTCATCAACAAGTGCTCGGTAAATACCAGCATCCATGACACCACCTTGAAACAATGGCCGACTGATATCAGCTGCTTCATTAATTATTTCTGGTCAGTTATTTCCAGCTCGTTTTCCTCCTATGAGAACTTCTAACCGCGAAACATCATTGAAAATACTATCAGGACAGGGAATACTTTCCAATCCACTATCAGTAGTGGGTGGTTTTGAAGATCGTAGTTGTAATCGTCGTTGTTGTGCTTCTTCGATTTTTTTCACAAATTTCAAGTATTTGGGATCATTTAGGTCAATAGGTAATCCTTTAGAAGTAAAATATAATGCAGCAGGCCACTGATCACGTGATACTTTTCCAAGATATTCATCTTTTAAATGAAGATGAGGTTGGTAGCTCAAAGCAATACTGATTAAATGAGGTTTTAAATCTTCTTGAAAATTTTTTATGGAACGTTCTTTAAACATCTCTACAGGATGTTTTTAGTAAACCACCCCAGAATTGTTCTTGCTCCATTTGCTGCAGTGGTTTAGGAAGTTGATAGGAGGAATCTTCCTCCTGTTTTTTTCTCACTTTCTTCTTCTTCAGGTGTAAAAGAAACCTCACTATGCGGAACAACAATATCAGGTTGTTTTCTTTTATCTCTCTTTCCTTTCTTGTTTCGTTTGCTCTCGTACTTCTTGTTGATGTTTCCTCTTTTCGTCCAGCGACATTCGTTGACGTTCTCGTTTTTCTTCTTCTTTTTTTAACATTTGTTCTTTTTCTTCTTCTTGTCGTTCTTTTTGATTCCTATTATAATCCGTTACCGCCTGCGAATAAATTTTATAATAAGTACTCTTCTTGTCCAGTTCACCTAGATTTATTTTATACAACCAATCAACCCACGTATTTCTAGCTACTTTAGTATGATAGTGTTTTAAAATATCATCTCTGGCGTTAAATCTTTCGGCAGCAAACTCACCAAATTTGGCTATTTCCCGGTGGGTTTTTGTCTTATAAGTTTGAATTTCTTTTAGACCCTCCTCAGTAAATTTTTCCCTAAAATCAACTCTCTTTTTTTTTCTTTTTTGGTTCTTCAACAACACCTTCAAGTTCCCCAACAGCGAGTTCAAGTTAAGGCTGAACCGCAGCCATTTTTCAGCAGTTTCTTTTAATACTTGAATAAGACTTTCTTGTTTCTCACCTGGTTCCTTTTTAGGTCCCCTGATAGCAGTTAAAACATCTCCAGTAACCGCGGTAATAGGTTTAAACAATTGTTCCGTTTCCGCTGCGTACTCAACTTGTGCTTCCTGTCGCGATTGCACATTTTTTTAAAAATCCTCTTTTACAGGAATATATTTTTTAAGTGCTTCTTCTCGCTCTCTAGCTAGTCTAGCTGTGTAGGATTCCGAGTGTACCATTATTTGATATAGCAATTTTTAATTCAGAGCAGCAGGGAGGGCGACGCTCTCAATGCGTCACCGACGATCGCGCTATTTTTTTTTTTAACAAATTTTTTTGCAATCCCCCAGGAGATCTTAATTTGCGAAAATACAGGTGAACCAATTAGAGGTTGTTCGCCCCCCCCCCCCCCGCTGCTTGCCGTGATTGTTTCTTTTTTTTTGTTTTAAGTTTTAATTGATTTTTATGCCTTAACATAACTAAGAGGTTTGCTCTCATTACGGATCCCAAGGGGAGTCAATTCATTTGACCTTCTGTCGGAGCTCTTTTTTTGGAAGTAATTGCGTTTTGTAGTTTATTCCCTCGATGTATATCCATTTTATTGGAATTAGTTTTGTGGCTCGTTTGAGCCAAATGCCACATTTATTTTCTATTTGTAGATTACCTTCTGATTATTTTGTCACCTGGGATGATCGACCAGGGGCAAGGATTGAGACTTATTTAAATCATCCCACCGTTTTGGATCCCCTGCCAGATGTAGTAGTCATCAAGCTGGGTGAGAATGACATTGGATGTATGGAACCCAATATTCTTGTCAACCAAATGTTACAGTTGTGTAGACAGTTTTTGGATCAAGGTGTCCAGTTTATTATGATTTTATCTTTGCTGCCTCGCTTTATACCACGAGGTTTAACTCGTTCACAGTATAGTCGAAGAGTGAGACTTGTGAATTTAGAATTGTTTCGTGTTTTGTCTAATAGTAGTCGAATTATTTATTGTCGTCTTGAGGGATTCAGAAGTGTTTTTATGGCTCCTGATGGAGTACATCTGGCTGTTCTGGTAGTCGAATTATTTATTGTCGTCTTGAGGGATTCAGAAGTGTTTTTATGGCTCCTGATGGAGTACATCTGGCTGTTCCGGGAAATCGGTGCCTCCTGACCCGTTTCCTGTCGGCTGTCCGTCGAAGTTTCCAGGAAATCTGAATTCCATGTTTTAAAATTTGGATTTTTTTTTTAAATATCATTTCATTTGAAATTTCTTGTGTTGACTTTAGTTATTGCCGAAAGGTAAAATATTATTGTATTTTATAAAGTCTTTTAACAGATTATCTATTTACTAATTACTATTTGTTAGATGGTTTAATTGCCAAATGTTTAATAAGTTGCAGTCTGGTGTGAGCGAGGCGCCAACCTTAGGGCGCCCCGCGTACGTCCATAGGTATGAATGAAAACAGTAACAACTGTTGCTATTTATAACTGTCTGGTTCTATCAGTGAAGTGAAGTATATTGTAACTTCTCTTGTTTCTTTATGCCAATTTTGTATTGTCCATACTGATAAGTTGTCAGATATGCTCATTTTATAATTTAAGAGTTCACAAACTGTTTAATTCTTTGTTTATTTGCTATTTTAGAACGGGCGAAAAGCGCTATATAAGGGTCAAGTGTACCCCATATGCGCCTCCCGCACATTCCTAGGTGGGAATGTAAACATATAGCAATTGTTATTTTCATGCATGCTGTAAGACACAGAAAAAGCGCCAGTAGGTTCCATATAGGTGTCAATGTTTGACCTCCCTACCACGCTCTCTCTATCTCTTGATTCTGTAAATGCCTCATTGGTTTGTTTTACTTATTAAAATTTCGAAATGTTATCTTTATTGTGTTTTTTTAAATTATCTTTTTATTTTTTATTTGTTATACTGAAGAGCGAAGTGAGAGTGGGTTCCTCATAGGAGTCAGTATTGACCTGCCCACACCCATCCCGCCCATTCTTTTCCTTTTTCTTCACGCTCATTTAAATATGCTTAATCCAAAAATGGCCCTACTGGAGGCTGCAGCGATAGGTCCCTTAGCACCCACTGCTGCATTTTCTTCCAAAGAAGGAAGTCTGTGTGTGATTCTATGTATGTATATATGTGGTACCATAATTGCCATTTTTTTGAAATTTTCTGGTGTCATTTGACTAGCCATAGGGCTCTCCAGAAGTAAATAGGTTGGATTTGTGGTATACAAAGAGTGTGTTGTATTTTATATATTCTGGTGTCATATGACTAGCCTGTGGGCTCTCCAGAGTTCTGGGGGTTTGGTTTCCTTGGTGTTTATATAACTAGCTCTCCAGGAAAATTTGTATTTTACTGTATATGTGTTTATTCCCAATTGATGTATTTAAACTAGCCATTGGCTCTTCAGAGGGGGAGTATTTAATATTTGTATTATGTATTTAAAATTTTCTTTTTCTTTCTTTCATCTATGGCTTTCATTATGAAGTTGATTATATCTATATATAGTTGTTTATTGTGTATCTGATCAGTGTATAGTAATTGCATAGGGTTGTAACTGCCCTGTTTTTTAATAATTTGGTTTATAAGTTTTTGTCTAGAGTGTGTTAGATAATTACAGTCTAGTATAATATGATTTTTGCTATCTAATGCACTTTTACATAGAAAACATTGAGAAATATTGGGTAGTATATTCCTCTTGTATGCTTCCTCTTCTGTCCACCATGCATTATTGAGATATAAATAAATATTTGCAAATTTGGTGGGATCTTTAATCCCTTTACAGTGTTTCCAAATATTAGTCCAGTCAACATTGTTAATTTTGGTTTCTATGTTATTAGGTTTGTAATTTAGTTCTTCCAGCTTTGTTTCTAGTACATTCTTTTCTAGTTGTTGCCAAATTTCTGTGTTAGTAGCAAATTTCTTAATTGTCAAAGTTATTTTGTAAGTTGTCTTTGGAGGGGGGGGGGGTTGAATTTGCAATTTAAGATTGTTCATTTTGGCAATGTCTTGGTGTAGTTTTGTGTTTTTTGGTATGAAGTTACCAAACCAATATAGGTATAAACCCTGCCAGTAGTATGTTGGTTTGTTTGATAGGCTGTTAAGCCTGCTTATTATATTTGTAAATTGTTTGATAGATAGGTTGGGCAAACCTACCCCTCCTTTATCCGGTTTCTTTTGAAGAGTTTCTTAGATATCCTGTACACTTTACTCCATATAAATTTCAAAATTTGTGAGTCAAGTTTTTTTAGATAAAGCTTTTCTAAATCAGTTGTATTGAATTCATACCATGTGGAATTGTATAAATATGTTTTAGCAATTTGAATTTTTAAAGCAAATCCTAAATTCCTGTCTGTCCAGGTTTCTATGTGTTTCCCTATTTTCTTTCTAATTTGTTCATAGTTTATAATTTTTTGGTCTTTTCCTAGGTAAATTCCTAGTACTTTCACTTGCTGTCTGATTGCTTTTTTTGAAAGGTCTTCAGAGTTATTCTTCCAATTTGCAATTAGGAGTATTTCGGTTTTATTAGGGTTGATTTGTGAGCCAGAGGCTATGCCAAAGTCATAATATTGGTTTTTTAAGTGTTGAAAGGTGGCTTTAGTGGTAATAATATTTGTGCAGTCATCTGCGTGTTGGAAGGTTTTGAACTCTTTTTCCATATTAGGTATTTTAATGCCTATAATTTTTTGGTCCTGTCGGATAGCTAATTGTAGTACCTCAATACCAGTGACATATAGAAGCATGGAGATTGGACATCCTTGTCTTACTGATCTGGTTATTTTGAAAGGGAGTGTTTCTGCTCCATTAGTTTGTACTTGGGAACTTATATCCTTGTACAGGGTTTTGATCCAATTTATAAATCCTTGTCCAAATCCAAATTTCTTTAAAACTTTTATGATATATTTAATTTCGATTCTATCGAATGCTTTTTCTTGATCAAAAAGAAGTAAAGCACCTCCTATTTTCTTGGCTTCCATATATTCAATTATTGTTTTTATTGGTAGTGTGTTATTAATTAGATTTCTATTTTTTCCCCCACATGTTTGTTGAGTATTGATAATTTCTTCCATAGATTCTTTTATCCTATTGGAAAGAATTTCGCTTAAAATTTTATAGTCTATGTTGAGTAGAGAAATTGGTCTCCAATTTTGAAGTTCCTCAGGGGATCCTTTATTTTTATATATTAGGGTAATTATTCCTTTCTTCATAGAATCAGTCATTTCATTGAACATGAAAGAAGTGTTATATATATTTCTTAGTATTGGTAACAATTCATTTTTAAATCTTTTATATAATTCAGGTGATATTCCATCTGATCCTGGGGATTTGTTAGAAGTTAGTTGGTCAATTGCATTTGAGATTTCTGTTTCTGTTACCAACGCATCACATATTTCTTGTGAGTTTTTCTCAATATGGCAAAATTCAGTTTCCTCTAGATACCTATATATTGTTTCATCACTAATGTTTTGGGATTTGTAAAGTTTTTTATAATATGAGTGTATGTAATCCAGTATGGGTTTTTTCCCTTCTAAAATTGTGTCATTATCTTTCAGTCTTAGAATGTTTTTTTCAGTAGCTTTTTTTAGTTC